>JABSTQ010009681.1:0-337805 GCA_013358835.2 Ixodes persulcatus | reverse complement strand
GTTCGAAGATGTTGCTTTAAACATGTCTGCGGCCAGTATTTGACCAATGTGATCGGGCCCGTCGCACGAGGAAGAAACATGCCTAGACAGTGTCGGCACACTTTAATTTTTTAATGTGTTAAAAGTTCGAGCGCGGCATTATGCTCGCTTCAGTCATTTTTGTGACTGAAAATATATTATGCGAGGTTGTATGCGAATCAACCAAATTCCCGGATGGGTTATAATATAATTCCTCTAGGAGTCGTTAGGTAATCAGTCTCGATCAACTCAAGTGTCATCTTAACTGTCCTTTTTTTTTTTTTGAGGGGGGGGGGGATGTGGATTGTCACACTATTCACTTAAAGTTTCATAAACTTTTCGTAAAATTCTTGTGATAAATTTACCTTATAGAGGAAGGGCTCAAAGCGACTCACGAAAAGTATTTTAACATTCAAGATCCATGAGATTCTTCACATTAAAATATTGTATTTTGACTAAAACAAGAATTAAGCTTGTTCGGATGAATTTGTTGTACTTTAGGGACAATGCTTTGGCAACATTCCTGAATAGTTGCTTCAAACATGTTACGTATCCTACAGTAACGCTGTTTGTGCAAAGAAGATAATCAGCCCGGACTAATTCGTCTGGACGAATTTCACGAAAGTCAAGAACACTTTCCTCACATGCCCTGGGCATATGAGGAAAGCCGTGAATTATAAAGAAATAAGACTAAATTATTTCCATGTTGCCTGGGGTACGCTTTTGGCTGCTCACTACTTGTACGAGACTATGCTCGAAGGCAATTTGAACCAAGGGGTTGTAATGTTGACATTTGGACGACAGGGGGTGCATGACAGGGCATATCATTGAGCGGAAGATTGAAGTCTCAGAAAGAATAAGAATGAGGTGTGAAATGACATAGCGATGGCGCAATCAGACACCTGGACCAGGAAGAAGATCAGTTTCGGTAGGACAGTGTACTATGTTAATCAATCTTAAATCTAGAAATTCATGGATTATAACTCAGACTTATTACTATAGAAACCCGCTATATGGACAACATTTTCGGGGATGAACTGGGTAAATACCGGCATTTTGTCTCGTTATTATGGACAGCTCACATATACACATACTTTTAAGTGGGAACGGAGGTGTTCATATTAACGAGGCGTCCCTGTAAAATGTAAGCCTCCGGTCATTGTATCTCATTGCTGACTATCAGTTTGCTTGATTTGCTGTATTTGTTTTCAGGCGGTTTGCCGACCCATCTGAGAATTCAGTTATCAAATTCAATCGAGTTTTGCTCGTATTAGTGTGTGTTACTTTCATTCTTTTTGCATATACATAAAAAGAGTGTGCATGCCCTCTCCCATAGTCACAGAAGTGACTGACAGTATTTTGAAACGAGATAAACAAATAAATACTCACCAATTTTTCTAGCGGGATAGCGTTAATAGTCTCGTTAACGTAAAAGGCAGCGCCCTCCGCGGAAGCTTCTGTCACTTTAAAAGATAATGTAGGTGGGGGGGGATTGGGGGGCGGGGGGGGGGGGGGGGGGAGTGTTACCTGACCATCGAAAATGGCACCGTGCAGCAAGCATGTCTGATACAGCGACCACATCGGTCGTGAGCGAGAAAGAGGTGTTCAATGTCTTCTGTTTTGCTTAATATGTTTCTTGCATCGATGCTCATTATTTCCAAGATTACCAGGGTAAGGTGGCTTGTCAATCAGAGGCTCAGAGGTACAGTCGTTGACAGGTTCAGAAGAAGCTCCTCCTCCTCTTTGCACTTACGCATGGCGAACGCCGGGAAAAAGGCGACCTCCTCTGTAGCGTTTCCTATGCTAAAGTGAAAGGTAGTATGAGCTTCCCCTGAACTCTCAACTTGACACTGAGTATAGACACGGTTGCCTTGTGTTGGCTCTTGCCCCAACGTTTTTTTTACTCTTGTCCCTATAATGACCTGTTCAAACATGCACCGCAACGTTAACTTAGCGATACAGACAAAGCACCGACTTTGTGCTACAGACGCCTTGCACACGCGCCAGATTACAGCCGCCAATGCTGACCTTCTCTTGTCTTACCCGGATGCCTAGCCAGTCAAGCGGGCGTTGGCGAGCTTGCACAAAGTCCAATGCTGGAGAAAAGGACACAGTGGAATCTTAAATGGCAATAACCTGCCTCATCTGGTCACGATGAATTGAAGTAAAAAAAAAAAAAAAAAAAAAAAAAAACTGAAGGTCGGTTATGGCGGTGCCCATTTGCAGCTGCTAAAAAAGCGTCCATATCAGCGCTCCGATACACGTGACACCGCCTTATCATGATTATAAACATAATGCAGCGCTACCTCGTGCCAAGATGGACGTGTGAACCGGCCTTTTAAACGTTCGTTGTTAATCCAAATCTTATCTACAAGTTTGACTTCGAGCCGTTTTATTTTTATTTCCTCGCGTTTCCCAAAGGTTCTTTGTTTTTAGATTGTAGCACTGGAGTAGTCGCCACTAATTAATAGTTGACGCTATCAGCTTTAAACAGTCCTAAAAGTAGCCAAATTGTTTTGGAGTTGTTTGTACTTCGCTTCAGCTTAGGGCCAGACTTAGACTACGCGTATAGGACCAACCAAGCAGCGTGAAAAGCGGAAATAAGTAGGCCTTTGTTTACGATCAGTTCAGCAATGATAGAAGACGTACAGAACCATGACGAGCTTTTCACGTTATCTGGTTGGTCCCATCAGCTCGTAGCGTAGGCAGCGTCTGGACCTAAGCTGAAATGAAGTATAATTTTATAATTATGGGACGCACGGTTTTATCTATTTGCAGATCCTGCGGGTAGCTGTAACTCTATAATCGAGTACAAAGAATGTTGTCGATGGCTTTTTTTGAGGAGTGCATGACGTATATTCGGCTTCTCAGGTCCAACTCCGCATAGAATAATCAAAGCCTGTAAATAGCCTTCTCTACCTCATGGCAAGTCAATTACTAGGATGGCTCTAACTCAGCAATTGAGCCGAGCCCGACACCGAGCGCCCTTCGACGTATTGACTGAACAAGTGCCCAGCCGGACGCTGAAGCAGCACTGGTAACCAATGTGTGTCTGCGCTGATTTCAAAGTGATGATGTCGAAACGCTAGAGTGAACGGGCTTTCATTAATCTGTGTGTTGTTTTACAGCGGAGCTGTTAAGGGCTAATTTCCCCAAGATCGTATCCGTCCGCAAAGAAATGATGACACAGAATCTGAACAGCTACCGCCACCTATAAGCGACGGCGGGGACCAGACAACCGGCCAGTTGTCTGATTGCCGTCGTCGCTCATAGATGGCGGCAACCTTCTGAGCCTTTCCACTTGACTTGCCGACTTGCGGCCGGCCATTACTTCATTCCCACCATAGTACAGCTTCGCTGGTCTTCCTTCTTCACCAGAGTGGAAAGTCTGAAAGTTTTTTCAGGTAGGCTTTCACAGCCATTGTAAACAGGTTTACAATGGCTGTGATCTTCGAGGTTATTTTTCCTTTCCTTCGTGCATGTACTGTTTCCTATATGAAACCATGATTTTATTTTTGTTCCGTAATTTTAGCCTTTCAAGATCTATAGTTCGTCCGTCATTACATCTTGGAATTTATTTATCCATCTGAGCCTTCTGAAGCTTCAAAGATTCAGTCCCTACAGTACACTCCGTAATAATTTTTGAGAGAGGAATTGAGACCTGGGTTTGTCCTGACACGTTACACAGAGTACCAGGCGCTCGACCGCCTAACACTCAACCAACATAACGACGCAACAAATCGGGCACGGCAAAAACAACTGTAGCTCTATAATTTGGCTTAAAACAACGTTTTGAACTGTCATGCGCAGCCTGTCGTGTAAAGAGGAGATACAGTTTGAGCGACATTTCGACGGCAGTGTTGTGGTCCGATGACGTCGCGGTGCCCCGGTGTTGGTGTAAAAAGGAGCATCGGCCGTAGTTGACCGAGTCATTGTAGATTGGCGCTGTGGCAAATCCGTCGAACCAAATCAGATGCGGGCGGCTATTTTGGCTGTGCCTACACGAGCAACGCCGTTTTGAAGCGGTTGCTTTATATGAGATCCCAGCACGGACCTTGTTCTTATTAGTGTTGGTGTTCGTCTGCCCGAGGCAACGGGAGAGTGTGTTAGTAGCGGAGCTCTTGCGCAGCTGTTTGATTGACATCGTAGTAGGCGCGACCAATGGCGTTACGCCACACGCATTTTAGGGTAGCCAACAGTAAGCGGGGTGTGCTAGCATTTCCTTTCTCCGTCCGCCTCCTCTGCTCCATAAGAACGCGGCTTGCGGAGCGGGGTAGGAACTGCGTGTTAGTGCTATCGCACCTTCACTGCACTTGACGAAATGTTTAAGCCAAGCGATTTTTAACATAAACTGCAGCGAAGGCTATACAAGGTGACCTCGTTGTATTTGGTTGCTTTTTGACACTACGAACCATTGCTTAAAGTCTGTCTGGATAAAACGATTTTGGTTTAATCTTGAGAGAGCGCAGGTTAATGTCACCCGTTCGCGCTTGTAACTTTAACCGCAGTCCATCTTAAGCCAACAAGAGGCGTAGGTCTGTCATGACCGTAACACTGAAGCAATAACATGTCCCTTATAAAATATTTTGTATTTATTTACATTTTCTGCTTTCACCCACGTGTAAAACAATATTGCTTATAACTCGCTTCTAGAACAAAAAAAAAACAACAACAAAAAACACACACACACACAAAAACATTAGAGACGCTGGAATTTTAGGCAACCCAAACAAAGCGCTTGCTACAGCAGTTGACTCCTCGAGGTTTACTTTGTTTTGTCTCCTTTTTCGCGCATATGTGGCGCCTGTTAATCTTCTGAGCAGTCTCCGTGGCAGCAGACATTTGGGAGGCGAGTCCGCCTCGCTGACGTTCTCGCGCGCGCTCCTCGCGCAACCTAATCCAACTAGCACTGAATAATTGAGCCTGATCCCGGAGCAGAATCAGCTCTTTCATTATTCCCCCGCTGGTTCCTCGGTGCCGGCTGCTGCAGCCACTTCGCGCACAGCGAACCAATCCACTCTGAGAGAGCGTGCTTGCGCCGAGTGCGAGGTCGTCAGCTACCGAAACACGTTCATGTCCTTTCGGTCTGCATGTGCTAATCACTCGTTCATACTTGCTTGCATTTTGTTTTTCGGGCGTAAACAGGGACCTCGGATGTTGATTCTTTCAAAACATCGGTTGCTGCTGCCCCATATTAAAGCGGTAGGTGCAACTTCCACCCGAGCTTAGCATTCCCGACAACCCTGATGACATTAGGTCACTCTGTCGGCAAGTGTCTAAGCAAGTAAGTCGTTAAAGTGTGCTCGAGAATATTTTGTGCGCCTTCAATATCACCCTTTCAGATTCGATTCGTAAGCTCCATATCTGATCTTAGTTATCCCCATTTACTCATCTATCTACACTCCTCATATCTTCACCCTACTCGCTAGGTCATCTATGGCAGGGTCCGCTGGCCTTTTTATGGTTTCGCGGCTGTCGTGAAGCGAAATAAGTATTAATACTAATACTACTACTAATATCAATGCTGATATTAGAAGACAGCGCTCAATATGCCGAGAAAGCAAGCTCCACAGGAGCGAGTGCATTTACCCGAACAATGTTAACTCGCTGTCTACGTACGAGGTGCTTTCTAGTCACATATACGTTTGAAGAGGGCTCATCCTGTCAATTTTCTGCCCTACCAGTTCTATGCAGTCGAGCTTGTGCGCGTAAAACCTTTTTCTACGATGGCGCCTGTCGTCCCTTGTTGTGTCCTGTTCTCTCCTTTTGTCCTCGTCCTTGCTGCGCACAGAATTGTATAGACCAGCACGCGGCCCTGACGTCACGCAGCTGCGGTGGCGCTGTCGACGGCACTGAGCATGCGCAGACGCTTCACTTCACGCGAATTTGGTTTCTGCGCACGCGCAGTGCCCACACCTGGTGTGGGCAAAAACGGGTTTGTTTGTAAACAGCGTGTCGGTCTATAAGATGTCGTGTAGGGTCACCAACAGCCTAAGCAACGCAGGGCGTGGTAATTTTCAGACATCGCTTTGCAGCCGGTGAGATTAGGGAATGCCTATAAAACGTAAAAAAAAAAGCGCGAATCACTAAGCAAGAAGCCTGAAGATAAGAAGCCATCGCTCCGTTTTTTGAGCTCTCAGTGACTATAGTCGCTCTCGGTCTCGAATCTAGACGGCGGGACCGAGGGACCGCCACCTGCTGTGATTGGTCAGCGGTGCGGAGCTGGCGAATCGCCAGCTGGCGTCGATGTCCCGGTCCCGCTCGGTCTCGCCGCATAGATTAGGGCCCCTGGACAACGCACGCTGGCCACAGTCGGCTCACGTATATAGAGAATGTTGCGAAGAGAAAAGATACTACCAAATCGTATACCGACCGGACACTTCCGAAGCATCGCTGAGAAATCGTTTTGCGAAAGCACAATTAACTGGTGCGAGCAGTTACTACGTTTACGGATCCCGGAGATGCGTTCGCGGAGGCGGCGGAGTCGTCTGTTTTTAACTGATAGAGCGGTTGTTCAGCCGAGTATGGACTAGAGTCACTAAATAAAGCTACGCTTTCAGAGTACCGAAACTCCCGAACTACGCGTCTGAAGCGCGTCAGGCGCCGCCATCTTGGGTCCGCGCGGAAATGGAGAGGTGTATGTAGCTGAGCCAAGCCGAGCTGTAGCCGTCGCCTACGCGAGCTGCCGCGGCCGCAGCTGTGGCAGCGAATCGAAGTCGTGTTGTTCGTATCTCGACGTAACACGAAAAAAGCGCGTGCTGAGCGACGGACTTCAGCGTGTGCGCGCAGTAAATAGAAAACAGCAGCACGCAGATGATCGCTGGACCCAAGATGGTGGCGCTGAAAAAACGCGATGATGATGATAGCGACGCACGTGACTGCCGCTGCCCAATGATGCCGCAGCGAACCAGAATATTGTTGGATAGAGCGACTGTATTGTCGGCAAAATGCCAAAGAAAAGGAATGCGGTACTCTGAAAGCGTAGCTTTATTTAGTGACTCTAGTATGGACTAGTGAAACGGTGACGTCATGACGCCTCCTAGCGGAAAATTACACCGAGTCAGCCTTGGTTGCGCCGAAAGAAAGCTGAGACAAGGTGATGAATGTCATATCTATCTTACACTTGGTGGCTTGTTTTCGGGAATCGCTGATAAAGTAAAAGCATTTAGAATTGAAAATATAGTATTCCTTTGAAAATACATGTCTTGCGTGATGTCATTTACGGCTTGTAATGATCATACTTATCCTGATTTTGAGCGTGGTAAATATAATATTATCATTATTATGGTCACTTGATGAAGCTCAAAAGTAAAGGTCACTGACAAGCTGTGCGCACCATACATTCGAGTGGTATATTTTCTTTGGCCAGTGGGACAGATCTAGTCGTGAAATTAAACTAGCAGGCGTTGTGCTAGAACGTTTAGTCTAGTGCGCAGGAATAATCAGGTTCACAGAAGGAGAAAAAAGAGTTCTGAATTGTTCATTTATTTATCGAATTTAGAAGTGTTGACTACCTCCGGCCACGGTGGCGCCGTTGTTGGCTCGACGGTGGCGCCATCGTTCTGCGCTCCGGCAAGCAGCAAAAGTCTCCGGGGACTTTCGGCATTTCGCCAACAGAAAAAGCAGCTCTCCACAACAAAGTGGAGTAAGCGGTAAGCCCTCTCATTGCGCGGCCATCGCCGTCCTTCGCTCAAGGTCCACCAGTCGCCGAGCCGCCCCCGCCGTCGCCGAGGCAATTGCCGTCTGCGCGCCTCTGGGGACGCATCCAACCGCTGGGAGTCGCTCGCTGCAGACGCAGTGTACGAAACGCGAGAGGGCTACCTTCGCTTCTGCAGTTTTAATCCCCCAGCGCCTCGCTCTCTTTCCTTCCCCTCTTGCTTCTTCTACCCTTTGGAGTCTGACGAGTTGGCAACACTGGTGGCTCCCTAATTAAATTACGAGCTCGTAATCGGGGATGTTGTCGGCGAGGAGACGAAAGGGTTCAGTGTTCGGTTGTGCAGACTGCCTGCCGTCCGCCGACGCTCAGCGAGGGCCGTTGCTGTGCCTAATGGGTACTCTCGTTTAACGGTTGTCTGTCTGCTGCTTCATCGACTGTGCTTCCCTCTCCCATTTTTTTATTTCGATCTTTGCAACGTATTAGGGACAATCAATGCAGTTTTGAGGATCGAGATATCCGGGCGCTCTCGCGAAAGTTTGGGAGGAACGCGAATGAGCAGACGGGGGAAATTTGAAGCGGGCAGACCTGGGCAAATTCAACTCGGGATGGGAAACTTTCATTGCTGGAAGCGAAGTTAATTATATAACGCGGAACATTTTGCCTCTTCAGGTTGCAAGGATTGGCGAAGCGTGGTGTTTGCGCTAAAAGTTACTATCTTGCAGTTTTTGTCGGGAGAGGGGTTCTTGTTCCGAGTGAAAACGCCTACAACCGATGAAAACGGTAATTAGCTTAGCGCTTGCTTTGCCGGTAAAAATATCTCGTGGGCCGTCACCCGCGTCGCGGAATTTTTGTCGACTCAGCGCCGTTCTTCGACTGAAATCCCCAGGGTTGAAGAGGGCTTGAGACTGTCCTGTCATAACGGTTTATTTCTAACGGCGACATACGAACGTAAGGCGTACTAGGCGCCTTGCTTTCTCCAACCCCAAATGAACTCCTGCATAATATGTGGTGGATGACAGCTAGAGGTCATAATCTGTCCCAACGTATTTTAGACTGCGTACATCAAACTGTGAATGATTCGACCGTCTAACAGAGATTCAGCTCCAAGCATGTCACTCGGACTAAGAAACAACAAAAACAGTGTTTTAATGCAGAAAAAAAAAAAACTAGTTTTAAGAAATAGGCCAGGGAAGATTGGTTTCAGACATACACTTTTAAGAAAAAAGGTTATAAAAAGCTAGTGACTGCAGCAGTTACTACTTTTTTTAATCGTTACTACCTTTCACTAACTATTTACTGCCTCAAACGCGCGATAGGTAGTAAAAATAGTAAATGCAGCAGTTACTAGCTTTTTCTGACCGTTACTAGCTTTTTACAACCCCAAACGCGCGGACCGGATGACGGCGTCTGCTGCATCGCCGATGGCCAGCGTTAACGACGCAAGTGCTGTTCCGGAAAGCAGAGGGAGCTATCCACACGCAATCGTAGCATGTTTACAGGGATGGTAAACCGAATTTTGGATTTCAAAAAAAAAAAAAAAAATGCAGGAGATGTAGGCGGGACGCTACAATCCCTACAACACTACTCGTAAAGCGATGTCTCGAGTGGACGGCCGTATTTTTGGAAAAAGAGGTCGAGATTGAACCAGGCCGACGAGGCGCGTGACGTAGAGATATCTCGTTTCCTCCTCTCTTCGCTTCACTCCCTCGAGGAGGCGAGGCGGAGAAGACGCGAGGCCGTTTCCCTCTCCTTATCGGACAAGCAAGACGTAAACATTTCTGCCAAATGCGCCTCCTTTTGTTGAAAGATAGACTCATCCGTTCGAGATATCGCTGTATGAGTGATGTTTTGGTGTTTGTAGCATCCCGTTGCCCGCTTTTGCCGCGTGTTTGTGGAATCCAGATTTCGGTTCAGCATCCCTTTAAGTGTTGGAACTGACTTAGTAGCGATCGCAGCCTCTGTTCCAGCACGTCGTGGAAGCCAGCGCTGCCGCGAGCACGGCCATCGTTGATGCAATGGCCATGCGGCTCCTGACCGCTCTCCTGACGTCCTTCCCGTTTGCATTCTTTGGAAGCGTTTATATTTTCGTTCTGGTTTTAACTGGGATGAAAATAGCCAGTAGCACGTGCTAAAAATATTGACAGAGGCAAGTAAGGTTCATTCTGTTTTTAAAATTTATATTACTTGAAATATATGTTTCTCTTTCTCAAGAGACGATGCGGTTGCCAAGGAGGCGCGCGTGCGCAAAGTGGGGCAGTCTATGCGGGGAAGCGAGAACATGGCTGCAGGGAACCAATGGGGACGCTGTTTTATAGACTGTCTCAAATAATTACTGAGTGTAAAGTTACTCCTTAGTAAGAGATACATTCCTTGGAATGTTTGGCAACAATATTGGAGAACAATATTGGTGCGAAAGCAGCACCATATTTGTAACATCGTTCACGGACGAGGCGGTCACTGACCAACAGACTTCTTTCAAATGATCACTGTAAAAAACGCATGGGTAGCCTTTGGAAGCCGCCGTTGGGTTAACGTGTCGTCGCGTGTGTGTTGTGCGCTTGTGGTATCTGTGTCCTTATTCCCTGTCTATATTAAGTGTGTAATACGTGTGCAAACGTAAAATGTAGATGCAACAGCTAAAAAAATCTAACACAGAAGAACATTTGTTTTTGCCAATTTTAAATTTGACGTTGACAAGTGCCACCTGGTTCTGGTGATAGTTAAAAAAATTTGGCTAGAAATCAGGAATTTGTGACGAATGTACCCGCATGGTTGAAAGGGCCAGACAAGCCTTGTGAGCGCTTTGGTTTCTAGCCTCTCAGTCCTGAACCCACTCACGCACCACATGTGTAGATGTTCCGATAGGTGGGAGCACTGTTTTGGAAAATGATGGATGGCAATACGCATACACTGTTGTTATCCTTATCAGACCTGTATTATGGTCAAATGTGGACTGCATATTTGCAATACTTTGTCTCGCTTAAAAATATATCGTACTAAAAATATGTAAGTATAGCCGAGGACAAAAAGAGAATGGCTGGGCGTCCTCCAGCACGCGCTTCTACTTTTCACCCCGCTTTGGACGGATGTGCTCGCCTGAGGCTCATGAAATGCTGAAACGTCATCGAAGGTAGCAGGCAGGCTGGTGGCGAAACAGCTGAGACTTCTCCCTGCCTTTCTCATTCTGTCTTTAAGCGTGTACTTCCATATTCTAACTCGGCTTAACCTGGTCAGAGCTGAGGAGAATAGGCTTGGCGAGTGCCCCTACTGCGTATGCATTTGTACAGCTGAGGCCCTTTCTAAATCAAGTACCTTGTGTATCTTACCTTCAAAAACACATCATCTGGGGGGTGCAAAAGGAATTCTAAGACATATTTTTGTTTGTAATGTCCTAGTACGCATCGAGAGCTTCTTCGACTAAATGAGGAGTCGATCCAGCCTGTTGAAAAATATAATGCCTGCCAGATAATTGTTTTGCATTTAGCTAATATATCAGTATTCATTTAGGTATCCCAAGTCGTTAGTCGTTGAGACGCAGTCTCTCTGTAAGTCAGTCATTCTTAACATTCGTAAAACTGCTTGTCAAAGAACGGCACTGTCGAGGTCATGTAATCAGCTCGAACAATAGCTGGGCACCAGCTGGTCGTGTGGTTACAGGAAGCAAACATCCCGTTTTGAACGTCTGAGTACCTACCTCTCAAGGTAGCTGAAGAGTAGGCCGGGGCCCTACTCGCAAACGTCTATACTTTGTATTTCTTTAAGCTGGACCACTTTTGACACTACAAGCCATTGCAGCAAAACAGCGTGACACGTTATTATAAGCTCGACGTACCATGGCGTCAAACTACAAGGTCACATGGCTTGCTTTCTGCACTGAATTCGCAAGGATGGCTTGAAGCTTTTGCCGTGGTTAACTTTAAGCTGAGATGGTTGGGAATAATGCTTCCAGTTTTTAGTGTTGCCCGGCACAGTTAACAATTTGGTGATATAGTGCTGCATTGAAAAGTCGGCGCATTCATGACAGTATCACCTAATGAATGCATGCTAGCTATTGAACTCTCCGTTCTGCAGAGAAATGAAATGCCCTTTACTTCAAATTGCAGCTGCTTCTGGAACTTTATGGTATGAAAGCCCCTTATGGCTGCAAGCTCTGACCGGATCTTGTTCTGTGGACTGCGCAGGCCCATTGCAGAAAGTACTCTGAGAACCTCACCAGTTTCCTTCCCATGGTCGTTCTAAATTTTTCTGTTGTAGGTATGCATCCTTTGTCTTTCCCTTAATTGTACTCGGGCGTTTTAGTTTCATTGTCGCCGATTCGCCTCAAAATTGGTTAAGCACACAAATAGACGCTTTAAACTGTATCCCACATATGTTTGTTAAGATAACTTTTCTTTGCCAAAGTTACAGATCTTTTTTATGAAGGTTGGTGTTCCTTGTTTTTATTTACAAATTTATTTGAGTCTCCGCGGGCAACACTAAAACGTTATGCCAGTGGCGAGGACAAGTTCACTGCTCGAACTTGTATGCAACTGATTGCAAGAAATTTAGTTGGGAAAAATGAATGCCGTGAAATCTCCTTCCAGCTGTTGCTCTGCAGCACAAAAAAGAATATACATAGAACATACCCGGTAAAAAGACGACTGCTTGCTCGTTCTGCAGGTCTGCCTGCCATAGATGTCGTGCTACTGGAGAGCAGGCAAATTTGATTGTTGGTTTTGCCATTGCTTTTTTTTTTTACCAGTTGTCTTAATAGTTCTTGTAAATTTAGAAATTTTCCTAAAAAGCAAGCCGGGAAGAATATTTAGTTTGGTTAGGTAGCTGAAAATAATGATTGAGTACCCTTTAGTCAGTAAAATAGATACTGAGTGCCACTGTTAGTGCCAAGTCGAGATTGGCGCTTTTTGGCATTTTGGTCAGAGTATAGTACCCATTTTTATCGGTTAGCCTCTTGGTGTGCCAACTAAAATCTTTCTATGCAGACACCTGCCCTCTGCTGGTACACTCTACCCTCATGCTCAGCGAGTGCATGAACTGGAGTTGTATCCCCAGTCGACACTCGTTGAGCATGAGGGTAGAAAAATCTTTCCATTGCAGTTGTAGTTTTTTTAAAGTCTTTAAAGTTGAATGTGAATATTCGACAGAAATCTCTCAGGTTGGAACAAGAGAGAGTTATGGTGAATTCCACTCGTAGATCCGGAGCGCTTTCCGAAATCCGCGAGGGAGGCAAAATTCCGCTCCGTGGGACCCGCTCCGAATACACGAGGGGAAGATAAACTCGCCTTTTTGGAGCGACCTCCCCCACACTCCTCCCCATCGCTTCCCCCTCCGCCATTCAAAATGGCCGCTGCTCGAACTTGACAAGCCCACCAACGCCTGAGACGACTGACCTTTCTGACGCAGAAATAATACGCGACACAGGCCGTGCGAAATTATACGTACCACGGCGCTCATGTCACAAATAACGAAGACGTCCGCGCAGTCCGCGTTCGGCACCGTCACATACCTTTCGGCCGCGTCGAAGCGGCGGGGCACGGACAGCGATTGCCAGCGGTGGAGTTCAGATTTCTGATACGACTTTAATAAACACAGAGGTAACAAACCATCACTTGCACGGTCGTTGCCTAATATTTTCTTGCTTTATTGCACGGGAAAACCCCGGCGGAATGCCGTGTAAAAAGGTAAACAATCATTGGCTGCGGAATGAACAGGCCTAACCTTGCGTCTGCCTCCGGCTTTCCTGTCGTTCTTTCTATCACGATCACAGCTGTCAGCGCTTACGATTCACCACGCTCCACAGTCCCGGCTTTGTATCCCTGATCTACGGGAGGTAGAAGCGTTCGAGCCGTCACAATCCCACGTAAACAACCGATGCACCCAAACAGATCCAACTCGACGACCCGTCCGGCCCGCCGACCTTGCCAACCTCGCGACCTCGCCGCGCATGCGCACTGCCGATTTAGAAGGAAATCACGTGGGCCGCTCTGTCAACATCCGGAGAGATCTGTGAAATCCCGCAGAGCAAGTTCGGCGGCGTTTGAGGCGCTCCGTGGAGCGGGCGTTGCCAGAGATCTACGAGGGGAAGATGACCAGCTCGAGCCAGATCTGCGAGCGGAATATGCGCGCTCCAAATGGAGCGCTTTTGGAGCGCTCGAGATCTGCGAGCGGAATTCACCATTAAACGAACGCGTTTAATCATTTGCCTTAATTAGGTACCCATCATTTCAAGGCCTACATGGCCTTGTCCTCGGGGGTGTCTATGGCTGTGGCAGTAACGAGCAGTTTTTTTTATAAGTACAAGTACAAAGTATAAAAATAAAGGATCAATGTGCTGATCACAAAAGAATATGCTAGCCATTGTAACGGATATCTTCCAAGTACTTGAGTGCGATTTGTTTTTATTTTCAGCTACTTGGGTGCCTCAAAATCTGGAGATCCTATTGGCCACAAGCTCGGACTCAATCTTCTGCTGTGGTCTGTCCAGAACCATGGGGGAGGTAATTCCAGCAACAAGAGCATCGCAGCATCTCCCTGCCTGTGACTTTTGATCAGTGTCACGACAGGGGAGTCCTCGTGCCACCAGGTGTTAGGTATGCCACTCAAAATAAGCATTCTTCTCACCTATTCCTTAAGTGAAACAGAAAAAGCACTACTAAGCCTAAAATGCAAAAGACATATTCAAATCTTGGGTTGGATGGAGTTCCAATTACAAAAAAGGAGTCTACAGACATGATTAACATGTGAACTTAAAGCCCGCGGATGTAGGTTCGACGGTGTCACACAAATAACTTCCCGCAATTGGCTTTGCTCATGCCATACCAAACAAATTCTTAAAAAAATCATTGTGTTACGTTGGTGTCATCAATCTTATGTACCTATCGTGCCCAGCAGTCGCGAGATGTGAAATATATAAAAAAAACAGGAACTTGCACTTTGTCAGCTCTGCAAAGATTTATATAGTGAACAGAGCATAGCGGGTTCAACTTAAGAAACCAATTCAGTGCAGGCTTAGTTTCTAGGTCCACAGATGTGTAATTGCTCTTCATAATGAAGTGAAAACTGCTTAAGTTGTGGCCCACTAGAGGCTTTCTATTAGTGCTAAAAAGTGTAATTGTGTTTTAAACAGCTCGCACCAAGTGTTTTCTTGAAATACATAGGTTCATGAAAATTTTTATGTGGATGTTTGCAGACAGTCATGGTGAGACCAGGGTGTCGAACCGGTCATTATTTCGGTTCGGTTCGGGTTCGGGTTCAGTAGCATTGCGTTTAGTTCCGGTTCGGTTCCGGTTTAGGGTAGCGCACATAATATCACTCCGGTTACCGGTTTTGATAAGCGCGAACCGGTTCGAACAGGTTCCTAACTCGACCTCTAATATAGACCAAGCACTCTCTGCAGCCTTTCTGAGCACGAGATACTTGCAGTAGACCCCAGTCCCAATACTACTCCCTCTTCAGGTAGATATGAAAACTCTGCACAGTGACGTGCGCAAGACACCATTTATGTGGCCAGGCTATTACTTGTATATTACTGTTCTTAAGTGAACTATATACAAGTGATCGGCTTTTCCATTTTTATGATGTCTTTTGCACAAGCAGCTGTGCAGTACTTGAAACTCTGCCAGAAGAGGGCGTATTTTCGGAATGGGTCTATAGACCTTTCCAAAACAGAGCTTGTGGCCGGTGCCATTTTTAGTTTTCGTGCGTATAGCGCGTGCTTCGCTCGCTTTCCGACGCGACAAACACGAACGTGCTGGGCTATGAAGATCACACGCTGGGCTGTGATTTTGTAAACAGTAAAAGGTCTTTAGCTAGATTGCTTGTCCTCCATATGTTTTGGTTTGTATTGCTTGTTTTGCACACACGTGTTTTTTTATACATGCTACATCTTTTTGGCACCCAGTAAGATGTCACAGCTATGCCCCAGAGTGGCTGACAGGGGCACGAGAGAAAACAAATCTGCCGTAAAACACAGAAACAGGTACGTCGATTGCGCAGTTGGGGTAGTTTAGCTAATCCCGTTTAGCTGTGGTCGTGTATACGTCGGCCAGACTGGCCGATCTGTCAATGACCGGGCACGTGAACACACACGTATATATAATGAAATGTTACTACATCTTCACAGCGCTTCGGGTTCCGGCGGAAAAAACGCTCTTCTAAAGATCTCGTGGTGATGCTTTGTCTAGTCACTTTGACGTTTTATTGCAAACAACGCTCTATGCAAATGACCCGGTCTGAGGGACTCAGACCGGCTCATTTGTACCTGTCAGCCACCGAACAAAGTTCCGGTAATACAACCACAGCGAACGACGTTTCTCGAATAATCAGTTGAAGACGATGACAGAAGACTTCAAACAAAAATGAGAAAATGGTTAAACAGACGACATGCTGGCCTTGCTAGTCTGACAAACCTACAAAAAAATAAACAGACACAATTTCTTCTTGAAGAAATTGTGTCTGTTACGTTGAAGAAAATATTGTTTTTCATTGAAATGGACCACAGGCGACCCTAAAAACTATACTGCCGAAGCAGCGCGGTACTTGCCCCCCCCCCCCCCCCCCCTCCTTCAGGGTATCGCTGCACTCAAGCGGAAGCTCACGTGGTGCGCTGTCGGTGCTCGATTGGCTAAATGGCTCATCGACTGCAACTACGGTCCATCTTGAGGTCAAACATTCGCGGACTCGTTGGCCTCCGTGCCTACAGTGGCGCAATCCGCTCCGACGCTTGGACATTTCGTAGCCAAGCGGCCAAGCGGTGCTTGGAAAAAGCCGCCGCCGCTACCGTGCCGCAAGGGTCAATCCAAGAAACAAAGCAAAGTTGAAGCTCTCCAGACGATGATGTATTTTTGATTACGTATGCAATAAAAACGAAATGTAAAAATATTTCACATTATGTAGGATTAGTTTTGGCAACCTAAGAAAAATACACTCCTGCAACTTTTCCAATTTAGACCAATTATTGACACAATTGGCCCTGAACCGTTTTCATTGAACCGGTAACCGCCACATCAAATTATGGTTTCGTTCCGATTCGGGTTCAACATGAAGCGTTCGATTTCGGTTTCGGTTTTGTTCCGGTTCGGTCAAAAATAACGGTTTTGATCCGGTTTTCGGTTCGGGTTCGGGTTCGGTTCGACACCCTGCCTAAAATACGCTATATTCCGCTTCGAGAAGATTGCCAAGCGGGGAAAACGGGAGCCCCAGCGAGCCAATGAAAGCGCCAGAGCGGGGACCTTCGTCAAGCTTTTGTCCTTTGTGAAGTTACATTGAAACGAAGCCTAGACGCTGGAGGTAATTTTCCAAAAACAATCAGCGACCTCGTTGTTCTTGTCCGCTATTTCTGGCCGTCATGAGGCAGAGCTGGCGAGCCTTGTAGTGAATGCGATCCGGCTAGCGGATGTGTTTGCACGGAAGTCGTCTTGGGGCGAAAAAATAGGAATTGTTGACACACGCTAAACGAACAGAAAAGCGCGTGCTAGTGCCGATGCGTAGACAAAATGAACGGACCGGGGCATTAGGGAGTTTTCGTAAACCGCGTTTCCCCCTCCGCTAAGCCCTCCGCAACGAAGCAGCCGCTACTGCGCCGGCGCGCCGATAGCCTTGACTGTAGAGTTCCGGCTAGCGTAGCTGGTTGCGGAGAGCGTTGCGGGACAGCGGAAACGATCTACGAAAACTCCCTATTCTCCGCTTTTCTTGCCATCCTCCCCACTTCCCTTGCCTTTTCTCTCTTCAACTTCCGGGTTGGGTTTCCCTCGATGTGCTTTGGGAAAGCATTATACCCTATCTCACTAGGTGCGCATAGCGTTATCAAAGGTACAGGGGGCGAGGGCAGTTGGAGAGGGAGAGAAAGAGAAAGTTCCCTCTTACCCCGCCTCCATACCCTATAGACGTCGCTCTGGTCTCCTTGGGAGATTAACCTGTCACCCTGATTTCGTGCAAAAGCGTCTGGCCCCTGTCTCCCACACGTGGCGTCCACTGCACTGCGCCCAACTAGCGGGATACGGCAGGGACCAAAATGCGACTCTGACGTCGCGCAGCTGCGGTGTCGCTGCTGTCGGCACGGTGCATTAAGGAGCCTAGGTCACCACGGCTCTCAAACATATGACCCGCGACTCTCCGGGATGCGGTCCACGTGCCTCGAGTGACACATGCACCATGCATATTAGTTTTAACAGTGTCGATTTATTTACGCTCGGAAAAGAGCTCTGCTCTGTTTGCTCATTTTGCACTACTGTGGTTTTTTGTTTTGTTTTTTTTTAATGCGAGCGACCCGACGTCATCAGCTTTGAAGCAGCGCCAAACGGCACCTTAAATCCTTTCTCCAAGTGAAGTCAGCACCCAGCTATGAAACCACGCGAAAAGCCTAGACAGCGGCACTTAGTTTCCCCGATCCCAAAGGAGCGGAGTAAAGTTGATGAATTTCGGCTTCGGTCCCATTGGCTGGCGCGCGTCGACAAGGCTCCCATTGGCCGCTGCGCGTCAGTTTTAACGACGGCCACCCCATGGCGCTGCGTGTCCGCGCCGCGGGCGCGCCGGTAACACGAAGCGTCCAAGATCAGAGCGGCAAGGAGAGCTGGGAGAGTGCGCGATCGGCCGACGCGAATACGGCCGACGCGGAAGAACGACAAGCATGCTTTCGCATTCACAACTCATAAGTGCTTACGTGTACCTTGAGTCTTTTTGGACCAAGTGTTGCTTCGTGTAAGCATTTGCTTCTCAGCTCTTTCTCGTGTAAGTCAACCGGAATGGCAATACCAGGGTATACAAGTGCGAGCTCTTTGCTCAAGGAGGTAACTCGGCTGCGTGAATTCTTTCGCAGCAGGAGCAAAGGCCAAAGGTAAAGCTTCGAGCTGGAGCTTCCATCTGTCAGACAATACCTTAAAAATGAAAGAACTTTGTAATCATGCTGCTATAAAAATTGTCAGAAAAGCAAAAGCTGCTACAGGAAGAGATATTGCCTGTTGAGTCTAGTGTATTGTGCGACGGGGCGAAGACAGTGTGCTTGCTCTCGGTCTATTGAAAACTGCCAGTACTGTGGTATTGTGGTGTTTTCAATATTTTTTATAACATCAGGCGTGTGTCCAAAGTAGTCGTGCATGCAAATGAAGCCTAAAGAGGGCAAAACGATGAGGTTGTAAAAAGCAGAAAGCATAAGGTTCCTTGTCTAAAAAAAAAATATTTAGGATGACGCTGGGACAGTCAGTTGCCTTGCAACGTAAAATACCAATGCCGTTCGTTTGATTTTTTTTTTTTTTCTTCCAAAATAGCGAAGTATTTTATCTCCGTTGGCCCTCGTCCTTTCGGGAGTGGACTATCTCGCCTCCCACATTCGAATGAGTTTGAGACCTGGTCTAGATTGTAGAGGGGGTCCATCTCAAACCGTGGCGAGCGTTTGCAATTTTTAATGGCGGACGGCTCCCGCGCCGATCGGTCGTAAGTGCGCATGCGCTGCGTTGCGGCGCGGCGAGGAGGAAAGCAGGTGGTAGCAGGCTAGGTGGCGCAAGCTACCGCCCGTTACAAAAGGTATCGCCATTAACATCCATCCATCCAGGCAGAAACGATCGCAGACGACCAACGCGTTCTTCACCTCCCCGATCGAGCAGTTGGACACACTCTGTGATACAGGCTCTCTACGGCGCAGACGCTTCGCCTCACGTGAATGTGGTTTCTGCGCGCGCGCAATACCCACATGTGACGTGGGCAAACGTAAGCTCGTTTGGAAATAACGCGTTAGACGTACGGATGATTGTCTTTTTTGTGTGTTTGTTTTTGTTTAAAGCGGTGCTTGTATCGTCCATTGACCCGTTCACTTATTCTTTTCAAGTATCACAGCCTCCTCTATGCATGTATACTCCGTTGACACATTCGGGAAGCGTTTAAGCAACGTGACTGACACGTAGAACGATTGATCTGACACGGACGGAGCTCAAAAGCCACAAAACTACATCTCGCATTAAAAATCGCTCTCAATTTTTTTTCTTTTTTTGTGCGACGATGAGAGAATTAATTTGTCTGCCGTGCAAACTTCGTAGTAAGGCATCACTCTAAAATAGCATTTCATTGTTTCGACAAGATTTAGTGGCGATAAGGAATGATAGTAATTCATTTACGAGACAGGTAGTTTAGTAATTATATACTATATATTTTAATCGATTTTACGTTTAGCAATATTATAGAGGGTATAGTTTTGTTGGCAGTGCTTCGTCACTTTTAACAACAAAGACGCAGTGTAGCTTTCAATGCTCACGCAAAGAAGTTGACCGCACCACTATACACAAGAGTGTCTTGTAGATAATACTGTCGTCATGTATGCAGACCGTGTCTTTTATAGGATATCTGAGCAGGCTTACTACGGCTTAAAGAAATCACACTGAGGTCCGCGCTTGCAAGAACATGTCGTCAGTCTTTAAACGCCGACGGAGAGACGTCAGTAAAGACGGAAAAAAATGTGTCTCGCGTTCAGGAAGCGGCACAAAGGACCCGGAAAAGTATTAATTAAACCACGCTAACACACACACACGCACGCACGCAACATAAGGATACGCCCCTGCTACACGCGTTACCTTATTCTCTGCGTCTCCGTAGTGTCAGCGCGGTCTGACCCGAAATCTTCTCAAATCCCGTACGCAATTAGAGGCTCCCCAGGCGTGTGCGTTGGGTGCTTAGAGACGGTCGATATATGCGTTCGAGGGCAAGACAAAAAAAAAGACACAAAAAGAATATATCGGGCGTTGCGTGCTTCTTTTAATCACTTAATCAATGACCCGGCGCGGAAAAAATCTTTCCGTTCCTCGGCCCTCTAGCTCCACCTTTCCTATTAGCATAACGACAAAGAATTAAAATTTAAAAAAAAAAAAAAAAGTTTGGGTTTAGTTTTTTAATATTTCTTATTTCTTCGAAGAGGTCTGAAAAGGTCGCTGGCATGGTGGCTCGAAATATATGGGCCGCCATGGGACCTTGATAGGTGGCGCAAGTCGCCACCCGATTCCAAGTGCTTAGCCGTATCTGTCCACATATATATGCACATGTTTCCAGTTAACGTCTCAGAAGCATGCAACGTTCCGACTTCCTCGTGTGGCGGTATCAGAGGCCTGGCAAAAAAATGCTTGCCGTTATTGACTGCTTACGCTGCGTCTGTACACCGCAGCTTTTTGCTCGTAAGCAGTCGCGTAGAAACTTGATTTTAAATGAGCGAAGCCTCTGCGCACGTTCTGTTTTAGAGCCAACCACACCTCAGCCTAACGTCAAAAACCTAAATTAATGTACTCATTTTTTTTTTGCCCTTGAGAATAGAATGTTTTTAACCGCGGTTTTGACACTGGCTGTGTTCCAAACCCTTGAGAATAAAATGTGTTTAACCGCGGTTTTGACACTGGCTGTGCTCCAAACCTTACTCGAATAGATACGAGTTACTCCGGCCGATCATGTCACGTGACAAGTCAGATAGAGCAATGCTGAACGTTGGTAGGCTTTCGAACACCAAGGTACAAAACCTTAACCCTAGTGAGAGATCGAGTAAATTTTAAAACCCGGCCTTCATCTGTACGTTAAAATGTTCCCACGAAAAAAAAATAATTTTTTTTTTAGGCTAGGAAAATGGGAAAGTTTGACGAGCCAGGTGTGGTGTAGTAAGGGGGAAGGGATGGGTGGGGCAGGGGGGGGGGGTGGGGTGGGGAGGGGGCGTCGGTTGTTTAGAGCCCGCATGAGTGAACGGCTGCCATGAGCAGACACCTGACTGGTGAGCCCAAAGACTGTCGCTAAAGATAAAAAAAAACGCTTTTCCGCCATTTTATGGGAGCTTGGCAAATATATTCTGATGAAATAATTTCAGGAGACTTGCGTATAGTATTCTCCCGCTATTGTCTTATCTTTATTTATTTATTTATTGTACCCTCAGGGCCCGAGGGCATTACAGAGGGGAGTGGTTACAAAAGGAAGATCACTAAAAAAAAAAAAAAATGACAACCTAAGAATAGAATAAGAACCTATGAGGGTAATACGCTAGCAAGACACCTTCAACATCCGAAAAGACCACGGCCTATGCACTTTCTCTTTAAACAATTCTTTGATGTCGCGGACATTGCATGTCTGGTTTGCTGCCTCATTTCAGTCCGAATTACTGAACCCATGTTTCATACCGTGCCAGACACTTGCTACGGGGATCCTTTAGGTTCTAACTGAAGTTTCTGCGAGGTTTGTTGCCCAAATGATGGCTAGCTGGCGCTTTGGATTTAGTAGTACGAGTAATCCCAGAATCCATAGTGTGCTGACACCTCACAGCACATTCACGCGTCGCAGTATTCCGTATCTTCGATGAGTTGCAAAGTTTGGAAAGCACTGCTCTACGCTCATACGCGTTTTAAAGAGATTTCCCCCGCTGCTGCAGATTGCAATTGGACACAAGAGCGTGTCAAGCAGCCCACTGTCGCTTTTCTTCTCCGCCTCTCTCGTTGTCTCTTACTATTATCCAGAGATAAACAACCTCCGTAAATCTTTTGTGTGAAGGCTCTTCCTGGTACTAGTTTTGCCACAATAGGTTTCCCTCCCTCGTTCGTACGTGTGCGCGTGCGTGTTTGTGTGTGTTTGTAGGTGTCAAAGTGTATTCGACACGTTTCCAGCAGTGTGTGTAATCTGACCGCCTGTGTCATGCGGAGGCCGTGGAACCACGGTCGCACTGCTGATACATTATACAAAAGACAGACTGCACACACGTTTGAAGTACACGCAAAGAAACATACTTGGAACATCCGTGAGGCCTTTTCGCAGACAATTTTCTCAAGGTGTCTGCGAGCGAACATCGTGTCTTTTTTGTATGACGTACACGAACGAGCAGCGCGTGACACGGCGGCTCCGGAGAAACTTGCTCCTCCAAAGTCGTTTTGTTTCCCCAGGTAACGGCACCTTCGGCGTCACGTGGGGCTACCTCCAGTTCGAGCCCGGGGGCGACGTGGCCGGGGACGGATCCTGGCACGTGATGTTCACCGTGTTCGTGACGTACGCCATGCTGCCGCTGCCGCTCAAGTGGTGCATCGTGTGCGGGGTGCTGGCGTCCCTGGGCCATCTGCTAGTCTGCTGCCTCTACAGGGCGCACCTGGACAGACCCGAGTTTGAACGGATGGTGGGTTGGCGTATCTTCAACTGTGTTTCGGGTGAATTACTCGCGAAATCAACATCTGTAGTCTGTTGCAACTCAAGAAGGTAGGGCGAGGGTAAGACGGGCCGGGGAGGAGGAAGCAGACAGAACGCTAAAGAGAGAAGGAGGTTTCCCCCTCTCTTCTCCAGCGTTCCGTCTGCTTCCTCCTCCTCGGCCCGTCTTAAACTCGACCTACCTTCTTGAGTTGCAACGGACTGTAGTTACAAGTGCCGGTTACCCAACTTTCAAAAGTTGTTCATTAAAGAGACACTACAATAAAAAAAAATTTAATTGGCATAAGTGGGATACGTATTGTTTTTATTTATTTTTTTTTTTTCAGGAGAAGAACAATGTTTGCGCAATAATTACGCCGTTAGACGTAATTTAGGTGGAGGACACGGCCCGCTCTAAGCCCCGCCCCCAAATCAGTTGCCCCGCCCATGACTACTGGATTGGCTTGGCTGCTCGGCCGAACGCGCTAAGAAGACTGGTGTCTCCATTTCGCGACATCCGGCGCGTCTAGTCTGGCGTCTGGCAACACCTGCTAGTTGTGCGAGCCATAGAGTTATTATAATGTACGCTAGAGGTTCAACTGGCGCTAGTGTCTATGCGACTTCCGTGACGCAAATTGAAGCAGACAGCAACCAGTCTACTTTCGCGGTGCTCCTGTTCATTCCTATGGGAAAACGCGCGTGCATTTTGCCTCTTCGCCGAAAAATCACACGAAACACTTTGGTTATTTGGGTTGTACCGAATAGTATGTACCTTGATTAACACCGTAAAAGTGTAATTGCTTTATTTAGCGCATTTTTCTTCATCGGTGAACGATTTTTAACTTCGCTACATTTCAGTCCCAAACGTGTGTTCCGCAGCAGGTGTGTAAAAACAAGCGACGATTGAAAGCAATATTACAATCGAAACGAATATAGAGTGTGTTCAAGGCTCGCCAGCATTCCGGTGACACTTGTATATTGATAATATGCCAGTCCTGTCACTATATGAAAATGACCCCGTCGTGCATGAGTGGATAAAAAACTTCATAACGTGGAGAATAAAGTCCGTGGGCTATGAAAGGTGTTTCTTCGTGTTGTTTTCTCTGCCGGGCAGCTTTTATCGCGCACTTGTTCTCAAAGATATCGAGCGCGCGGGTGATATTTTGAACGTAGAACAAGCAGCTTCGCTCAGGGCAGAAAGAATGAAACGATACTTACTTATTTAAAATCGGAATAGATTACGTGGCGTTCAATTTATTTTGATCGTACATGCACTGCGAGTTACTGATCCAGTGTTACTGCGTAGTTCTTGTGCCGCTCTTGATTTTCCAGATGTCCTTCGTTCGTTCGGCATGTATATCCCCCATGCTGGAAATCGCCGACGCCGCGTTCGCGCTAATAGTGTCCGACAGTGCACATAAATACACGTACGAAGCCGTTTTAGCACCGTTTTTAATGCGATGAATTCGAAAGAAAAACGCCGTAACTGACCAATTATTTCGTCTGCGTGACTGAGAAATGTTCCAGTGTGCCTAGTACGTACAAATTATTCGGGATATTTGCTCTTATGATCGAGCGCAGGGAGAAAATGCACTCACTTTTTCCCATGGGCCTCCTGCGTTGCCCAGGGGGTGCTGCGAAAAGGGACTTGTTAGGCCTTGTTTTGGGTAGTACAAACTTTTGCGTCTCAAACTGTCAGGCATGCAGAAGTGTGCCTGCTCTGGTGCGGAACGCGAGATCACGATGAAAATACGAAGAAACAACAAAGCTTCGAACGCCGTCAAAGCTAAGACGCTAAGAGCGTGAGCCAAGAGATGCCGTTTCACGCGTTCCAAAGTAGACATGGCAAAGAAAAAGAAAAATGAAAGCGTCGTGCCACAGGTGCTTTGACGTCACCACCCAGAGATAAGAGACGCGTACCCTAGCGGTGGTGTCATGAATTTGGCACCTTTGATTGTCTTGCGGCGTTGAGTCTGGCCGATTTCAGACGTCCAAAGGCGTTTTTTTCGTTCTTCAGCACAAGACAGAATTAAGAAAAGCTCAACCAACGTGCCATAAGTAGTGCGGCGCTCAATCAGGTGAGCTTGTACTACCCAAAATGAGGGCGCTGCAGTTTGTTCAAAGCTTCAGCGCAGGAGGCCTATAGAAATGCATTACCGGAAGTCAATTTTTGACTGGTTGCTGTCTGCTTCAATTTGCGTCAGCACACTAGCGCCAGTTGAACCTCTAGCGTACATTATAATAACTCTACGGTGCGAGCAGACGCGCGGCAGCCTCCGGCATTCTCTGCTATTTCTCCGCCGTCTATCGCCATGCCCGGAGCATAGAGTTATTACAATAAACGCTAGAGGCTCAGCTGGCGCTAGTGTGCTGTTGCATTTTGAAGCAGACAGCAAGCAGTCAGAAATTGACTTCCGGTAATGCATTCCTATGGGAAAAAGCGAATGCATTTTCTCTCTGCGCTCGACGATAAGAGCAAATATCACGAATCATTTGCACGTCAATTTGGAACATTTCTCAGTCACGCAGACAAAATAATTGGTCAGTTACAGCATTTTTATTTGAAATTCGTGGCATGAAAAACGGTGTTAAAACCACTTCGTACGTGTATTTATGTGCACTGTCGGACACTGTTAGCGCGAACACGGCGTCGACGCTTTCCAGCATGGGGGATAAACGTGCCAAACGAACGAAGGACATCTGGAAAACCAAGAGAGACGGCAAGAACTACGCAGTAACACTGGATAAGTAACTCCTCGTGCTTGCAGACGATCAAAATAAATTGAAAGTCACGTAATACAGTCCGATTTGCAATAAATAAGTACTGCTTTATTCTTTCTGCTCGTGAATATGTGCGAAGATGCTTGTTCTGGGTTCAAATCATCACCCGCACGCTCCAAATCTTTGCAAATAGGATGAAGCCAGAGAACAGGTGCCCGATAAAAACTGCCCGAAATAGGAAAGAATAAGAAAACACACTTTTAGTAGCCCACATACTTTATTCTTTACGTTTCGAACGTTTTTTTAATCACTCGTAAAGATGCACGACGGGGTCATATTCATATAGTGATAGGGCGTGCATATTAACAATATATAAGCACCAACAGAATGCTGGCGAACTTTGAACAGACTTTACATTTCTTTCGGTCGTTATTTTGCTTAGAATCGTCGTTCGTTTCTACATACCTGCCATGGAACAGAGGTTTGGGCCTGAAATATAGCGAAGTTTAACATCGTTCAGTGTTAAAGAAAAAATGCTGTAACTAAAGCAATTACACTATCACCATATTAATAAAGGTACATACTATCCGGTACAACCGAAATAACAAAAAGTTATTCATGTTATTTTCCGGCGAAGAGACAAAATTCACGCGCGTTTTCCCATAGGAATACACAGGAAGACTGGAAAAGTAGACTGCATGCTTTCTGCTTCAATTTGCAACCGGAAGTCCCGTAGACACTAGCGCCAGCTGAGCCTCTAGCGTGTATTGTAATAACTCTATGGCCCGGAGGACGCGCGCATGAACGCTGCCCGTCGGCGTCCGTTCTCGCCTTCGCCCTGTCTGCTATTCCGCCCCTCTCTAAAAACTTTTACAACGCTCGCAAGATTCGACCATGAAAGTGGCGTTCTAGAGTTTCATCATGCGCGAGTGGCGGTCCAATACAAGCGTCTGTCAGCGTCTTTCGATGTAAGGTAAAAAGCGACCGAAAGGACTAAAAAAAAAAATCAATAAAATAAATATGCGGTCATTTCAGCTTTTATGATGTTGTTGTTTTTTTTTTTTCTTTTTTTCTTTTGGCATGGCACTCGCGAGCAAGGTGAGAGGGCGTCATGACGCACAATTAAAATGTGACGTAAAAATATTCGCTTTGGTAGGCCAGGTGCACCGCAAAATTTGAGAGTTGCTTGCCTCTCGAGGCGAAATGACGGGAACATATCCTAGAATAAACGAACTTGATGCGAGCCGAACGCCCGATTGCCTCCAGCTGAATGGCTCGCAAATTCTTACATGTCTATAGTCAACTTCTCGGTATTGAAAACATGGTCGCAATCCCAACAGTTGCACAATTCACAAAGCAGTGGGGTCGTTTATACGGGTACCAACATCTCTATTCAGCATCAACACGCGCAAAGAAAGAAATCAAGCTAGGCTTAGGCCAGCCCCGCTACGAGAACAAGCTTCCGCACTGCGCCTCCGAATGCGCGTACTCGCTGCGGTTCGCTGCAAACTACGTCGGTTGGTGAGATCGTCTTCTAAACACCTCTGTGAGCTCGAAACGACCCGCACTTATAACAATCTACGATCTCAACGAGCTGTCGTTTGAAACCGAAGCGGAAAGGCAATCTCAGGATATTTTTGACAGCAATAGTGACTCTATCTAAATTATTTGTTTCTCAAACATAATAAAAATAGTTTATTAAAATACTATTACGGCACGGAGATGCAAATTTCCGACGAACCTTTCACACGTCAATCATCTCTTCAGCCAATGAGAGATGTAAGCACCTTGTAAGCACGGGGCGGGGCTTACTGGGCTGCGACCTCAACCGCCTGCACCTAAAGTGCGACTAACAGCGTAAATATTTCTCGAAAAAAAAAAATTAATTTTTCGTGGTAAAACCTTTTTTTTTTTTTTTAATACACAACAAAAAAAAAATAATGGCTTTTTTTTTGTTTCTTTTTAAGGTTGCCCAGTTCTTAAGACAAAATTAGCCCCAAACGTAGTTAAAGGGAAGCTCCGGCGGTTTTATGAGCTAGCCAAAGTAAGCACATTTTCAGAATACCCGGATTTTTCTCTTCCCGACATCCTATTTATCCTCTCTAAATTAGAAACAGCTAATAGGAAAACGGCAAATGGATGTTATGCCAAAACAAACAGTAGTATTTTCCCGTTCCCTCCAGTGGCAGGACGCCATAATTGTTCAACTTGCTAATCAAACAGGCCGCCTAAAAAAAAAAAAAAAGAAAAACACGCATTTTGTACGTTTTTTTTTTTTTTTTTTTCCTTTGCATTTGTGAGTTTTGTCGGCATTTATTTCGCGCCATCAAACTTTTTTTGTGAGTCGTCAGAAACAAGTAGTACTGCCCCCAATTACATTTGGTGTTGCGTCTCACCCTCGCAGACCAAAATGTAAAAAAAAAAAAAAACTCAATTATGTAGCGGGAAAAAAAATTGCGACTTCTGCTTTGGGGGAAAAGTTCAACTGTGTCTATTAACCAGTTTTTAGGCAAGTCAGTGACTCTTAAAACTTTTTGCCGTACCATATTCGTACTATATTTCACACTTACACGTCCACACATTAAAGCCCCAAAACACATAGCTACAAATGCGCACGGTTGTATGCATCTCTTATAAGTTATGTAATGACAGCTAAGGTTACCCGGTCAGCGGCTTTTCGCAATATCGGTTTCAGTAAGTAAGTAATTCTTAGCATGCAGTGCTATCTTATTGAATGCCGGAAACAATAATGACCCACTACTTCTGAGTGCCTGTCCGGCTGTTCACCATATTCGAAACTGCTCCAGCCGTTCACATTCGCTAGACTTACAGGATGGTTAAGAATCCAAGCTGTAAATATAGTGACAAAAGATTTTTTTTTTTGTAATTACTACGTCACTAAGAATGCTACAGCGTCGTTGTTTTCGCGTCGCCTCAATTCAATGTAAAATCAAGATTAAATAAAACCCAGTTCACACGCGCCGAAGGAGGCTAAATTGGGGTCAACGCTTAACGTTTCTTCTCCGTGCAAAGACTTTACAAAATCACTGCAAAAGTAGTTGTCACTGAGTAAATTACAATTACAACTACTGCTACTCAAAAGTAACGAAACGTAGTTACAAATTGTGCCTAAGGTAATTAAAGTTCACTACTTGAATTTGCGTACTTCAGTCACTGTCCAACGATGCCTTTAATTTACGCTCACACATTATAGGCTTTTGCAGCTCAAAGATGTCCGTGAAGCAACTCTCCCAAAGACTCCTCGCCATTTACAGCTTTCATTTTTGCTACAAACTTCGTCGCAAACGATTACTCACGATGCAGACAAAAGCAACCGTGGGGGAAGCCTTAAAAAGAGTTTTGTTCTTCGTTGAGAATAATTTTTTTTCGCGTCGAGGTTCGTACAAAGAAGCCTGCTTTGTTAGCGGAGGTACCGCTAGAAGTAATGAGGACTTAATTTTCTTTTCTTTTTTATCCTCCAAAAGGGCTAGTTTTTTTTGTTTGTTTCTTTTTGTATTGATTTGCATTGAATTTTATCGAAGTCAAAATAAGAAAAATAGAGAAAAACACATTACGGTATAATACGCCACCTGCTGCATTCGTCACGGTGGTCGTTGCCTCAGAGTTCACACACACAACATGCTGATACCGGTGCCCTCGGTCTCATCTAGTAATTGCACTCCTCTCATTAAGGCGTATTCCCTCAATGGCGTCACCGCGCATAAAAAAAAAAAAAAAATAACAAGTCAAGAGGAAAAACACTAAAGACATTTCCCACACGGCTGATAATTACTGCGTTTCGTAGCCAAAGGAGCACATACTCAACAACTTCAAAGGAACTTGCCGAAGAGAAATCGACCTAGGGATAGCTTGTCTTTCTCTCTTCTTTCTTTATTTCTTTTTCTGTTCGGTTTCTTGCGCAAGCTTAGCGCAAGCAGTACCACCGCCACCGAACGGTTGCTCCGTTTGTCTGTTTTGTTTGTTTGTTTGTGATTTCGAGCGAAACTGTCTTTCATCCCCTCGTGTGCTGGAGCAGGAAAGACGCACACACCTTCTAGGCGTACACATACGCAAACACACGCACTCATCCTGTTTGTGACATTCTCCAGTTGAGCCGGTTGCAAACTAAACAAATGCGCGCGCGGTTACGAAAATCTTCGAGTGTCACTCAAACTGATCACTTGTAACCTCGCTTCGCTCGGACTTCCACGTTACGCGTTTCAAAATGCGGCTCTGAGTACTAAAAGGATGAAAAATCATAGTATATTCTAGTCGCCAGAGCGTCTCTAGCCGCAGTGCACTATAGGCCTCCTGCGCTGAAGCTTTTAACAAACTGTATCCCCCTCATTTTGGGTAGTACAAGAGCTAGCTCTTGTACTACCCAAAATGAGGGGGATACATAAACGTGAAAATACATAAACGTGAAGAAAACGTCGAAAGAACGTCGAAGACGTCTGTAACATGACGTCGTACAACGTCGAAGGTCCGGACGTTACCTTCCTGCGACGTCGAGAAAACCTTTAAATGTCCGCGAGAAAAGGTGCACAGGAGGTCGAGAAAACGTTCCCAATGACGTTTGTCACACGTCACATGCACGTCTCAGTGGGCCGTTGCGTCCTCCCTCGACGTTTATGATACGTGTTTTTACGACATCCGGACTACCAACGACGTTCACAGAACGTCGAGACACCATTCCAAATTACGTTTTCTAGGCGTCGTGGGGGAGACGTTGCCTCCACCCCCCCCCCCCCCAACTAAAAAAAAAAAAAGTTACTTTTTGAGTATTATTGCGAAGGCAAGTTGCTCTCATGCAAGTATGAAGGAAGTAACTAAAACACAGGTTTGGTACGAACTGTTTATTTTAGCATGTTCAGACACGAGATGCAATACGGAGCGCCGCCAAAAAACGTCCCTGGATGTGCCAACCAGAAGTATATAAAACAAACAAATTCACGTAAAGAAATGAACAAGGGACGATGTCACGCTGCGCGGAATGTTCCACCGCTTACCTTGTTCTGCTTCTGATTAATCCGCTGATGCGCGTGCTTTCCCATCGCACATAGCTGGTACTCTCGCTGCGTGCACGGGAATGGATTCAGAAGTAGGATCCCGTCCGCTGGGCGTTCTTGGGATCGTCGGAGGCGTCTGAAGAGCCTTGATCGGAGACTGGACTTGACGCGCCATTATCTGCACTGCCCCTTCCTTTCTGGGGGGCGTCATTCATATCCTCACAGGCACCTTGATCCGAGCAGTAATACGATTCAACGTGTGAAACGTCATTGCCTTGAAAAAGGTCCACGAGCCGTGACTGAACACGGCGGCGTTTTGGGCGATCACCGACTTCTTCCTAGGGGCGACTTTAGCGACTCAGTCTGGACAGCATTATAGAGAAATCGAATCGCAGCACTTCCACTGTATGCAGACTCGAAAAAAATCACGGCGACAAGCAGCCTGCCTCGTAGACCCCGTAGACTGACTTTCGGAAAAAGCTGGACCGGGTTATACCCAGAGGTGTTCTTTCTTGGCCAACATAGAATTCAGTGAAATATTTTAGGAACGACTGAGAAAATACGTGCACCCGGAACTAACGCTTGTCGATTGTTCGTCGCCACTATCGTCTCCCACTTTTCTCTCTCGCCCTCTTCTTGCCGAGTTTCCCCATGCATCGCATGGGGCTCTATGGAGATGCCATTAGCATCTCTTCAGCCTGCTTTTCCCCCTCTCTCTCGCGCCGCGTTGGCGCCGGCTCTGCTTTTTTTTTTTTTTTTGCCGACACGTAGGTGCGGCCCGTGCGGGCTGGACTTGAACGCTTTTTGGACCGTCATCTGGGACATTCAACGGTTGGCATCATGAGTTCCAGTCTACACAAACTGTTGACAGTATCTACCGCATTTCGTCATTACCGGGCATTTATTTTTTGGAGTAGAGTTAAAAAATGCGCAAGTGTGCAGTGACATGGTGCGTGCCGGCGTGCGATTTTTGTTTGGGTACGTCATCAGTGCCAAAGAAAGCAAGATCTGTTTTGACAGTCACGTAACAAGACTGCGCACCGATCTACCGAAAGCATCATGTGCTGGAAGTTGGTGTTGTGGATGAACTGTGATGTTGATTCGAATTTTGTGGTTGTGCGCAAGTGAGCATGGGTAACAAAACACGAAGAGAAATCGCCGAACCTTAAAACAATGCCAGGTGGTCGTGGAGCAGTATGGATGCTCCCTGGAAATGATGCATGCCTGAAATCACCTGGAGAGGAGATAGTGTGGTGACGCACCTGTGGCGCGTCCAGGACCCAAGGAAGACGACAACGCGCGTGGGCTTCACTTCGCAAATCAGAACCGTAACAATATTTTAAACAAACCAAAAGTATAACAAGCACATGTAAAAGGAATGATATTCCCAACATGCCTTCATATTTTTTTTTCCTTCAGTGTACATTTAGTTTTGTATATGCCCCCCCCTAGCGTAATCCCATGTGGAATTAATAGTATCTTGAAATAAATAAATTAAATGTATAAATAAATAAATTCCTGACGCTCTCAAAAATTAAGTTTTGCTTGCGGCTCTTGAGCAGTGTCACCTTGACCACAGCTGTGATTAAGCTTTTAACAGTGAACGCATATTATACGTGATTTACGGCTGGAGATGGAGCTGGAAAAGCTAAAAAAACACAAAACAAAGGTTGTGACATGACATCGCCAGGGCGTCAATGACAGGACAAAAATGGATCGTAATTTAAATTTGTCCTCAACGTTGAACAAAACGTGAGTGGTCGACGTTGCCAGAACGTCCTGTATGACGTTTACGACAGTTAGGTGTGAACGCGACGTCGCTGAAACGTCACTGACGGGATAATAATGTAACGTCAATATGGACTTCATTTTAACGTCGTAGAAACGTGAGTGTTCGACGTTGCTAAAACGTCTTCTCTTGACGTCGTGGCGAAGATGACGACGTAGAAGTTGAAACATGACGTCGCCAGCACGTCACGGACAGGACGATAATGGAACGTCATTTATGAACTTCACTTCAACGTCAAAAAAACGTGAGCGTTGGGCGTTGCCTGAACGTCGTGCCTCGACGTCGTGGGAACGTTGACGACGTTTGAGTCGAAATACAACTTCGTCGCAACGTCCCTGATTGAACTATAATGGAACGTTATATAAGGACGTCACCTCAACGTCGAAAAAACGTGATCGAAGTCACGCGGGACGTCACAGACGTCAGGGACCTTTTCTCGACGTTTCCACGACGTTTTGTGCTGCTTGAGCCTCGCACTACTTATGGCACGTTGATTGAGCTTTTTTTAATTTTGTGTGGTGCTGAAGAACGAAAAAACACCTTTGGACGCCAGAAATGGGCCTGACCCAACGTTGCAAGACAATCGAAAGTTCCCAATTCATGGCACCACCGCTAGGGCACGCGTCTCTTATCTCTGCAGGTGGTGACGTCAGAACACCTGTCTCGCGACGCTTTCATTTTTCTTTTTCTGGTCATGTCTACTTTGGAACGCGTGAAACGGCATCTCTTGGCTCACGCTCTTAGCGTCTTAGCTTTGACGGCGTTCGAATTTTTGTTGTTTCTTTGTATTTTCATCGCGATCTCGCGCTCCGCACCAGGGCAGGCACGCTTCTGCATGCGTGACAGTTTGAGACGCTAAAGTTTGTACTACCCAAAACAAGGCCTAACAAGTCCCTTTTCGCAGCACTCCCTGGGCAACGCAGGAGGCCTATTGAAGTCCGTTCTCGTGACTGTGACCTGCACTCAAACCGGGGTCACACAGCTCGTACATCATACAAAAGACAGTCTGCAAACACGGGTCATCGCAATATCCGTGGTTCGAATGCAGCGTGCACCAAGTTTACTTCTCGAGCTCATTGACACGCGGCATTCAACGCACGGATCTCTCTGCGACTCGCGTTCCAATTTGTATGCAGACTGACTTTTTGTATGATGCTAAGCAGTGTAACTCCGGCTTTAAGCGAGTTACTTCCATATGTATCCGTGCTCGTGCTCATTGCGTCTTGACTAATGTGCAGAATGGGCAAACACACGGAGCAGGCACGTTAAGGGATTTTCGACAAAATTTCCCCTCGCACACAAGTACCGCTCTTGTGGGGGAAGCACGCACACGAGCGGTACTTCACCTCACAGGTTGTATCGGAAAGTCAAACTTGTTGTAATAATGATACGTCACCGGCCAGCGTCCGATGTTCTTGCTATAGAAGGGTAACTCGGCCCCTGATGTACGCAGCTAAAGACTGCAAAACAAGGGTGACGTTAGCTAGCTTTGCTCGAGGATTACCTGGGCCATTGCTTTGATCTGCTTGTTTTGGTGTTCCCTTACCCGGGCTATGTCACGTTTTTGCTCCGTCTCAGCGAAACTAGGCAACGCTGACCAACCCTAATCTCGTTTTAACGGCGAAGTTAAGGGGAGTGCGTGGACGCTCTTCACAAGGGTCCTTCAAAGTCGTGTGCTCGCGTCCGTGCCTCTGACAACGCTGCAAGATCTCTTGATCCGTGCTCTACTAACAGCATCAAAGCCTGTGCACTCGAGTTTTGACGTCATCATATTGATATTGAGCGAAGACACGGATTGGACTCGAGGGCTGCGTCAGAGCTCGGCTTGACCTCGCGTCCAATCAACGCGTCGAAATATACGCTCGGCATTGTGCTCGAAATTCAATTGCTGAATTGCAGCCAGCCGCCCGTGATGAAGTTATGTGGAGGAAGATGAGGATGTTCGCAGGTCTCGATTATTCTATACTCCTCGTCACATCATCAAAAAGAAAAGAGGCTTGGTCACTGTTTATATGCTGCGAGAAGTAGTTCCTACAAGATATGATTGTCGAAGGAAGAAACGATATGCTTTTGGCGTTTCAAACGTGTATGTAACGCTCCGCTAAAAACCAATTTTTTTTTTTTTTTTTTTTACTACGGTTTTAAAGAATACGGGTATAGGCGTTGTTGGCTGGGGGAGCAAGTTCCATTACTTTCATTTTTGCTTTTGCTCCTCTCCACAGATCCTCACCAACGCGTGCCTGTACGCCTGCATCAACTTCGTGAGCATGTACACCAAGTACCTCACGGACCGTGCCCAGCGAAACGCCTTTCTGGAGACTCGCAGGTCCATCGAAACAAGATACAGGACCGAAAAGGAAATCAAAAAGCAGGTGAGAGCTCATTTGGTTTAGGATTCCTTTTTTTTTTTTTTTTTGTGGCCCGGTAAGCGGCACCTATGCGGATCCGGCGAACGCTGGACGATTTGGAGCTCGTGGGAAACTCGGGGGAGGGGGGGGGGGGGGGGGGCGCCAAAGTTGCCACTCGTGCAGCAGGTGCAAAGCTGGCAGTGGCGGAACGCGGATGATAATCTAATCATCCGCGTTCTGCCACTGCTAGCTTTGCGTCTGCTGCACAAGTGGTAACTTTGGTGCGCCCCCGAGTTGCCCAGTAGCTTCAAGTTATTCTAAAAAGAGTTGATTTAGTGGTTTTCGATTATGCTCAGCATGTTTATAATTGAACCCGTATGATTGATTTTACTGATTAAAAAGGTTATTTAAGGAAGTTTACCTAACTATCCGACTTATCGCAAAGATTAGCCACCCACATAATCTCTCTTGGCCATAACTCACCTGCAAAAACCGTATTAGTGCATCTTTTACGAACAGCGGGTATATATATATATATATATATATATATATATATATATATATATATATATATATATATATATATATTAAATGTCTTGCAGAACGCTACTTTACGTGAACATATTTACTTTGCGGAGGAGTTGAGCCTAGTCGTTAGCACTATTTGCAACCTTATGTAGAAAAACGAAGTCTCGAGCCTCTCTTCACTCGAACGAAAATGGAAGGAAATATGTTTCTAGCAGATATTCGTAGTCATAATAAATACGCCGTACTGAGCTCCTGTCATAAACCATAGGGATTAATCATTTTCTAAAAGTGTTCAGTATTCATGGTCAGTGTTATTATTACTAGCGAATTTCACATCACGGACGCAGTTTGAAGCCACGACCCTACTAAAGAGTTGAAAAGATGAATCAAGCTATAAAAGTTTCCAACAATTTCATGACAAGCCTAAGACAACTCCCAATGTTTTCATCGCGCTACCCGCAATAAAAGATACGTCTTTTTTATGTTAAGACACTACCTAAGCAGACGTCCAAATCTCTCACAAGTGTGAGACGCGTTGTACTGGCATTTCATTAGGATTATATGTGTATAGTCAACAGCATTCTATGACGTTGGCACAACGAAAACAGTTTGGTTTTTAAAGGGTTCAGCAGCAACTGGTTTTCTTTGCACCACAGAGGCACGTCACACATTGCATTGTAGCATATTGCAGTAAATCAGTCATTACGCGTCCTTATTTCTTTTCCTTTTTGCGTTTGTATAACTTGCATTTGATATCTGTGAGTTGAAGTTCCACTTTTATTATTATTCTAATGTGCGCCTTTTATTGTCAACGAGAAAAAAACTGGTATTAAATAACCACGTTAAATTAGTTACCTTAAATTTAGACACAGATGTTACGGCGACCATATCCAAAAGAGTAGCGGAGCTTAACGAAGCAAGGAATGTAGAGCGCATTCCAATGGATCATTATTGTGACATCTGATAGAATCAACCACCTCCAAAGACTATTCCTTTTTTTAAATTTCATTGATTGGTATTTCTTTACGGTTGTCTGTTTTGCGAATACATTGTAAGGATAAAAGCCGCATGTTCGCGCGGTTACTTTGCTTTTCCTTTTGCGAGAAGTACATTTGAAAAAGGAAAAATGTGCAGGTGAGCTGGTTAGCAAACATCATAATCTGAACCCTGAGACACGGAGGAAAAGAATTGACGGACAAAACGACACAAAGTTTAAAACGCAGCTGGGTTTATTCGCAAGCACAAAAAGCCGTTCACAAGGACAGGAAAGAGGAAGGAATGAAAGACATGCCGCCGCAGAGATTTGACGAAACGCAGCCAGACGGTCTGACCTACGACCCAGAACCGGCACCAACAGCAGACAGTCGCTGCCAAACGACCCGACACTAGTTCAAAAAATACAGACAAAAAAAAAAGATTTTTGCAGGCTTACTGGCGAGCGATATGTCTGTACTTTCTCACGGGCTAAAGCTGTTGTGAGCGTCCCCTCCCATTTCATGTCGTGGGCTCGTCTTTCCAAAAATATAGGCGCATTTTTTTTTTCTTCCCTTTGTTGGTCAGGCCAAACAGTGGCGTTGTTGTTTCGTAAAGGGGGATGGAAATCCAATAAACTTGGTCATGTCGTTCCTGGTTCGATGATAGGAAAACACAGACACGAGAAAAATATAATGGACTGTAAAATTTCTCTTTCTTTTTGTTTTGTTTTTGTTGTTGGTTGTTTTGATTGACATCTGCATAGCCTAGGCTTCATAACTCTTCGAAATTGGGAAACCGACTTTTTTGTCGGGTGTCTTTTGGACTGTTCGCTCGAGGCTGTTTTCCTATTTTTCCAGGCCTGTCGAATCTTTCCAGACCCCGTGGCCTTTTTTTTATGTTGTTTTGTAAAATGTGGCCCGAAATGCGAGACTTTGAAAATATTGAAAAGGAAAATGCTACTTCTTTTGTTGTTTCATTTCGCGAAGTGTGTGCATAAGGCGCTGACGCGACATAATACTCGGCACACTGGCAAATCTAACAGAAACTATTTCCATATGAATCTTTAAAATATTAACTAACTCGTGTTTGTGTGTTTTATTTTATCCAGAATTCACATTGGGTCATCATCATCCACTATTCTTTGGCCGTGAAGTTTCCGATGTCTATTTGTAATAATAATCGGTGGATATGTTTGCGAGTTCATTTATTATTAAAATGTTGGTGTATTTGGAGGATTTGTTTCGAACAGACGCTAAAAACGGGAATTATCGGTGAGAAAATCTTATAAAAAGCGAAAACTTTATATATAAGAGGGCAGGGTTTCGAGAAAAAACAGTCCTAATTGAAGCAAATGTTTTCAGACAGCTACATTTTTCGGCCTTAATCGATTTTATATTTGGGCAGAAACGAATGTTAATTGTAGTTTTTCGTTTTTAACTGATTTTCAATATTTACACTGACGGATGTTTATGGATGGTTTTCGGTGGAAATCGGAAAGTCTACGGTCTAGCTGTTCCGCATTAACTGTTCTCTTTATTGATATTTACAGACGTGGTTGCCCTCAAATTCGTCAAAACAAGTAAAAATGCAATAAAAAAAAGTGGAAATTTGTAAGTGTACTTGTGGCAGACATCCCGAAAAATTAGGCTGAGTAAATAATTTACCCGTCCGACCTTCTTCAAACTCCTAGACACGACACCCTTCTTTTTCCCTAAACTGAGCGCTCAGTTCCATAACATACATTCCAACGTTCGCCGGTCGAATCGAACAAGAACAGTTTTTCGGCTCCTGATATGTCCGCTCTGCAAACTCCCAACGAGCTTTTCGTTCTTCAGTTTGGAAGCGCACGAGCATTTTAATGAGCTGCGCTCGAAGTGAAACACTCTGCCACCCTCCCTCCTCGCCTTCCATTTTCCCGTTTCCTGGCATCCGCACGGACAAAAACAAGCGCTGCATGTTCCTGTTACTTGCTACGAAACCACCCTAGAGTGTGACCCGGGTCTCACAGAGTGTGCTAGATTATATCCTTATGTTATTTAGTAAGGAAGCTATAGATAAAGAAATGTATACATGATAGATCGATTTATAGATAAATAAAAGAAAACGTAGCTGAAACCTTTATCCTTGAACCGGGCGGTTACCTGCGCCACCTAGCCAAATAGTATTTTTAACTCCAGATGAAATTATGCTTCAGCTACTTTATTCAGACTTAGCCTTCATTCGTTCCCGCATATAATGCACGTTATATACACTTCTTGGTATTTGACTCTGTAGGTCCTAGTACTCAATGTGCTGCCAGTGTTCTGCGCCATCTATCCGCTCAGTCGGAAGCGTTGTTGTCTGCTTCTTATGACTACTTACTTATTCGTGATGAAGCCTGCCGTTGCTGGTAAAGCCGCTGTTTTTTAAACCATTTTATGTTGTTGAAGTTGTTGTTCCTGACTGCTCATACAGTAGCATTACCCAGTGACCTCAGAAAAGACGGTTGAGAATGAGGATGATCTTGGCTTAGCGGGGGCGCGACCCACAACTTCCTCTTTTTGCAAGAAATACCAAGTTTCTAACAAACTCCAAAAACGCGCATGCATAGCGTCAGCGAATGAAAACAGAGTTTAGATAGTCGACGACGAATACATGAAGAGTCAAGTACACCGCGCGACACTGTTAGCGCGTACACGGCATCGGTGCTTTTGCGCATTTTATTTTTTTTTTACGTGAGTGTCGCAAAATCATTCGGGTCACACCGCTCATATATCATACAAAAGACCGTCTGCAAACACGAGTCACCGCAATATCTGTGGTTCGAATGCCGCGTGTCGAGTTTTCTCCTTGAACTTACTGCCATGCGGCATTCGAAGCGGGGATCTCGCGGTTACTCGCGTTCGAATCTGCATGCAGACTGTCTTTTGTAATATGGAAAAGCAGTGTGACCCCGGCTTTAGGCTACTGCCCTAAGGCTGCATTTACACTGGCGTTCGAACCTCAAGCGCGAAGCGGATTCGCTTGTTTTCATCATCAACTGCCCGTGAATTTGTATTGCATCTTTAAGCAAGCGCTTTCGCAACCGCTTTGCGGATGCGGTTGAGTCGCCAGTGTGAAATCGGGCTTAAATGAACACTTCTCACCACAATAACATTAATAAAGACAGCCTTTTACTAAAAAAAAAACGCTGGCGATTGCTTATTTGCATTGACAGTGACGCGCTAGTACCCCAGCGGACACAATTAGCTGAAACACCCGATCCGGACGTTTTGTGCATTTGAGGTTCCCACAAACTCAATGATCTGTAAATTTGTCAAATAGTCCGTAGTATCGGACATCAACTTCGGATTCTATTTTTAGTTCGAACCAAAGCATTCTCAAAAACTGACAGACACGCCAAAGAAGCATAAAGGACTGTTTCAGCTTATATTGACCGCGACGTGTCTTCCTTCCCAGGCCAGCGTCTGAACAACACAATGTTATATGGGTATAAAGAAACCGATTTACGCCACTTTTCTGGACCCCATACGGTCTCGGTTACCGGTTGTATACTCCAGACACTAAACCTCATTCCAAGGCAGATCAACCTCCCGCCATCTAAATTCAATACACCAAATTCAATTTTGAAACTCTATCGGGGCGAATCTTGCGGAAACAAATGCCATCTGGGAACTTACATTATATATGCCGTTTTGCGTCGAACGTAAACAAAGTTTTCGGACTCTCGGTGTTCAGATTCTTATTCATTCAGCGTCGAATAAAACAAACATTCGAGTTACGCGTCTGCATTCCTTGGCTGGCGACAGCGCGTCCCCGCATGATGTTGTTCGGATTTAGAGAGAACCAATTTTCTCCCCTTCGCTGACCTCGAATAGGGTAACGGGATGGATATCGTGAAACCAAACGTATTTGTGAACTGAAATATTATTCCGTCTTGGGACGAAGATCAAGAAAGCTTGCAAACGCGAGGAGCGCGCGATCACTGAAAAAACAACAGCAGCAAAGGAAATCTATCTTTGGACAAGGTCCTAAATGCGTACATTCATTTGCAAGTCTCCGTTGATTATCTGTATAGACAATTTTAAATTTTGCGCGTTCACGGCCCTCCAATCGCGATATCGCTAGCTTAGTTTCGGATATGAGTGTGCCGCTGTGTGAGCTCTTATTGCCACGTGAAAGGAGGACGATGCTTTGGGTCATACCGAGGACGCGATTGAACGGCCAGTGATTGCCGAGTGCGCATTGGTCCCGAAGGCATTACAGAAAGGAGTGGGGCACAGTAAATGGAACAAAGCAAATAACAATGAAAAAGCAAAAAATACACAAAATAGCTACTAAACATAATTTAACAGGTTAGTAATGGCACAGTACATGGAATAAGACAAATATCATTGAAAAGACAAAATATTACTACTAAACATCATTCTACAGGTTAGTAATGGCAATCTTAAATTTTTCTTAGGCAGTGATTGTGACAATGGCTGCGGGAAGGCGGTTCCAGTCAATCGAGGTTTGAGGCAAAAGAGAGGCATTAAAGGTAGATGTGCTGCAATGAGGGATCCCAACTTTTAGTTGATGATCGGTGCGTGATGATATGTAAAATGGTTCAGAAAATAGCGCTTGGCGGAGAGGAGGGTTAGAGTGATTGATCTTATGGAACAAGCATAGACGGGATATCTCTCGACGAAGAGAAAGAGTGGGCAAGTATAGCGATGCTTTCATTAAAGTGGTGCTAGCTGTGCGGTGATAGTTAGAAAGTATAAAACGGGTGGAGCGGTTTTGAATGGATTCTACGGTAGATAGAATGGTGATACCAGAGTTCCAGATTGAGGTGACAGTTTTAAGAGGTCACAAGAGTGTGAACGGGCCCCCGTTCACACTCTTGCGACTTCTTAAAACTGGGTTCCTTAAAACCTCTTACAACGAGAGGACACACTGGCGCCATTTATTGGGTAGCAGTGTAAACTTGGCGGTCCGGCATATTTGCTATTTCTCTCGCGCATTATTCTATCTTCCTTGGCTCGAAAAACTTTTGTCAACGTTATAGACCAGCCTTTCTTATAGGTATTACGCACATTTGACCTCGGGAATCTCGCAAAACCTTCCCTCTTGTGAAATGCAGTTCCAGGGTCACCGCATGGATGGCGCCAGCGTGCCAGTGTGTTTTCTCGTCCTAAGAAATTTTAAGAGGTTTCAACAAGTCTCGTCTCTCTCGGTCGTACTCGGTTGCAAGAGTGTGAACGGGCCTTTAGTCAGAAAGGCGTCTATCCAAGCGAGAACGTATGGGCCTATGTTAAGGCTACTAAGTTTATGGAGGAGAAGGGCGTGATGAATTTTGTCAAAAGCTTTGGAAAAATCAAGGAATATGCAGTCAGTTCTGGAACCCTGGTCAAGTGTGACATGGAGATTATGAGTAAAGGTCAGAAGTTGGGTTTCGTATAAGTAATACGTCCGAAAACCATGTTATGATGTGGTAAGGAAAAAGTTAGAATCCAAAAAGTTAGCAAGTTGAGAGTAAATTACGTGTTCAAGGATTTTGCATTGTATGCTCGTTATGGAGATGGGACGGTAGTTAAGTGGATATTGTTAATCCCCACCTTTGTGTACAGGAACCACCTTTTCCACCTTCCAATCCCATGGCAAGACACCATGTTGAAGTGACTGGAATACATTTTAGTGTTTTTCAAAAATTTTGTGTTAATGTTATCAGTACTTACCACAGAAAGTATTTTAGGTTATCAATAATCTTAGCAATTCCTTCACTGTCTACAACAACAGGATACAAAAGGCAAAAACTCACAGGCGGTAAATACAGGGCAACAAGAACTAACTGGAATAGAGAAAGATTTAGTAAACACTTCATTTAAAACGAAATAACACTGATAATTGGATAATTAATCTCCGTCAACATTCCCAAGCGTCCTATTGGAAGAGAAAGAGAGATTAATAACCTTCCAAACTTGACGCGGGTTATTTAACAACAAGGAGGGTAACGTATTATTAAAAAAATGGGAGTTCGCATCTAGAACTGCTTTTTTTTTTTACACACCAGTTGCAGTACGGTACGCTGGCCATCGCTGTTCGTTGTCCGATAGCTTTGCAGCACGAAATATTCGTTTTTTCTTGTTTGCTAGCATTTTTAAAACACGTTACACCAAGGCGGTTCGGGAGAGCACGAAATAGTGCGAAGTGGCACGTGCGCTTTCATGATCGTACGTAACTTGTTCTTTAAATAAACACGAGTTATTCTCAACTGAGCGCTCATCAAAACTATCCAAGTAAGAATTTAAAAAAAAGGCAAAGGTTCCTATTAATGAACTCAAAATCAGCTCGTGCATAATCAGAAATTAATTTCTTTCGAAATGTAGGTAGATCTAAGGAAAAAGGAAATAAGGAATGATCACTAAGACCTGGGAAATGAGTTAACGAAGAGATGAGCTCAAGCGATGTTGTTAAGATGAGGTCTAGAACATAACAGGTCGAAGCAGCAATACGCGTAGGTTGGGTAACCATTTGTGAGAAATTAAAATCAATACACAAGTTCACAAATTCCCTGCACTCAGACGAGAAGAAACTAGGGTGAGTAGAAACATTTGACCAAAGTATGGAAGGATAATTAAAATCGCCCAAAAGAATGACTGAAGCATTTGGAAAGCGAACAATGACTGTGTTGATTGCATCGTGAAGTTTAGAAACAAAAGTGTCACTTCTAGGAGGAGGGCGATAACACGCGCGTAAAATGTATATTTCTTGTTTTTTTAGGTTGAGACCAACCCACACTAGCTCCGATTCAGATACCAGGTTGATATGAAATGACGGTATATTTTCCGATACCGCAATCAATACGCCGCCACCGCTTCTTTCAACCCTGTCGTGACGGTATATGAAAATATTTCTGACAATCTAAAATCTCACTGTTACGTATCTTGCCGGAAAACCAGGTCTCAGTAAGAACAACAACGTCAGCATTAGAAGAATCAACAATAAAAGATAAGTCATCGTTCTTGTTCATGACGCTTCTAATGTTAGTAAAAAATAACAGGAGTAATATTAGAAGACGTGATGACATCACAGTTTCCACCCTTCACTACATGTTATTGCGGAGTTCGATTGGGATTAGAGGCATTATGTTGAGGCAAATTGAAGTGTGGTAGGGAAGTTGAACGAGAGTTGGAAGCTCCGGTATTATGTTCAAATGAAGTGTGCTCTGGCTCCCAGGAGTTCATTTCAATAACAGTCAGAGGCAGGTACATAGACGTAGCATTTGTTCTCAGTGAGTAACTTGTCGAATCGGAGTTTAAAAGGCTGTCTCCCTGTCCTCGAAAACTGGAGCAGTTTACGCCGAGCGAGACGCACCGAGGGGATAAAATCTTTACTTACTGAGAAGTTGGTGCCCTTGATTTTATAAGCATTTGGGGAAAGCACCGCCTTTTTATCTTTGTAAGAAGCCATTTTATTTTTTTAACAATAATTTGGCTACACCGTTGCTGACTGAAATGGCCAAGGCGATGAGCTCTTTCGATACATGACGCGGGAAGTTGTAAACCTAATCTTTCGAGGCATACATCAAGGACAGTCTTTTTGGATTGTACCCAAGTTTCTCTCTCAAACACCAACACGCATGCTAAAAGCGCAAGTCACCGGGCATTCACCGCGCTCGTCTTGTTTGTCAGAGGATAAATCCTGAAGAAAGATGGCAAACGCCGTGACGCATGCCCTTTTCATGCTGGTTGATTTGTGCCATCGGCTCGTAGCGCTGCTTGGCTTGAGTTAAACAAAATGTGATAACGTTCTACGTAATTCGATCAGCAGATGACTAAGGCTGCGTTCCAAATCTTACCCAAATGGATCCGAGTAACTCCGGCGGATCGTGTCACGTGACAACACAGATTGAAAAAAGCTGGACGCGGGTAGGTTTTAGACCGCCTAGGTTCAAAACCCTTACCCTAGAGTAAGATCGAGTACATTTTGGAACACGGCCTAATAAATGCATTGTATCATTGTTCCGAACTCGGAACTTCCGAACGAGTGGCAGCAAAAATGAAGTGACTCGAGTACTGGACAGACCGTGAACCCAGTATAGGCTCAACGTGGGGTTCCAGGAAATTAGTCGAACAAAACGTTTGCCGCGAAAGATGTACACGGCAGTGTGCGCGAAAGATATGAGCTCGAGGAGGAGAAACTAAGGGAGGACAGGGGTAGGGAGGCGGTCTATGCCCTACCCGAATTCTTTGCTAGGGAATGCATCTTGCTCCGCGAATATCCAACGGCCTTGGAGCCGACAGCTTTTGCGTAGTTAGAACGTCTGGACGCGCGCCGCTTCGGGGTTTCCCCCTTTGAGTTGGGAAGGGTGGCTGTCGCCATCTATCTCCGTGTACACACTCCAAGTCCGGTCCCAGTTAGTAAGAGGGACATTTATTCGGTTTTTTCCCCCTCTCAACTCCAAAGGGGGCGACAGACCTCTTAATGTTACACGGGGCCCTTTTAATTAAGTGAGACACGACTCCTCTTAAAGTAAGCGAGACAGCGTCTCCCTTAAATTCAAGGACAGTCCCCCTGAGCATTGTTTAGATATTTTCTCACTTAAATGTGGAGGCACGGTGGCCCGCTTGAAATTCAGGTTATAGTCCCTCTTAGGTTATCCCTCTTATACCCCTGTCAGACGGCGTTTTAAAGGTCCTTTTCACTAAGCTCCTTTATAAAATCGGCAAACCAGCGCACGCCGTAGAGCACGTGCGCGCGCCACAGAGCACGTGCGCACTCCACATCGCGAGCTGATTGGCCGATTTTTTTAAAGGAGCTTAGTGAAAAGGATCTTTAGAACGCCGTCTGACAGGGGTATTATTTTAGGTATCGCAGAATTTCTGATCCATCGTGATTTGACTGTCAGCTGGCATGCTGCACTGCACTGAGGCGGTGCTCAAAACGTCCACTGATATTGTTAAGCCAAAATTATTTTGTGCAGCTTTGCGAAAGTTAAAATTCAGGTGTATAATAAGTTTGATAAAGGAAATCAATGTGACAAATGAAACAGTTACAAACTCTCAAAGTATACACGTGTTTTATTTTCCGCAACATAAAGGAAGTATCTTGAGATGTCTGTTTTAAAATACTAAATTTATAAAGATGTTTTGGCAGCTGACACAATTACAAAAAATACGCTAGTACCACGCCAAAAAGTCAACGTTCCTTGAGAACTATCACACACACACACACATACAAAAAAAATATAAACCATCGTGCTTGGGTAAAAATATGAGAGATAAAAGAACAGAGAATGATATTCAATATTGAAAGTAGATCTTCCTAAAAGAGCTTCTTCTGAACCTTGTCAAGCTCCCCTAGGAATAAAACTTTAATATAAAGTATTACTGAAGATGACGCCAAAAAAAAAAAATATATATATATATATATGTGTGTGTGTGTGTTTTTCGTCGCAGATTTTAACTACGCATTGCTGCCGTTGACCGATTCTAAATACAGAAGAGATTTCCGGAAGTGTTCGATGGGAAAACGGTGGCTGACGAAGGCCACGAGCGGGGGCGTAGCAGGGAAGAGAATTGTACACACAAAGGCTGACAAACACACAGTTACCATGTCGCCTACTCCGCACCTTGCCGTAACCACTGTTAGTACTACACTGTACGATGGTAACTGCACGACCGCACGGCGTCCATTTGCAATCCATGGCCCCGTCGCGTACTCGCGCGTGCGCAGACTGTTTCCGATTCTTTGCCGAACTTTGCACGGTTGCACTGCGAATCCGCCATGGTGGCTCCACGATTCCGCCTGACTAAAGCTGTGCCTAGTGTGTGCGTCATGCTTTCGCATTTCCACACGTAAACAGTCTTAAACGTCCCTGCAGATTTTTTTTTTTTTTATTACCCTGGTGTATTTTGTTTTTCATGATTTGTATATTTTGACGGTCGATTTGTACTATAGGCGGTCGCCGCGCCGGGAAAGCTGTCGGCCATATTTTTTTTTATTTTCTCTCGCCGTCTATGCTTTTGTTTTTGAGCTTTTATGCCTGTTTACTTTCCTCTTTGTTTTGTGTGACTGGTTGAATTTCTTTGCGCCACACGCGCAACAAAAATATAACGGGAAGTTTTTTTGTATTCTTAGCAGTAATGGACTAAATCGGCCGCACGCATGCACGCACACACACACGCACGCACGCACGCTTGATGCAAAAGTTCATAACCACTGCAGCACTAACGAGGTCTACAATCTACCGTTGCGATATAAACTGGTGTTGTAATAGCTTCTAGAAGACAAACAAACCAAAAATCGCAACATCGTTTCTGTCAATCAAAGCTCTCGGGCGGACAAATGCTCGGGGGGGTGAGCATTTAGAGTGCACACCAAGAAAGAAATTTCGTGCCGAGCCTGTCCGAGCAATACCGTTGCAACTGTTTTGCGAAAAAGAGTCGTGCGGCTCACGGCAGGGCAAACGATTAACAACGCTGAACTGTACGAGCTGAACGAGCAGATCCAGGAAGCAACTGCGGACGACTGCAGTCGGATGAAGACTTTCGCTCTACATGCAAATCTCGTGCATTTCGCAGCCAGCCTGAAAATATTGGTGGCCCATTATTCCCTCCCGCAATGTACCTAAAACCAAAGCCTCAATATAAAAGCGTTACTCACCGGAAGGAAGTCAAATGAGCAGCGTGACGCTGGAGGTTCTCCGGTCGCGACTTTTTCCCGCTCTTCGGAAATTGCCGCGAAGCCTCATCATCGTCAGCGTCTCGATCCGCCAAATTAAGCTTGCTGGTTGTGCCTTGTCTTTCATATTCCATTTTCGTTCTTTCTACAATGTTCTTTTATTCATGATGTCTCAGAATTGGTACTTCCACATACTATATTCAACGTCTGTGTTTTTATTTTGTTTTATTTCTCTGGACTCTTTCTCGTGGATTAGTGCGCCTCCATCTCTCCTCTTGACCGAACTACATTGGTCCAGATAAGAGGGACCAGTCCCCTCTTAATATTGATGGACACGAATGATTTCTTTCTGTCGGTCTTTCCGACTTAGAGGGACGAAGGAAACGATTTCTTCCGAGGTCTCTCTTAATATGTTAATGCCCCTCTATACCTGTTTTCACCTCAAGAACCGAAGTAAAACAAGTCCGGCTCCTCGCGGAATATTACTAATTTCCCCCTTTATGTGGATCATGAAGACATATGTAGGTGAATTTTAGATTAGATATATGTTATCTTATCAAGACGTACACGTTCCAAACGTCAAAATCATCGCTTTTTCCTCCAACAACCGAATCTCGTAAGCACTATTTCGCGCCGCGTAGGAACAATGCGCAAACGTACTTTTTTCTTGAGGTGAAAACAGGTATAGATGTTGCAGTTTTTTTTTGTTGTTTTTGTTTTTTTCATTTCCCACTTAAAAAGAACTGTCCCCTGAAAGCATCTTTGTCTAAAATCAATCAAACAACGTTTTTTTTTCGTTTTTCTTTGGGGGCCGGGGGGGGGGGGGGTAGAATTGGTTTTAGAGTGGAGCATTCGAGACAGAGGAAAATGCCGTCTCTGCTGTCTTGGCGAAACCGGTATCTCGGTGCGTCGTCGGCTCGGCGCAGCACGAAAGCGCGACAACTTGCACAGCTTGGTGCGCGTGCGTTCTCTCTCGGACGCGGGCTGTCCACGCCAATAGGGCAGAATTCGGAGATGTACGGAGGGCTGTTTAATGCAAATGAGCGGAGTAGAATGCATTCTCCCCGTGAAGTATTTGCCCTACCATATAAAAGGAGGGGGCATTGTTATGTAGGTATTTTTGGACTCTTTCTTGTCCTCCTGCCGGCCATTAAAACATTCAATGTTCGGGACAAGAATATACGCGAACGAAAGCGGAGGCGCGTGAATATCGCGTGTACGAAAAGGAGTGCCCATTTACTCGAATTTAAAGCGTACATCTGTTTTGTTTTTGTGTTTTCAATTTTTGTTGATACGTTTTATGTACCCAACTCTGAAATCTTTTCTGGCAATTACCGAAATTCCGTGCCATCTCCTCAAAGCACACGCGCGCAATTCTCGCACGCGTGGCGTGCTTACCGGTGCTTGAGCGTTCCTGCTATGGTTGCGTGTTTTCACGACATACTTTCAGATGTACTAAATGCGATTTTATTTTACCTCGGTCGAGCCACTTAAAACAACAAATTTAGAATGCGCGCGCTTTTTTCTTTTAAATATAAACGCATTAGCGCATAACAACAGCACTGTGGAACACACTAAAAAAAAAAAACTGCGACTTAATTTATTTGTGAGCAGTAAGAAGCCTTCATTTGTTGATTGTCAGCGTGAACTGTCCTGACAGTGACGAACTAGCTAGTTTCCCACAACAACCTCTTTTTATTCGCCATGTTCTATTTTCTTTTTTCAGGAGTGCCATGTGCGATCTCTGGGCGCCACCATCTTGCTACTGGTGTGGCTAGATCGTCTGATAGTCGAGCTTTGCTGAGGCCGTATGTACGCCTCAGCAATGCTTGACTATCAGACGATTTAGCCCCACCAACAGCAAGATGGCGGCGCCCAGGGACCATACTTGCTAACGTATATACTCTATAGCAACGCTTTTCTGTTTTCTCGTAACTTTTGGCGCGCATGCGCGAAATAATTGTTCTGTCAAATATGAAGTCAGAAATCTTTTTATCGCTAAATTAAAAGTCCATTGAAATACGGAAAAACTGTAACCACCAACGTGTGACAGCGTGTTGCACACTCCGGTCCCTCACAATTTCGGAAAGCAGAGCGTGGCCTATATCACGCGTCCTGCTTCGTGATTGGTTCTTCGGAGTTCGTATTGGTTAATGACCCTCTCTCATTGGCTGCGAGGCGAACTTAACTCTGTGATGTCACGCCGCTGTGGTGGCGCTGCTGTCGGTACTGCGCGTGCGCAGATGCTTCCATCTCGCGCGAATCGGGAATTCTGCGCCCGCGCCGTGCCCACACCAGGGAGGGGGGGGGGGGGGGGTCTTTATAATCCGGACCATCCTGACAAAGCCTGGCAGATCGCCACGAGAAGCGGCCGCCCGAATGGAAAAGGTGGAGCGGCAGACAGTGGATGAGAGGAGAGCCACGTGACTGGCGCCCCGTTGCGGCGAGACGCCGAAACACACTTCTCCCGAGCGAACAAGTGTGTTTTGGGTCCTCGCCGCTGCAAAAGCTGTGCGCTGACGTTTAGGTTCCCCAAGAAATGGCTCTTTGATGCTCTGTGCTACCAGATCCTCGCGCTCCAAATCTGCGACTGGGCACTCTTATGGCTCCGTCATCGAACTGCCAGGCTTTGTGAGTATGGAGGAGGCTATGTCTGGACACTTGACGAACAAGTCGGCGGGAAAAGCCGGCGAGTCCGATTGGCCGGCTCCGCACTTGACCTTGGCCAATCACGGCGCTCGAATTGCTCGCCGACATTTTTCGCCTAGTGCCCATATTATAGGTTTTTCCCATGGTGTGCGTGGGCAAACGCAGGCTCGTTTTTGTAATGCAGCGCGTCCGTGTATATATCGTATAAATCGTCGTGGTTGTGGGTCCTTTGCTTCTCCACGCAGGAGAGCCTACTGCTGTCTCTGCTGCCCCGCTTCGTGGCCCAGGAGATCATCAAAGACATCTCGAACGAGGAGGACCATCGCAAGTTTTTCTCCTCCCAGTTCCACAAGATATACATCCACTGCTACGACAACGTCAGGTGGGTTCACACAGTCGAGACTCGAGACTTGTATACGTGCATACTCGTTACGAGGAATCGAATCACTCGTAATATCCATTACTTTCTGGAGAAATTTTCTAATGATTGGATTACTTCTTATTAGGAAGTAATCGCAACAGTCATCTGAAATTCCTTTTGGAAGTTACTAAAATTACTCGTAATTGTTAGTATTTTTCAATTCCCCTTTTTAATGGCGCCCTTTTATTTGTGCAAGTTTCCTACCAGGAAATCCTCGAATCAAGTCTCGGAGAGGAGGGTGTTCTACCAAATTTGATGGAATCTACAGTTAGTAGTCTATAAGTCTATAAGACGTTGTCTATAATTCGATGATTCTGATCTAATAATGAACAGTACGAAAGACCCGTTTTCAATCCGGCAGAAAAAATTCGACGTTTTGAAAATTTGAAGTTAATCGGAAACGTAACGGTGGCTTTTTTCGAGTAACGACTAATTATGCTTTTCTTCTCAAGTGATCGAGTAATCTAACCAACTACTTTTTTTAAGTGAGAGTAATTCCAATTGAAGTTGATTACTTTTCTTTTAGTGATGTGTAAAAGACTGCTCGTAGGTCCCTATTATACATCGCCGTTCGTTGGCCCTACCCACGGGCCTTCCTTAAACGCGCCACACCGTGGGAATTCCGTGATTATCCACAAAAAAGTGTAAATGTTTTTTTGTTTTTTTTCATATTATACAATCGAAAAGAAAATGCGAAACATTGACTGCTGTTTAGCAGCCGATGCTACCATCCGACGGCCGGATATAATAATACTCAAATATTAAGGAGGGCGGCTTGATGAACATAAAGAGCGCGAAAAGCGGAATACATGTAACACGAAGACTATCGCTATAGATGGTCCCGTCTTCGTCTCTCTGGCCTTGTCCGACCTTCGCGCTGTTTGTGTTCATCAGATATAATTGTACACCAATTCAGCTTTTTCCCGCTATAGTTAGCGGGCAAAGGCCTCCCGCTCAACTTAGCGGGAAAATTGAACGCATATAAATGTTTGTACACTAATTCAGTTTTACCCGATAACCTCATAATACGCTACCGAATCGCTACGAGGGGCTGACATGATCTCACGGTGTAGTGGCCCTTGAAGTGCCATCAAAATTAAACAAATAAAGAAATATTTCGATTTCGCGTCAGAGAGAGTCATCGTTCCGTGATTTCTAAACGACCCCGACGACTACTCTCGAGTAAAGCGAAAGAAAAATAGCACGAAAGAAACATTTCAGAGATTCCTTCGAGACTGATCCAGTCTCTAAATCGACGATTTTGAGAGGCCTGCGAACCGTATAGCCTATATCCGCTCGCAATGCACACACAAAAAAAAAAATAATAATAACGTTGTTATTATTTTTCGTTTTGTACCCACAGTCGAATTTGATCGCCACTCAAACTAGGAACTGTTTGCTTCCGATGAGCTCGGACGGTCGCGATCAATATTGGCGGCTCTTTCAAAGGAACCTATACTGTACTCGGTTTCAGCGGAACTTGACAAAAAAACGGACGCTACGGCCCCTTTGAGCCAATCAGAACGACGGAGCGAGCCACGTAACGACCCTCCGCAGAACGAGTGCCCTTTTCGACATTCCGTTTTCGCCTGCCTCGCTTCGTTGCTCTCATTGACTGCCGGACTGGGAATTGTAGCCGTCACCGTTTGCCGAAATGAAGTAGGCCTACGGGGAATTCCCGAAAAAAAGGGATGCCTGTTTGTACGCCCGGATAAATAAACTATGCATCGCAGAAAGTTCAAACTCGATGAGAATGGGACGCTAGCGGTTGGGAGATAACGCGACCATTTGGAGAACATGACGTTGCCTGGATCAAAATATAATTGAGGAAAAAACGGCATTTCTCTGTGAGCCAAAGCCCACCTAAGCCTAATATTGTCAAAACAAATAATTATATTATTGTTAGCGCTTGTGGGGTTTATATAGGTGAAAAACACTTGGCAGCAAGAAAGGAAATACTGTTTTCAATCTTGGTGACAAGTTTCTTTCACTGAAATAGATGCTACAGATAATGATGTTGTTGTTGTTTTACGACATTAGGCTTAGGTGGACGTCTCATAGAGAAGTTTCGTTTTTTCTCAATTATCTTTTGACGCTGGCATCCCAATGTCACAGTGTTTGAGCTTTCTGCGATGCATAGCTTATTCAACACGTGCCGTAAAACGCGGTTTTCTTTTCTGGGTAACTTCTTGTATTATTTTACGATAGACCGCAGTGGACGCTACGAGCCATCGGAGCCGATATAATGTCACGTGATACGTTTCCCAACGCTGGATGGGCTTGGATGGCACGTAGCGTCCGGTGTGGTCCATCAGGTGGAGTATAGTGGAAGTTCTCCGTGCTTTGACCTTCCCTGTCCTACGCCGCGCTGAATAAACCAGAAGCTGCCCTCGGGGCTAAGTAAATGTCCGACGGGGTGGCCGCTTGGAGAAACTCCCTCCCAAGTATGCGGAAACCCAATTAGGCTTAATGAGTCGTTAAGAGTTTGCCATGCGGTGGACGCTGTGTCGGGTAAGAACGCGGTTGCCGCTGGACGCATCAACCGACCCGTGGATCCGAGGTAACGCTTCTGTGATCATCTTTTTTTCTTTGGGGGCAGTAGCGTAGCCAGGACCTTTTTTTCCGGGGGGGGGGGGGGGCGGGCGGGCGGGCGGGCGGGGGTGAGGGGGGGGGGGGGGAGTAGAGAAGGGAGAGAGAGAGAGTTAGATAGGCGGAAGTTTATTCTTTACAAGTTTACAGGGTATTGGATATAGCGTTCCTCGCTTTCTGTCCTTGGTTTTCTTTTTTTTCTAAAGCACTAGGTTATTTTATGTTTGTACTCCGAGTCAGTGGCGTAGCCAAGGGGGGGGGGGGGGTGGTAGGGGGGGGGGCAGGAAAAGAAGGGGGAGGAGGGTAATGGTATGAAAGGAAGGGGCAGAAGTGGGCTTACAGAGTTTCTGCCCACCTCCCCCCCCTTGCCCCTCGTAATACAGCCGACCCTATAATATAAAGATCCATTTTTACCCCCCCCCTCCCCCCCTCCGCACCTCAAGTCATACACATTCCAGCCAGTTTTACCCCCCCCCCCCCCCCACCCTGAAAAAAAGTCCTGGCTACGCTACTGCTCTGAGTGTGTCTTACTCAAAACAAGTTTTCACGAGAAATGAATACTCGGTGAAACGATCGAGTGAACCAACCCTTTCACCTTTTTTAGCTTCGCGGATCAGTTTCTTCTGTCTTTTCCGCCCCCTTTATGGTCATCCCGTTGTCTGTAACCGTCTGTAGCAGAAAAACAGCACCTAAATTCCAATTCCCAATCAAACACAAAGAAAAGCACAACAACGCAGATGCCTCAATGCCTCGTCACGGAAAACGGCGGGAGCGCTCAAGGTCAAAGCGGACGCGCTTCAGAAATAAAACACAAAGAAAAAAAATGAAAGCCGTTTACAACCCCCTGTAACGCCGAATTAGAGCGCAGCTCTTGAGGAGGAGGGGAAGGCACGGGGGGGGGGGGGGGGATCACGTGACCTCGGGGGGGGGGGGGGGGGGGGTCACGTGACCTCGAGGGGTGGGGGCGGAGAAAATTTTCCGCTAAATTTAGCGGGGAAAATTTTCCGCTAGATTTAGCGGGGAAATTTACCCATCATGCACCGCGCGGTTACGCCGACGGTGACGCCGATGGCGACGGCGACGCCGCTCAAGCCGGGAATGGGCGCCTAAGAGCTGCGCTCTAAAAGTGCAGCAACGCAATGCTTCGTCACGGAAGCCGTCGTGAAGCCGTCAGGGTTCGCCGCGCATGCGCGGTTGGGGAGCGTGATGTCACCGCCGCAGCCTCCGTGTGCGAAAGTAAGACGTGGCGCGCTGCTTGTAGGAATGCGCTGCGTGTAGGAATGCTCTCGCATTCCTACACGTAAGCAGTCTTTAGTGTCTCTGCCGAATATTTTAGAGCGCAGCTCTTAGGCGCCCGTTTCCGGCTTGAGCGGCTTCGCCGTCGGCGTAACCGCGCGGTGCATTATGGGAAATGCCCCATAATGCACCGCGCGAGCCCCCCCCCCCCCGGGGTCACGTGACCTCGGGGGGGGGGGGGGGTCACGTGACCCCTCAGGTCACGTGACCCCCCCCCCTGAGATCACGTGACCCCCCTCCCCCCGAGGTGCATTATGGGAAATGTCCCATAATGCACCGCGCGACCCCCCCCCCCCCCGGGTCACGTGACCTCGGGGGGAGGGGGTCACGTGACCCCCCCCCCCCGGAGGAGATTGAAGAATGAGGGGAGGAGGAGGAGGAGGAGGGGTATACCCTCCCCTGAGTACCCTTCCCTCCTCCTTCTCAAGAGCTGCGCTCCAATTCGGCGTTACAGGGAGTTGTAAACGGCTTTCACTTTTTTTATCATATTCACACTGAAAATCTTTTCGCCCTTACAATTTACGTTGCATTATCAGTTGTATTTATGGTTGGCTCGTCTAAATAGTAGCTCAAACTGTATAGCTCTGGGTAGACTTGTAGGGTACTCATTACAGGTGATCAAATTACTTTTAATCGATTAATTGTTAGAATGATTTTTTTTAAATTTGATTTCATGTATTGGGAAGTAATCGCAAGAGTAATCCGACTACTTTTGGAAGTACTAAAATTACTTGCAACCTTTACTATTTGTTCCTCCTTTTTCTGACTGCCGTCTTTGTTTGTGCAAGTTTCCTACGAAGGGAACCTCGAACGCAGTCTTCGCCAGGAGGGTGTTTACCAAAACTGGTGGATTAAGAGGAAAAATAGTTTATGGTTCTGTGATTCTAATCCAGTCATGGACATTACGAAATGACGTTAATGCAATTAATGCAGATGTACAGCGAGCTGGACAAGAATACCGATAATAATACCCAGACAAAGGGGACAAAGGACAAACAAAAATCTAAAAACACAGCTAGGTGACTGGTACGCGACTGAACAAATCCGCCTCGTCCTGGTTTTAACATCTATGTAAGTTATATAGTAAATATTGACCAATCTAATACGTGTCTAATGTATGCAGTGATACAGTACTTCTTTATGCTGCTGACAACGCGGAAAAGCTCGTGTCAAAAATTAATTTAGCGTTAGATAAAATATTATCGTGGACCGAGAGGAACGCTTTAAAAATAAATACTAGCAAGACTAGAGCTCTAATATTTCTGACTTAGCATAAATCGCTGCCATCAATACGCAGGATTACCTTAAACTCAGTCGACATCCAATTTGTTGATAATTCTAAAACACTTGGTGTAGTGTTTTTTTTTTTTTTTCTTTTCATAATATGCCCTGGGACCATCATATTGCATACCTAAATAAAGAGCTATTCAAGGGTGTAGGGCTGGTATGCCGGCACGGATATATACTTCCAACATTGATTAAACTCTTATTGTATAAATCGTTATTTCATTCTTATTTAAATTACTGTTCCTTAGTCTGAAGTACAACTACAATAACAAACTTGGAGAAAGTTCACCTACTTAAAAAAAAAGAATGCTAAGAACAATTGCAAAGGCACCCTATTTTTCGCATACAGAAGACTTGTTCAATGTTTATAATATACTTAATATTAAAAATTTATATAACTATAGATTATCCACAAGGCTTAAAAAAGAACTGCAGCATAACACCTCCTCCTGAGTAGTGTCAAATTTACAACAAAATTGTTTTTAACGTATCAAACTCGTAACTCCGCTTACTGGCAAGTACCAACGTGCCAACTGAATGTCGGAAAAGAAATGTTAGCTTACCGCATCTAGAGACTTCTTAATTTATTAATTCGCCACAACAATGATAAAGATAAATCGAGTTTCAATGAATTACGTGCAATCATGTATAGCTTTCACATATTTTACTGATGTTTGGTTCCGTTACTTCCGTATATTTTTGTATGTTGTAACTGTATGCTCTCGGTTAAGTTGGTGATGTAGAAGTTCCTCCTCATGTTGCGTGCATTTGTATTTATTTATGTAAACGTATACCTGATGTATTTGCATTCGACTGAAAATTAACAACGTAATCTAGGTGGGATATGCTCGCTGTAAAACTAACAACTTTTTTTTTTTTTTCTCACTGTAATTGCCGCAGAATGCCACCTGGGTTCAGAGCTCGTCACGCCGTCTATCGCGGCTCTTTTCAAGTTTTTAATCTTTTTGGCGGCCTATTATTATTTTTAATACGAAATGAAAATAAAATTATGATAATATTATTAATATCTGCGTTTGTCCTTTGTCCCCCGGCGTTCCTCTTTTCCAGGGTTATTATTGTTAGTTACAACTACCTGTTTTCAAACCTGCAAAATAAAAATGTATGTAATTTTAAAAATCTGAGGTAATCGGAAAAGTAAGGTTCCTCAAGCAACGGTCAATTAGCTTTCTTCTTAAGTAATAGAGTAATCTAACTGAATACGTTTTAACCAATAGTAATTGTAATTGTAATCGATTTTTTTTTTTTTTTGAGCAATGTGTGCAAGACTGACTTTCAGTCATTTTTAGCCTTCCCAAATGCAGAAGGGAATCAGGATATGGGTGGTTCTCTTTCTAGTGTTGGAGATACGGTTGACACGGCACTATTTGATTTGAACCAGTACTCGATCTAATTTCTGGCTCTACTGACTGTCATACCTGAATATCACATACCTTTCACAAGCCATCCATTATGGGAACAACCTCTAATTCTCCGTCGTTACCATTGTACAGCCAGCATATTTTTAACTAATGCATGCGGTTATTATTCATCGTTTTCATTTTGTTTTAACAATATGCTTATTTCTCCCGCGAGTGCACTCGTTCGTGTGTCTGTGTTTTGTATAAGTGACCCCCCCCCCTTGTGTAATTCTCTTAACGTGCATGTGAGCTGAAGTTAATAAAAGCAGTAATTAATAACCATACATGTACGTAACGCGTTACAAGTAACGAGTTACTTGTACCTAGTTACTATTTTCGGTAACGAGTAACGTATTTAGTTACTTTTTTAGAAAAGGAACGAGTAACGGTATTTAGTTACTTTGAAGGCCAAGTAACGAGTAACGGTATCTCGTTACATTTGAGGAGTAACGTGTACAACACCGCTTAAACGGCCTTGTTTTTATTCTAACCTGAGTATGCGTCTGTAGCGACAAAGGCAGATGGGCAACCCGAAAAACAACAAAACAGCATGGCAGTACAGCAACGTATATCGCTGAGCAAGTCAGTCGAACAGTTCGACTGACATGTCCTGCGATGAACGTTGCTATACTTAACATCTAAAACTGGGAATGTCCTTCACCCAGCGAACACTATAAGGTTCGTTTGTTGAACCTTCTAGAACCGGGTACGGGCCAAATGGAAACCCGGAGGTTGCGAACAAGGAAAGGCACAGAACCTATTACCCGCTCTCCTCAATGAAAGCGCAGTTCCCGAAGATTCACGAGGTCTTCCTGAAGCACAACATTGCCTTTCCTTCGAGCGCGTCGGTAGAACGACTCTTCAGCGTCGCCGAGAATGTATTCTCAATGAAGTGGGGAAACATAACTGATGAAAACTTCGAGATGCAGCTACTGCTTAAGTGCAACGACTACTAAAAAGAAAACAATAAACCATGAAACAAAAGCAGTTGTGTATTGATCGTCAAAGTAACGAGAAAAGTAACTCGTTACTTTTGAGGTAACTCACGCGTTCCTTTTGAGAATCGGTAACGAGTAACGTATTTAGTTACTTTTTCAGCGAGTAACGAGTAACGGTAATTAGTTACTTTTTTTGGGTAACGTGTACATGTCTGTTAATAACCTACTCAATTAAGTAATCAATGGGCATCCTCAAATGCCCTTTAAAAATGGTTCCCATTCAAATAATGTGTAAAATTACGAAACAAATAACAAAAGTTATCTCTTGTAATTTTAACTTCACACAAAGCTCAGTTCGAGTAAAACAGTTACACACTAATGTACCAGTTGTGAACAAACAACATTTCAAAGAGAGTTGTAAGAAAAAAACTATGATCTCAAATCCATGATACTCTTTGTTGGGCATGGGGTCATGTTTTGTTTCTCTAACTCTGAAAGGTTGTTAGCCTGACACATAACACCGGTAGCCTAGTAGTCTACACATGATTTGTCTCTCGCCAAAATAGTTAAAGTAGCCTACGAACTTCGCACTTATCTAAAGCAAAACTGAACATTTGGAGCATACCTTAACATAGTTTCAATATCTAAAGGACTATATACTTTCAATATGCTTGAAAGTGTAGTTTCTGTTTATTTGTGTATTGCGCACGTACGATGAACTCTGCTACATACCGTAACGTACTCATTCGATTTACCTGCATCAGCCTACATCGGCGCCAAAAGGTGTAGCGTGCTGCAGAAAAGTGCCGGGCAATGATACTTCTGGTTGCGTTTTGAAATAGGCTGCACTTGTAAATCCAACACGGCTGTAAACACTGGCGCAGGAGATGTAGGTAAATCGAACGCAGCAACTATGTATTGGTAAACTCGGATCCCACTCTAAGCATACTTTCTGAAATATGCCTTTTATTTTTTTAAAGTGAGAAAATGAACTTTGGATGAACGCGCTAGAAATTAGAATAAACACACCAATTGCGGCTGGGGCGATAAGATATACGGTTTGGTTGCTTACTGTTGCTTGTAATAGATTTTCTACTAGCATTAGCAATAAAAAGTATACTTAAAGGTGTTTTTTGTGTGTCTTTTTGTTCTTTCGCCTTCCAGCATCTTGTTCGCAGACATCCAGGGTTTCACGGCGTTAGCGTCTCGCTGCTCGGCGCAGGAGCTGGTGAAGGTTCTCAACGACCTCTTCGCCCGCTTCGACCGACTGGCCAACGTAAGGAATGGATCATTTTTCTTAATTTGGACAGGATTGACTAAGGACGTCGCCAACTTTGTCGAACCTGAAATTCAACGTCGAATCTCGAGGTTCGACAGCTGCTTTGACGAGTCATTCGAACTATTGGCAAAATCGAAGAAGTTCGACTTCTTGAACATGCCTGACTTTTACGCGAAATCTCATACACGTCTGGGAAAATAATTCATGCAGTAGATTGCTCTCAGTTTAAAAAAAAAAAACAATCGTTGACAATATTTACTCTATAGAAAAGCATATATAAAAACTTGTATTTATTTAGTTTGATGTCAGTTGACCAGAGATTGGAAAGAGCTCTTTTAATAGAGACATGTTTAATAATGATAATAATATTTATTAATAAATAAATAATATTCTACTGCAGGTGCTTAAAGTTCCTCTAAGTTTTATTTCGGGACCGTCAAAGTCCTAAAGTCTTGAAGGACTAATCCAAACAGAAATTCTACAAAAAAAAAAAACAAAAGCACACACACATTGTAAAAATACAGAAAACAAAGAAGCTCAAAAAAAAAAGGCAGAGTCGGGACGAGGCAAATATCGTTAAAGAAGAATTGTGAACCGCGTGTGTAAAGTCATCAGAAAAAGTCGACGGTTTACGTCATAATCCTATGGCCGATCAAATAATCTCCAGTTATTTTTTTTTTTTTACCAGAGGTAGTGTCACTAGCACAGATGGGAGGTTGTTAAAGGGGTGCAGAAACGAAATTCTAGGGCTCTTTTTATTGCTTAGGTATATACCGCGTTGCATCAGCTCCTGAGAAACACCTGCCTTTTGTTTTTAAACGCGAGAAAAGTAATTTTAAAACGAATACAACTATTTCCCACTTGCATCTAGTAATTGGAGGGGGGGGCAAAGTTTTGCTGGGGGATCGCGACGTGTTGCTCGTCCCGCAGTGGCGCCACCCTCGGCAGTACACCGTACTCATTTAGACATCCTAGCCGTGAACGCAATGACGCAATCGCGCTGCTTCGCACGGCACGCGATTGGTTTGGTACCGCCGAGTTGTTCCTGTGTTTATTCATCACGTTTGCGTGCAGGATGCCGCGATAATTGCGCGGCAGTGGGCTGCGGCAACAGCGCGCTGAACTGCGAGACGCCGCCCCACGGGTTTCCGAACGATGAGAAATTCCGAAGCGTGTGGATCCGCCTCGCGCGTCCGCGTCGTCTTTCGGGCGCTGCGCTATTAATAAAACACCTAATAGCGCACACGTCCAAGTTCACCAGTCATTATTCAATGCGAGGCATTTCTTGCTAACCCCGACCCCCTTCAGAATTTTGTCGGGCGGACGGTCGGTCTGTTGAATGGTTCGTGCAGATAGCCCGAATTGCATGTCCGTCCCCATGTGCAAGAGTGACTATACTCGTCCTCGCTGACATCTTCCGAGTCCCCTTGGTAGTCGAAAAAACTCGAAATCATCGTCCTCTCGAGTTCATAGATCATGGCCGAACACACGGCGGACTGCAAGGGTCGTAATGAATACGTCAGGAAGGTCGTCGTGCAGCTGTGCAGTCCTCCACCACTCCGAAACGCGAGATTGTAACACGCAAAAGCCACCGCGTGGCGGAGCGCATAATCACGCCAACCTTTAGCTGTGCTAAGGAGCCTGACGTCAGGATTGCGACGGAGTTCTCATGACGACTATCGCACGCCTCGATGGCCGATTTTGAAGATCTCGCTAGAATCGGACGATTGAAACGAAAAATATAGCCATCCGCTCAAAATACAAACGTGCGATTGTCATTTACGGATACCATAGGTCATATCTCACCTATTTCGGGAAAGTTTCCGTGTAATTTAATTTTTGTTTCTGTACCGTGTAAACCTATAATAACTTCGATAGCATTTCCCAATATGTGTGTTGACGCGCGGCGCCGCAGGTGGTGTAATTTTCCGATGGTCACGACAGACCGCGTTGGGAACCTTGAAGGTGTTCATTAATGTCGGAGTATAACAGTATGCACAAATAAGGCTCGAATGGATGGTAAAGAGAGACCGTCGAACACGTTATCGGATGCTTGAATACTGGAACCATATGCCACGCTACACAAGATGCCACGCAGGAGTAAATTCACTATGGCTTCTAATATGTATGTGGGCACGAACCAGAGATGGCAAAATTACTTTCAAAAAGTAATTACATTACAGTACTAATTACTTTTCTGAAAACTGCAAAAATGTAATTAAATTACTTTACAAATTACTGCAGACTAAAGGTAATGACATTACATTACAATTACTTTTCAAAAGTAATGAAATTACTTTGAAATTATTTTGACATTACTTTTGAATACCTCGAGGGAGTTATTCGCGCTCATTTTATTTATCGTATGCACCAACACAGTGTTTACGCAACAAGCCCTCCTTTGCCCACACAGCGCGCGTGCAGGAACCAGATCCGGGAGAAGCGAGGTGCTGCGCATGCGCAGTGCCGACAGCAGCGCCACCGCAGTGATGTCACGTCAAAGATCTGAGTTGGTCTATATGTACCAAAACTCAGATCTTCCTGTTTACACCGCAACAACCTTATGTGCCTCAAAGTGAACCATACTGAACAGTTGTTTTGCTGGTGCACACGATATAAGTGTTAAACATCATGAGCTTCTTTAGATGTGACTCAGAAAGACAGTCGACTCACCGGTTTCGCTGTTCATTCAACGGTGAAGGTTCTTACTAAAAGGGTGATATGTTTCCGTTTTCCTGATTTAGAAGTTGTATTCCGTGTCAGTTTGGTAAGTCGGGCAATGGCAGCTCATTCTTACAAGGAGTCGTCGCGTGAAACGTTCCCCTTCCGCCTCGGACGCAATCTAATTCTATTCTCCCGAGAGCACTATATTCGGCGATAACTTTTCTTGGCAATGTGGTGGAGAGGAGAAGAGTCCGCGCACAGCTTTATTCAGCGCTCAAAATTGGAGGTGGAACGCGTGCCTGTACCCTCCACTGCATTGCCAAGAAGAGTTGTCGCCGAGTATAGTTGGCCTATTCTCGGTCATTCCTTTCAAGGAGCATTTTTCAAAAACACCCGAAGAGTCCAAGTTTTAGCGCATTGTCACACAAAGGGCCCGGATAATTGCTAAGCAGAAGCGTCACCAGTTGATGAATGGCGCGAGCTTCCTAAATTGTGTACTTTCCCAACAGACGGGGGGTGATATCTGCCTGCAGACTTATTCCCGAATAAACTTACCAAGGAAAGGCAGCGAGCGGCACCTGCTGTGCTCAAGGACGCACGAAACGTTCTGGGGCTTTGACGAGGCATTTGGAATTAACTATTTATTCCGGTCGTTTGTTGTTCACAATGGTCGACCTTGCTTGACGAAAGTACAAGGCTGGGGATCTGTTTGCCCAGTCTTCTCAGGTTTTAAATTACGTTTAACTCACTGGTGATGTGCCCGTCGCCTTGTAGCCTATGAACGGTGGAAGCTACGTGTTTGTTGGAGCAGTCACACGTCTGTCGTTCGCCACGTAACCACGCTCTTGTTATTACCCACGTGCAGAGAAAGGGACGGGACACGTGATTAAAAGAAGGTGTTTGATCGGTTCTGGTTAGCTTGCAGCTTCCACAGCACTGTGAGCTTAGTGATGAACGAAGTATAATATCGTCGTGATGACGCGACGCCGTGAATCTGTCGTGCCTGGAGTTTGTAAGCCATTGCCTTCCAGCGATGTCTACACCCAAACTTTTCTCCTTCGCCTTTCCTTTGTGCGTCTGTCCAACTCTTCGTACGAGGCTTTGCGCTCAGGTGGCCGTCGATTATTTTCTCTGATGCTGTTTCCCAACAGTTCATCGTGCAAAATAGTTTTTTTTCTTTTTTCTTAAAGCGTGCAAACGAATTTTCTAATTTAGGACAAAAGTAATTTCAAAAGTAATGAGTAAATTTCTCGAAATTACTGCCTGAAAGTAATTCCTTACATTACTAAATTACTACCCTAGAGAAGTAATTCATTACATTACGCATTACTCCAAAAAGTAATTTAATTACTGTAATTCCAATACAGTAACGTCATTACTGCCACCGCTAGCCCGAACAAGGTTATTCCACACCGAAGCACACTGGAAATGAGTGCGTGCACAAGAAGTCTTCTGGTAAACATCGGTATAGCGTTCGTATATTGTATAAGGCGCAGGATGCAGCTCGCAACTTCTTCCAAATGTATAGTAAAGATGTGAATTCCACGATAGGTCAAAGTTAAAAATAATACCCAAGTATTTTGTAGTGTTCACGTAGTCTACTGGCACACATTCACAAAGAGTATATAGTTTGAAGCGTGCAGAAGTATCGGTATCTTTAAAAGTACTCTCTTTGGCGGACTACAAAAGCACATTTGTTGTGTTTTTTTTTTGTGTTGACACCAATGAAACGAATGACACAAATAAAATTAATTCATGATCTTAATTGAGTCAAATTGCAGTAATTCTACGGCTTTACTATAATGTAAATGATCGATAATAAAACGGTATCATCCGCGTATTGCAAGATCTTACAGTATTTCACTAGCTGAGAAAGGTCATTAATATATATAATAGAAAGAGGAGGTGAGTACACAGACCCGTGAGGTAGGCCAGATTTCAAAGATATTTTAGCACAGTGTTGTCCAGGTATCGAAACTATAGATGCGTTCGGTTTGACAGATAGGCATTCAAGCAGGGACTAATTAAGAGACGCCATGAAACGTAATCTGATTAGTTTACTAAAACTAACTTTATGCGACGGAGTCCAAAGTTTTGGAAACATCCAAGAAAAGTGCAAAAATGCAAATTCAAATAATATTAATAATGATAATAATAATAATAATAACTACAAAAGTTTATTTTTTATTTATTTATTTTTTTGCAAAGAGTTCAATGCCTCGTATCGGGTTAGTCAAAACCTAAGTTGGCGTGAATGACTAAACCCAGCCGCCAGCGAACTCTTGAAAATTAACACAATATAATTCAAACAAAGTACAACTGCCGTTACACAAACCTAGAAGTTTTACTTCTGGCTTAAACGACACAATATGAAAAGATATCAAACACCGTGACAAAGAAAAGGAAACGATAACAATGCAATAGTACAATTCAAAGCGTCCACTGGTAAAATATTAATGTCAATGTTGCGTGCACATTAGAATCACAATAAAAATATGAAAGCTTGTTTCAGTTTTTCTTTTTTTTTTTGGTCCAACTCGAATGTGCTGTCAGTGTATTGAAAATGACTGGCACGTAAAATCGTCGTAGTCGTCTGCCATGCCTTGTTGACACTCTTGGCACTGCAAAACGAGCGGTATGTCTGAATACCCGAGGTGCAGTGTAGGGAATTTTGAAACTGGTACTCCAAAAATATTGTAGGACAACCGTTTCAGTAAACACAGGTGTGCATGAACGGGGGCTCAGTTCAGCATTTTTTTCTTGTTCTGTTTATGTGCCTGGGCTTCGATGTGATACTCTTAAACATCCCGTGCAAAATATTATCGATATTCTTGTGCCGTAATTCCGAACATCCTCCAAAGATTGTGATTTCGTATCTGAGGACACTTTATGCTAATACATTAATAACCATTTTTACCCACGTTACGAGGGATGCTCTTATATTATACAACAGACTAGACACATGCCTGAGTTTTTTATGTTTTTTTTTTTTTTTTGCAAGCAGTTGCTAGAGGCGAATTTCATGGCAGGTCACTGTAAAATTCCATACCTAGGTACATTACATAGTCAACATAGTAAACAGGGGCACAGTGACATAACAAACCAGATGAAGAGCGTAATACAACTACAACTACTAATAATAATAATAATAATAATAATAATAATAATAATAATAATAATAATAATAATAATAATAATAATAATAATAATTAGTTAGCTTGTTACTACACAAATATAGCCTAGAAATATTGCATCATTCCTGTGCCAGGCGGTGCGACAGCTCGTTATCTATTTTAACGCATGCACACAGTGGTCGGACTTCGGTCCAAGTTTGTTAGAACTTTGCGCTAAATGTTCGAAAGCGTCGAACTTAGTCGAACTAAAATCCCCAGCATGCAGGTTCAAGGTCATTCATTGTTCCGAGAGCTCACGGTAGTCCGAACAAACGTTTCGCAGCCCTCCCAGACATTCGTGATGGCTGTTACGTTTGAAATCCCTACGTTAAAACAGCCGCGCGAATGTTTCTCGTCTCGCCGCTATCGTGCTAGGTTAATTACGAAATGCGGGCAAATAACGTAGAAAAACTGTCATTTGCACGAATGTTGGGAAACTCGTTGTCTGCGAGGACGCTCCGAATCACTGAACCATTCACTGAAGTGAGGTTCCTTTTCGGTGGTCATTTCGATTGATTTGTTTTAATAGCTCGCCGATGGCGGTATTCTTATTCAAAACTTCATAATATACTCTATCTCAGGAGTTGTGTGCAGCAAAGGCATAGTCATAAGTGCTCGTGAAACGAAAGCACACCTGAAAGTCACGTGGTCGCGCCTGTGCTTTTGCCTCTGCTGCACGCAACTCATGAGATGCAGTATAATGGAACCTTTTTAGAAGTTTCTTCCTCTGTCAGACATCTTCAGAGCCGACTTCGAGGGTTCTAATGGTGCCGTCGCACAACGTCTTCACGTGAAGAAAGCTGAATGTCTACAAGATCATAAAACAGGCATTGCAGAATTAATTTATTTATTTACACGAATCGGCTCATGTGGGCCGCCTTCAATTCACAAAGTTGAAGGTGCGTGATTTTGTTGATTTTGTTGTTCATTAAATCCCATTAAAGAACGAAGTTTGGAGCTTCTTTGAGGGCCACTATAGTGTGGCTACACAATTAAAGCAATGGGCGCACGTGCGTATCTTGAGTGCCCATCCGCCCAGCACGCACACTCTTTACTTCTTAAATTCCACAGCATGATGTCCGCGATAAACACCGAATTTTTACGCAAACAAAACAAAAATTTGAGTTTTACAGCGGAGCTGTTAAGGGCTAGTTTCCCTAGTATCGTGTCCGTGGGCAAACGAATTTCGACACAAAACTCTGGGCAGCTACCACCATCTATTAGCGACGGCGGCAACCAGATAACCGGCTTGCCATATGTCTGGTTGCCGCCGTCTCTCATAGATGGCGGCAACTTTTCCAGCCTTTCCACTGTGGCTTGCCGACTTGCGGCCGGCCCTTCATTCCCAACATAGAACAGCTTCGCTGGTCTTCTTTCTTCACCAGAGTGGAAAGGCTGAAAGTTTTTGGCAATCCGCGCTATCTCCAAAATATCGCTAGTTGGACATGTTTCTACAACAATTCATTTTTTTGTGTTTTTGTTTTGTTTAGGAGCTGTTATGAAAAAAATATGTAAAGTCACAGACTATATGCGTAGATCTGAGACCACTTAACCACGTCACGTCGCGGTATCACGTGACACGGTGAAGTCACCATGGTTTACGTTGCCATGCCGCATGGCTTTGTCGCACGCCGTGACCTCTTTACGTGATCGCGTCCTGGTAACTTATACGTACATCCTACAAAAGACAGCCTGCGTACAGATTCAAACGCGAGTCACCGCGAGATCTGTGCTTCGAATGCCTCATGGCAGGGAGTTAAACGGGAAAGCTGTCACGCGGCACTCGAACCAGAGATATTGCGCTGACTCGTGTTTGCACAATATATTTTGTATGACGTATAAGTGTGACCTAGCCTTAACTCCGAGCGAGGCGTTCTCAGGCAGTAATTCAGTGCACTTGTTCTGATTGACTCTGGTGACTGTGGTGTCGTTTTGACTGTTTCAGGAAAATCACTGCCTGCGGATCAAGCTCCTGGGTGACTGTTACTATTGCGTCAGCGGCCTGCCCCACGTGCGACCCGATCACGCTCACTGCTGCGTCGAGATGGGTCTACACATGATTCAAGTAATCAAGTAAGGACGTTCGCCGCCTTTCATAACATGTGCCGCGTGAAAATGGACATTAGGAAATTATACAGACTTCCTCGAACGTGCAAGCTTTCATTAGCGTTTGTAAGTGTGCAACCCTCTAAAGCAGGGGGTCACGGTGCTCTTACGTCATACCAAAGACCGTCTGCAAGCACGACTCACTGCAATATCCGTGCTTCGAATGCCGGGTTGCCGTGCAGCATTCGAAGCGCATATCTCACGGTGACTCGCGTTCGAATCTGTATGCACTGCAGACTGTCATTCGTACGATGTTATAAGCAGTGTGACCCCGGCTTAAAGCAGGAGTCACGCTGCTCTTACATCCTCACGGAGTTCTCCGCGCATCCATGGCAGAAACATCGGCGGACACACGTCAAGCACATTCGAAACATGTGTGCCTCTTACGTACTCAATCTTTGAACATCTCTGCAGACAGTTTTTTGGTATGACATATATGTGGCAGGGCCGTTCTACGCGGAAGGAACACGCATCAGGCTGTGTCTGCTGACTTTCTTTTGTGGGATATGTCGGCAGTTTGACCGCGGCTCAGGGGTGCGCATACTATGGGACTTTACGAAGATGAGCGCTGGTACACGGCACTAGCAAACTTGCGCACGTTTGCATAGTACTGCTCTGGTCTTAGTCGGCTGCGTCGCTATAAATATTTTGATATCTCGCCTTAGCATTTTTCTTTTTTTATAATATCAGGCCACGTGTTGTGAATACACTGGTGCGAAACATGTAAAAGTGATGTATGAAATTTAAAAAAAAGCTATATATATATATATATATATATACAGTACAATCTCGATAAACGGAACCTGAAGGGACCAGGAGAATCTGTTCCATTTATCAGGAGTTTCATTTACTGAGAGTATATAGTGTAGGTACACTAAAAATGTTGAATGCCAGCTTAAATGCTGTTTCCACAAGTGCACAATTTGTAAACACCAGCAAGTGAATCTAGAAGGCAAAATAATGAACAAAAACACCAAATTGCTGCTTTTGTATATTCACATTATGGGTCCAATGACGGGACGGTTCTCACTCCGGGCTCTTCTTAGCCACAACGCCAAGCATTTCTCAAGCTCTTCGTGTTGGGGGAGTCGCAGCCTCATTCTCTTTGGTCCAAATTGCGTACTGCTGAACGCACTCCGCAGCTTTTCCTTGTCGCGAAGAATCCTTGTCAGGCTACTTTTGGGAATGGCATACTCCGTTGCAAGTGCCGTTTTCGTGAAGCAACCGCTATCGAAATCATTAATGACTTCTATCTTTTTTTCTAACGTGAGCGCACGGTATTTTCGCTTCGTGGCCGCCATCGCAGAAAGTAGGACACTAGGCCTAAGATGCGAGCAGAAGCCCTGTTGAGCCAAGCATACCCAACATAGCCGCCTATGCATAAAAATGAGAGGAGAAAACTCCAAAAAAACATGCGTACATGCTAATTTTGGGCAATAAAGCTAATAAATATTAAGAACATTTATAATACTGTTTTATTACTCAAGAGTCACTTTTATTTTCTGCGATAGCGAAAAATATGTCTGCGACATAGTTTCGTTTCTGCTCGAGAAGGCCAACGGCCTTCTCGAGCAGCCAAGCACATCTCTGCGAACGCCGTAGCCATGAGTGGATCGCGCATCCGAGTGGACGTTAACACCAGGACCACAGTGAACGTCTCCCGTTCCAGCACAAGCGTCGAGAGTCAACAATTTTCAGTCGAAGCTCAGAGTGCCAAAAGCCAGAGTCTGCTTCCACCGTCCTTCCCGCCAGCCGTCGCGCCGCCCCAAGCTCTCCGATTCGCGCCCTCTCAAAGGTCCTTTGGACTGAACGTCAGATACCGTTCGGAGTCCCAATACCACCGTGCGGTCCTCTGTGCATCTTCGAAAAGCTCTAGACTCGCGAAACCGCCATGGGAGCCACCTTGGTCGACATCATACAGTCCGGCGTGGAGAACCTCGACAGCGACGTCGGCCTGTGCGCCCCGGATGCCGAGCCGTACACGCTATTCGCCGGCCTGTTCAACCCGGTGATCGAGGACTACCACGGCGGCTTCAAGGCGACCAACAAGCACTCGCTCACGGACTTCGGAGACCTCAGCACCTTGGTCAACGTGGACCCCCGACGACCAGTTCGTCATTTCCACCGGCGTGCGCTGCGGACGCTCGTTGCAGGGGTACACTTTCAACCCATGCCTGACGGAGGCCCAACACCGCGAGATGGAGGAGAAAGTGAGCTCGACTCTGCGCATGCTGAAGGGCGAGCTGAAGGCCACCTACTACCCACTGACCGGCATGGGCAAGAAAACGCGGCAGCAGCTCATCGACGACCACTTCCTCTTCAAGGAGGGCGACCGCTTCCTGCAGGCGGCCATCGCTGCCATCAAAACCAAACGATGTAACCAAACGCTCCCTTCCCCCGATGGGGGGGAATGTGTGGGAAACGAAAAAAGACGAAAATAAAGAGCACCGACGATCGGGGGGCGAGCTGGCACGCGGGGGCAGTCGGAGCCTGGACACCGCGAGAACTAGTGTTCGTTTCTTCGTCTCCACAATATATATATATATATATATATATATATATATATATATATATATATATATATATATATATATATATATATATACAAATATATGGTGTTTCCGGAAACGCGAGCAAAATCGCTCTTGCAAAAACTACGCATCGCACGGAAAAAAAAAGCTGATTCCCTGGTGCACTAAGGAAAATTATTATCGTTCAACTTAATTGGCTAATTAATTAATATCGCATTATTAAATTGTTGATTATTTATTTTAAATGCAAGGTTTCAACTCGAATCTTGCTGGGCATCGTCGAAAGCTACTAACTACACCCACGTTACGATGATATAAGGCAGGCGCTGCATTTCACAGCGTTCCGAAAAAAAAATTCTCAATTTGGACGCGTGTCTAAATGTTCAACGTGCGTGCTCTGCCACGCATCGCACGTGGAAGAGGCTAGACGAGAAAGCCTCTGGGCTATCGCATGTGTTCTCTGCCCCACAAAAAATGGTTCAGATATGTGCTAAGGTGGGCGCTATCGCATGAGGCTTGCCTTTTTGACATCGATGCCAGTGTGAAGACGCACCTTTACGTGCGATGCGTGGCGGCGCACGCACGTTGCGCGTTTTAGGGTGTCATCTCAATTCGGCTGAGGTGTCCATTCGGCCGACGAGTCAATTCGGCTTAAAGTTTCGATTTGGCTGGACGCTCCAATTCGGCTGGATACCTAGTTCGGCTTAAAGTTTCAATTCGGCTAGACGTTCTCAATTCGGCTGGATACCCAGTTCGGCTGAATACCCAGTTCCGCTTAGAGTTTCAATTCGACTAGACGTTTCAGTTTTGCTGGATACACAGTTCGGCTTAAAGTTTCAATTCGGCTGGACGCTCCAATTCGGCTGGGTACCCAGTTCGGCTGGATGTTTCAATTCGGCTCGACGTTCTCAATTCGGCTTAATTCTCAGTTCAGCCGAAGCACCTCAATCTGGCTATGGCTGGCTTGAGTTGTCCTGGGTATCCAGCCGAATCGTAGCGTCCAGCCGAATCGAAACTTTAAGCCGAATTGATCCGTCGGCCGAATGGACACTTCAGCCGAATTGGTACGTAACCATGCGCTCCGATAAGAAACCGAAACCTAGAAACGCATCCAAATGGAGCTTTCTTTTTTCTTTTTTCTGAACGCCCTAAAATGTTGCGCCTGCCTTATATAATCGTAACGTGGGTGTAGTTAATAGTTTTCGATGATGCCGCCCAGCAAGATTCTAATTGAATCCCTGCCTTTAAAATCAATTTTTAACGATTTAGTTATTCACAATTAATTAATTACCCAATTATATTGAACGATAATAATTTGCTTTAATGGGCTCTTTAACACAACAACGAGGACATCAACTTTTTTTTTTGTGCGATCCGTAGTTTTCGCAGGAGCAATTTTGCCCGCGTTTCCGGAAACAATATATTGTCATACGTTTTTCGCAAATCGTTTGAGGGAAATACCTAAAAAAAGATCTTTCTTATTCCGGATAAATAAGAAGAATCGGAGTAAACATTCTCCGCTAAGTATTGTTACGCGTCGAATTTACCTGGAAAAACTGAAATGTTTGGCCTGCTGGCTTCTTGAAAGCAATCTTCCTCATTTCTTTATACTGTTGTTCGGTCTCACTTTCTTTCGTTTTTTACCTTCATTATCTCAAAACCGGCGTCACACTGCTGATATGCATCCTACAAAAGACAGTCTGCCAACACGAGTCATCGTAACATCTGCGGTTAGAACACCGCGTGTCAAGTTTTCTTCTTGAACTCATTGCCATGCGGCATTGGAAGCACGCGGATCGATCTCGTGGTAACTCGCGTTGTGATCTGTATGCAGACTGTCTTTTGTATGATGTATAAGCAGTGTGACCCCGGCTTTACGCTTCAAACTCACCCTGGACACAAGATCCCCAGATTTCTCGTTTCTTTTTTTTTTTTGTTCTTTTTCTGATGCGTTAATATTTAATTACCCGCGAAGGGGAACGCACGCGTGAAAACTAAAATAAAATACACGGTGTTTCGCGAAACGCCGGCCGAAGGTTCCGTATCGACGCCGTGTGGGCAACCGTCGAGGGACCTATTTAGGCAGGCACATAGTGTTTTGGATAATTAGGTCCCTGATATGAGTTGCGCGTAATTATCCGATTACTAGTAAAAAAAAAATAAACGCAGGCTTTCGATTAGAAACCTTTTCCTGCGTCAACGAAAACCACTAGATCAGTGAGAAAACAAAATGTAAATGGCGTGGGAATCGTGGTGCTGCGCGAAATTTTCCGTTTGTGCTCTCGGCGCAAGGCTGACCACCTGATAATTCGGATGATAAAAAAACAAATAAAACGAACAAACCGCTCTGGCGCGGTTTGTTGAATCCATTTTCAGTACTCAAAAAAATGAACCACACGAGCTGTGAATTTTTTCTCAAATTACTGATTTTGGGTTTTTTTTTTTTTCGTAATGCCCCGGCAGGTTTTAGTCGAAACTTTATACGTTTATTGCCACTAACTAAAAACGTTATTAAATAAACTATAGTTAAAAACTTAATAAACCTAAACGTTAGCTTCCTCGAGGAGTTCAACGGCATCAATTTTTGTTTCTGGCCGATGCTTAGTTCTTACTAAAAAGAAAACTTGAGGGGCTATGTTCGACAAATGTTTCGTTTCTCCTAAAAAGAAACGGAAGTGATGGAACTGACGATATCGCGTCAGATTGGCTAGAGGCTCAAATGACGAAAGAGGGAACTTTCGTCATTATAGCCTCTAACCAATTAGACGCGATATCGTCAGTTGCGTCACTTCCGTTTCTTTTTAGGAGAAACGAAACATTTGTCGAACATAGCCCCCCTGGGCCAGTGTTTCGTGAAGCGCTCCGAGCGAGTTGCGTCGAGGCGCTGACGTTGCGATCTTACATCGACCGTGTCGCGCGGAGTATAACGCTTCGTCATGTTCTGGCGGGGGGCGCTGCTCACTGTAGCGGCTCTATCGGGTTGGCCGTCGGTACTTCCAAAAACGAAGTAGATAAGCTCGCTATGTAATTACGTTGGATGACCCTTGCACTTTAGGGTATGCTTCGCGGTCGGCTGAACACACGCCGTGGCTATCGGCGATCTAATGGGTTCGATCGAGAAAATGAAACCGGGTTCTTTTGGCCCGAATAAATTAACTACGTAACAGGCTGTAGTTGAGCTTGTTGGTGCATTATTCTAAAAAGGCCAGCTGAACTTAGGAAAATAGAACATAGGACATTCCAAAGTGTCGCAAACACCGCTCTTCTATCGGCCTTAAACAAATCGTGTCACCATACTACTGAGTCCAGCTTTAAAAGACAAATTTCCCGTTTACGAGACTGGATATCCAAATGCTCTCTTGGTCAGCGTGTGTGAAAAGATCTCCACAAAACTGAAGTGCAAGACATCGGGCACAGATGGAACGCAGCAAACAAAAGATAAACAAAAGATTGCAATATTACCCTACATTCATGGGATAACACACAAGTTAAAAAAGATAGCTGCGAGGCAGGACATCAAGGTTGTGTGTTCTGCGCCAAACAAAGCCTACTCAATGTGCCGTAAGGTAAACCAGGACACCAACCACATGAAAACCTGCAACATCGCTCACAGGACACGATACGCCCCATGTGAAAAGGGGGTTGTGTATCACATTCCCTTATCGTGTGGCAAGTGTTATATAGGCCAAACTGGTAGATGCCTCAATGACAGGACAAGAGAACATGCAGCATCGTTAAAAGGCACAAATGCAGGCCATCTACCGGCACATTGCCGCAACCGTGCGTGCGGTGCAGGGTTCAACAGCGTTACCATCATCGCAAAGCACAAGAACCAGTATGCACGAGAAATGCTCGAGACCTTGGCCATCGAGGAAAACGAAGCCACGTGCGTCAGCGAGCCCTCAATCAAGCTCAATACCAAAGAAAAACAATATTTACGGTGTTTTATGACCCGGTGAAGTGCGGGTGGTTCAAATTTTAGTTTAGTTAGGTTTCGGATATAAGTGGTGTTTTATGTGGGTTGTAAAACAAAAAAAGAAAAAAGAAAAAAGCACAAAGTCAAGGTTCAGAAAGAGGAGGAAGTATTAAACCACAGTTGGTAGTCCAGCGGTATGCCTGTCTTTTTCTCTCTCTGTATTCTATTTTCCTAAGTTCAGCTGGCCTTTTTAGAATAATGAACTACGCACCGCAAAAAAGCCGGAACTCGGCGGGGGAGTGACGCTATAGACCATATGCGAAAAGAAGCGCCATCTAGTGAATTCATGATCAATTATCAGATTTCCTCCATATTGGGGGGTTCCCGTACCGACGGTTTCGCCCGAGAAACAATAGTCCCGGCAAAGTGGAAGCCGTAGAAGTAAAATATGATCACCTGCTGCAAGTCCAGTACGAACCCTTCACAGGACGTCTTCGAGAAATACCGTTCATTGACCTGGACGGCCCAGTTCACTGCTTGAGTGACGAGGCTTGCGACCTCGTTGCTGACAGTTCCTTTTCCAGAATTTTGCGGCCGTCTTTCTTTTCTTCTCTGAACCGAAAGAAACCAGCAACCCGTTGAGTGTGCAAATAAATTGCCCTAATATCATGAAAACCGAGTTAAATGCAGATGCGCCTCGTCCACAACTGGAAGATGTGATAAACCCCCCAATATGGCGGCTCCTAATGGAATGATGATGATAGCTGGCAAGGATTTTGCATATGGCCTATAGCGGTGGTGATAAAATGCGAAAGTTTGAGCACGTGACGTTTCCTGGATCAAGATACGTACAAAAGGCAGACAAACTTTCTTTATGAGCCGACGTCCCCCTAAGCCTAATATTCGTCGTATCGAAATTTGCGATTGTGGGTGCCTGTAGCATTTATTTAATGGAGAACGCTTGTCTGTAAGAAAGGCGATCTTCATTTCTTTCGCGACGACAGCGTTTTCTTCTTGTTTGTTTTAAAATAAACGTTACTGGCGCTACAATCTTAAATTTCGATATGATAAATATTAGGCTTAGGTGGACGTCGGCTCATAGCAGCAGGTTCATGGCACGCAGTGCCGTCTGACTTGCGTCAGCGTCGCCGCAAACGCGTGTCGTATAGCGTCTCACAATTCGAGTCCGACGTTAGCAGACGGCGACGCCAAGACGGTCGCCTCTGCCGCTTTGTGGCGTCTCTGGAAGAGCTTCGGCCTGTTTGCCGCTTGGGGCGAGTCGGGGAGCCACTAAACGTGACGTCATGTGCAGGCCTTTTGTCTTCTAAGTACTTTTGGTCGAGCCTCCTATCGCACCAATAGACCTCTTCACAAAATTAATCGAGCAACACTGGTGGCCGCCATGTTTTCGCAGCTGTTGGAATCTTAACGCGTTACAAGTAACGACGTTACTAGTAACGCGTTACCAGTAATGTCGTTACTGGTAGCGCTATTGCCAGGGTACAGTGCGATGTTTTGAGCGGAAACGGCCGATTACACGGCTGCGATCGCCGGCGATCGCCAACGGCCATGGCGCTATAAGGCGAAAAAAAAGTGAGCGGATACGGATGTGGCACCACTTTTTCGGCTTAAATATAATTGAAACTCATAAATTTGTAATTCTTCACTCTTAATATCTTCTCGTTATAGATGGGATCGCGCGAGTTCAATTGCCGTTAAAAGAAAAAGAAGCCTAGAACTACTTTTTGTCGCGGAGGTCTCTGTTGCTGTGGCGGTAACGTGGCCCCGGTGGCCTCGACCATGGAGTGTTATCATGTGCCTTGCTCCGGCGTCCTTACTGGGTCGCGGGGGCCGCAGCCTCCACAGTTAGCCAAGTTATCGTGAAACGGAGTATAGACGTTTCCACTGTTTACAGAAATCACAGTCCACACGTGCTAAATCACAGTCCAGCCAGCGCTCGCTCGCAATAGACCTATTGCTAAATTACCCGAGCATCAAGGGGAATGCAGGGAATGGTGTTCCACGCGCCACACGCGCACGCCTTCCCCGTATAATATGTTCAAAGTAAATAAGCGAAAGTAATTTGGGACGATAATTTATTACATTTGAGGTTCGGTAACTTGTAATTGTAATTCAATTACGTGTTTCAAGTAACGGGCACAGGGCTGCGGTCAGGTGAGGAAAGGGAGGCGGCTGATTGGTCCGGCGAGTACATAGCTTTCAAACTGTGTCCCCAACGAATATTTGATGAAGTCGACGCAAGACGCCGAGGCTGTCGGCGGTTAACGAATGTGGAGTGGTCCGCGATGGGTGTGTCCGGCGGCGGCGCGTGTCTGGAGCCAATTTCGCAAATGGAATGCGCCTTTTTTCCTGTCGCGTTGGAAACCGACGATGCAAGCCGGAGAAGAACGAAACATATATAATAACCTTCGGGATCTGCATAAGGAATCCATTACGTTTCGCAGTATTGAACAATACCGGTATACGAGTACTCGTGTTTCTTCGTTACATTTCCGAGTAAGCTGGTAGGGAATTTTTTGCGATAAAGCAAATTCATTGTTTTTTTGTGTGTGCGTGTTGTTTTTAGGAATTTTTTTTTATATTGATGTCACATCAGCTGTCATTGCAAATTAAAAACGCAGCCCGTGCTTTCTGCAACGTATATTTCGCAACACCGAATGTGTTTTTCGATGTAAACACAAGCAGTTAGATCACGTCATGTGCATGCAAGCTTGATACGCGTTATGCAGCCGCCAGAGACTTTGCCTCCAGCGCAAGCTTTCTGCCTTCGGTAATACTTCGCGGCCTCGTGAGTACGCCCAGCCAAAGCACGACCGAAGGTAACAAGCGCGCGCTGGAGGCGGAGCTTTTGTCGCATTCTTAACCTGTATCCGACTATATAATCGTTGCTTTTTAGATGCAATGCAAATGTAATTATAAGCTAAACAGCGTAAGCAGGAGGAGTAATTTTTAGCAACGGAGAAATCGTTGCTAAAAAACCTCGAACCCCGGCCGTTCCTTCCCTCAGCCTAGGCCATTGCGGGCTATGGTCGGGGGAATACGCTGAGAAAGGCGCATCTGCCGGACTACTCCCAGAGATTGGAACTGTATCCCCGCTGGTCCAATCCAAGAAAAGTCATCTGACCGCTTGAACGGAGCGTGAAAAGAAGTCGTCCGAGGACCTTCATTTCGATAATGGTGGCAACATTGCCTTCCATGATGAAAGAGCTCTCTCGATCCTCTCGTTCCGGTGGCAAGAGATAAGCCCTCCCGTGACACCGTAAGCCAGTGCGGATATCTGCCTCGAAGGTCACGGCCGTTAGAGCCTCATTCTCATGGCGGCATCCTTTGTTGCCTTGCTTTCCCTTCTCATGTGTTCAAACCAGTGTTAGAGTACTAGAACGCGTTTTTCTTCGTAACGTAGTAAGTAACGTACTCGTTACATTTTTTTTTCTCGAAACAGTAGCGGATAATGTACTTATGCTTCTTATTTCGAGTAACAAGCAACGTAGCTACGTAGTCGTTACATCCCCCCCCCCCCCCCAAAAAAAAAAAAAAAGAAACAAGAAATGCAGTTGAATTTTTTTATCTTTTAGGCGTTAAGTCATGAATTTTCACGTTTTTCGCATGTCTCTTCGCGTTTTTTTCTCTTGAGTAGTCAGATAGAACCGGAAAATGTATAAGGTAATTATGTTAACTTTCTGCGTGGACCTAATTTTTTTTTTAAACATGGCGCTTATGCATATACTTGTAGCGTCAAAACAGTAAGACGTTTTAATTCATAAACATGTAACGCGAATGTGACGTGAGTTACTTTTTATCTGTAACGTTAATGGGTTCCTTTTAGTTTAAGTAACATGGGTCGGTAACGCGTTCCTCTTATTTGCAAGTAACAATAAAAGCGTTTCTCTTTTTGTTAGGTATACAACGCTGGTTTTAACAGCAGTTTAGTTCCGGTTTGCTGGTGAGTGTGGGTATCTCTTCCGGCGCTAAAATGGGCGGAAGAGGGGAATTTGAGGTCGCGTGACAGGCTCTGGGGAGAGAAAGTACCTAGCGTCGTTTCAGTAGATTCCGCTCGATAGACGTAACCCCTGACGGTCGTGTTTTTTTTTTTGTTGTTTTTTTCTTTAATTCTCGCTTAGCATGACCTTCCCCAGAAATAACTTTACGGGCCGCTGCTGAAGTTCACTCATGCGACTCATTTCACTTACATTTCAACTTCAAACATGTTCAACCCCTTTCTGTACACAAAATCGAACTTGAATAGTTGAAGCGAGGATAAACGTACTACGGCCATTTGCTTAGAATGCGAGGTGCCTTGAGTTTCTTGTACCCACGGAGCTGTTCACGTGAACTCCAAATTCCTTTGGCGGGTGAGCTAACCGCCGAGAGATGTGCCCCGCATTGATCAGCTAACCGGCCTTGCATACTTAACGCAAATTCACGCTCATTTGATGATGAAAAAGCGCGCGTCCCCCTCGCAGTTGAGATTCGAACTTTAGTGTGAAACCATCATGGGAGTAACAAAATGGCGATGTCTCTAATTCTGTTTTAACATCTAAAACCGCCGAAATCTGGTGTCTTAAAACTGCTCACGCAGACTCTCTCGTCACTTGATATGTCTTACTTTAACCTTCGGGGGCGCAGTTTAACGGGAGAGGGCTAAATTCAAGGGAGATGGCATCCAAAAATGCCATGTTCCCTATTTCTTCTAAACCCTCATATAAAAGGTGACATAGAATCGCAGTGAAGATTATCGTCACTGACAATGGGAGAGCGGCAGGGAAGAGCTTCAGTTGTCCCGCTTCCAGCCCGAGCTTCCTACCTTCGACGATGCTTCAGCGTCTCGTGCAGCTCGAGTGCGCAGTCAAAGCGCGACGGAAGGCATGGAGCGGGGGCTGGAGGCCGATCTTTCAAAAGACATACCTTGCCGTTCTCACTCCGACAGTAACTATAGAGACTTACAGATAATTTATATATATAATAAGCGACGCGAACGGACAATACAGGACGGCCCATCTCAATTCCCGTCACGCTTGTCGTGGTCGTTTCTACGTAGGTAACTAATTGATCGAGTGTCGCTCGCAGGCGTCATTGCATCAACCATTGATTGCTAAAAGCGGCGAGAGAAAAGTAAAAAAGAAAAAGTTCGTATTGCCAATGTCAATAAATCCGGCAGTCTGTGCGCGTTATCCGTCGCAAATGGCTCTCAAGAGGGCACCCGAAAGAGGTGCTAACGCCGAGAGAAGAGCACGTGTTCGACGTACGTTCTGGAGAGAAAGAGAGAGTGACAATTAATAAATAAAGAACGCACCTGAATTGGACGGGAGCGTGGATCGAGCTTCTAACCTAATCTCCCCAGCCATATTGATCCGGGGGGGGGGGGGGGGGGGGGGGGATGTCGTTGTGTTTTGTTGGCATTTCGCTGCGGAACTTACTATCCTCGGGGCCTTGGACGTGAGGGGGGGGGGGGGGGGGGGGGGGGGGGCAGCAGCACGATGAGGGCGGTGTTATTCCGATGTTCGGGAATCCTCGTCGCTCGCTCGTCCGTCTGACTGTCGGCATGTTTCTGTTTCTCCCTCGGGAAAGGGGTGACTGCGTCCGGCCTTGAAGTTGCCACTGCAGTGTCGATTCGGTTATGTCTCCATTCACTCGCTTTTATGGGTTAATGCGTTTTCTTTGTGTATGTTTTTGTGCGCTTTCCTCGGCATCGAGTCGTCTCCGAGCGGGGTTTATGGGACGTCGTTATTCTTTGTTATCGTTGGTTGCTCGTTGTTGTGCGATCGGCGCAAACAATGTTCGGCGCTCGAAACCGGAAGACGTTTGTTTTGCTTGTTGCGCTCCTCTGATGAGGATGCCAGAGAGCTTTGCGATGGTGGGCGGCGCACAATTTGAGGCCTTTTTTTTTATGCAATTTGTATTTGGGGATTGTGGTAGTAGCAGAACCGGATGACTAGATAACGACATCACGGTAGAAGCGGAACCACTCTGCGTGATGTGACAACAAACTTCTTAGCGCACTAACAAATGCGCACTAACAAACGCGAGAGCCAAACGCTCGACGCCGGCGTTCCGCGTTTGAACGCGTTCCACGAGCGCAGTGGAGACAAAGGCAGCTAGTTTTAGGTCTACCCTCTAATCTGTCCAATCAGAGCTGGGCGTTCTGACGTCACCGCGAGCGCTTTCGTCTCCTCCTCTCACTCGCTTTCTCGGCGCATGCGTCGTACAGGTTTGCAGGAATAGCGCCGGTAGCCTCGTGTCGTTTACCTGTCGAAGTCCTTGGAAAAGCTGTATGACTGATTTCAACGATATCGCTGTATTTGAAGTCGAAAGCTTGCATTGCTATTTTATTTTTGCGTGATGATTGTTTGTTTGTTTCTTTGGTGTTGTCCAAACAAAATCGACGGGATTTTTTTTTTGTGTGTGATGAGTATATTGTGCAATCGCAAGAAATGTGCTTGATGACGTCATGGAGTTGTAAGCATGTAGGAGAAGGAACTGCGGGACTCGAGTGAGACAAATCATATGTAAGTATTTGCATGTGGATTCCACTTTGAGGCATGGTCGTTGCACATTAGTTTCAGCTCCTCGTCCCGTGTCTCTCGGTCTTCGAAGTTTGACATCTGGATTAAAAGTTTTAGGCCTAAGTCTAATATTAGCATAAATCTTACTGTAACGTTGGTGATTTTTTTTTTTTTTTTCAGTTTTACGGGCTATGTTGTTTTCACCTCATCTCGATAGAGCAATGTCAAGATTGAGTTCATTCTTTAGCCTCCCCAACGAGTTTGTCTGCAAAAAGAATTTCGGGTAGACCGCTACCACTGGAGAACCAATGGCAAGGCAATATTACGTCCCTGACTCTTGACTACTCGGCATCTTTATAAGATATCATCGGTCAGTTAAGCTTTTTTTATATATTTCATTTATTTTATATACATATATGTACGTAATAGAGCCCTCCGAGCGTATTCGGTCTCTCTTCGACCATTTTCCGACTTCGGGGTTCTGAGTATTTGTGCAGTTATCAGGTGGACGAATTTACCGCAAGCTCAGTTACTGTCGGAGATGTAACATGAATAAATTTATTTTAGCAACGGTCGCCAGCTGCAGGCGCCGAAAGACCGAAAGGCCAACATTCAATCTGTTTACTGTTTCTGAACAAACTGATTTATAAATTAGTTGTTGACCTTCGGTGTACATATAAGGGTTGATTGATTGATATATTGATTGCTTGGCTGATTGATTGATTGATTGATTGATCGATTGATTGATTGACGTTTTATGTCGATAAACGTGGCGTGTGGGACTTTCGGTAAATACCCAAAGGCGAACACCTGTATAATGGCGCCGGAGCTAGTGAAACCGTTCCGTCTGCGCAGATTCGTGAGGCAGACGACAGGGGTGGACCTGAACATGCGCATTGGCATCCACACCGGGTCCGTACTCTGCGGTGTCCTGGGACTCCACAAGTGGCAGTTTGACGTGTGGTCTAACGACGTCACACTGGCCAATCACATGGAGTCTGGTGGAATCGCAGGGTGAGCTATTCTTTTCCGTTTTCTTTCCGACTGTGCTACGCAATTCTGATCGCGAATGGTGACCTTATTATAAATTGCGACGTTTTATTTGAAGCCAAGAAGCAGAGTTTTGGTTGCCTGCTTTGTATGTGTGCAGTGTTCGCTTTTGTAATTTTTCTAAAGACTGCTAAAGATTTGCTTTTGCAATATTCAGATCAAAAGCGTTCTTTTAACACAGTCCTCCTGCCGTTATTTTTTTTTTTTTACATTTTCAAGAATGTAACAAAAGTCAGTAACGTTTCGTTTTTATCAAACTGGCGAGTAACGCTTTTTCGCCATATAGTTGAGCATGAAATCCTGAACTGAAGCTTCTATGAACGCCTTAGGATAATGTTTAGCGATGATTTTGGGGACAGTCAAGTACACACTCGAAAGAAATTTGAAGTTGATACATCCAGTCACCGACGTTTTGATTGCCCGACGGTTTCGTGAACTGTCCTTCAGAGAGTCCATGAACGAAACTTCTTATATATGGTTTTTCTCGGTTAGGGCTGTATAATATTGAGAGCTACCCTCCAAAATGTTTGGTTCCTTATTGTTTATTTTGTATTCCTCTCGCGCAGACGCGTGCACGTGTCCCAGGCCACTTTGAATGCCCTGGGCGACTCGTACGCCGTTGAGCCTGGCTTCGGCGAGACCAGAGATTCGTACCTCCGGCAGCAGAACGTCCAGACCTTCCTCATCAAACGAACCGAGCCGACAGCCTACAAAAAGGTGAGCTGGAACATTCGATGTATCGTGGAGGCGCTTGATGTATCGTGTAGGAGATTTGTAGCCTGTTGCCATATTCGCGACTCCAACTAACTATAGGGGGCGCCACTCATTTTTCAAAATGGCGGTTATAGTGAGGGTCGGAGATACGCGCCGCTGTTGAACCTGTCTAGTGTGCTGGCTTAACTGAGCGACATAAATTATTTCTGGTAATACCAGGAAGCTAGGGTGTTATGAGCGCAGGTCACCTCTTTACCCTGAAAACAAGAACGGTGTTTAGCGTACTATTTACGCAAAGATGCACGTTTTAATTCTGGAGCGAAACCGAAACGAACCGCTATTTTATTTTAATTTCTCGATATAGGTTTTAATTTCGGATTCTTTCATAACTCAAGATGTGTCTCACATCCTAATTATTTAGTTAGAGAAGTTGTTTCCGGAAACTTTATTTTGTGACATACACGTTCGATCCAGGCTGATGTTTGTAGTTGTTGTAGTTGTTGATAAAATCAGTGCTGATATTTGTGCGTTCTCGCTGCCTTTTCACGCTCAGGTAATTGTCATGGGAAATAATGAACTGCGAGCCATTTAATGTTTTTTGGGTATTTAGATGATTAATTGGTTTAACATTACTCCCAGCACAATAATAAGAGAATAAATCCAGTTTTTACAATATGTCCACAAAACGTATAAATTAATAAACGCTGTTCTCACTACAACAACTCAAAGGCAGAATCCGAGTCAGACAGTTGAAGTGAGTTTTTTTTTTTTTATATATAGCAAGGCGTGACGCATAGGACTTTATATTCCATCCAGTGTTTGAACGTATGTCTATCTCGATAACGATGTAAGAGTTCTTCATATGCTAAAAAGAAAACCAAATGATACCTTTCTGGAAAGACTATTATGGTTAAATGCTGTATTTTCGTGATCTTGGCGTTAATTGGGGGCATACATTGCCGCAATTTGTATTAATAATAATAATATTAAAATTCGGATATTTTAATACTTAATTTTTCAAGCTCTAATATAATTTGTTGCTTATGATCTAATTTCAAACGCGCGAACAAATTTGACAATCAAAAGTGTGCCAATTATCACGGGCGTCAATTGCAGCATTTTTTATTACCAAGTAATAAAGTAAAAATAGTCTAAAATCAATGAAAACATTCTAGCTAATGTGAGAAATCCACGTAGAATTACATTAATTGTGGGTAAAGTATATTTTGCTATCGAAGTCACGACTTTTGACAATCGGCAAAACGTCCAAAGTCGCCGCCACTTTCCTTCCAGACCAAATGCCCAAAAGTAAAAAAATAAATAAAAAAACAGTTTTTTTAATTACCAATATTTTCATAACATTTAGTTTCTTTCATTTTCACGCGCCGTTGTTTTGCCGATTTTAGCCTTTCCAGTTCGAAGGAACGCCTACCTGCTAGCACGTCTGCTCACTGCAGCACGTTTCGTTGGCGTTGGAAGCCGGTGAAACAGTAGTGAGTTTTAGTATTGCGTACACGAGCGAACGCAAGCGCTGTGTGTTTGCGTTAGCTTTGCGTGTTTCAGACTGCGCGTGCGCGGAGCCCAAAGGTCTTGGATGGCGCATGGCGATGAGGCGCACGCACAACGTGGGGCACGCAACTCTGCCGCAAACGCACACCGCTTGCGTTTGCTTCTATACGCAATACTCAAACTCTCTGATAAGGTACAATCCCATATCGGCTGCAGCCCCACGTTTGGACAGTGAAGAGTGTTGTTTGCATTCGGAAATGACATTTCGCGAGCCATGACGGCGAGCAGTTCCGCCGTGCCTGCTGAGCAGGAGAATCGGGGGACCCTCACTAGAGCGCTTCCCGTTTCCGCCGCGGGAGGGCGAGCGTCCAGCTGGAGACGCGAATAGCAGAATGAAGAGAATCCCCTCCAACAAAGCTTTCTGGTCGCCATGATTGGTTGAATTTTCCTCTCTCCTCGCCTCGTCTCCAGCTTTGACTCTGCTAAACAAGATAGCGTGGAGAGGTTTTCTAGGAAGCGCTTGTGCTACTATTCTCGCCCCGCGGTAGCTTCATGTACAACCCCCATTTTCTGCAGGAAAGATTATCTTAGCGTTCTTCTCTCGTTCTGAAAACGATAGAAAAGGGAGAAAAGAAAAAAAAACAAAAGAAAGCGACCACTTGCACACTTTTTGTGTGTGTACAGCATGTTGTTCAGAGTTTTTTTTTATTGCTTGTCATATATTTCCGAATTGAAAGAACCCTGAAATATTTTTGGAAGTGTTTTGTCATGCAAGATTCGCGCAGCAGAAGTTCCCTCACAACAATGTCCGAATTTCAAGTTCAACGGATGATTTCTCGGCCCCCAAATTTGTCATGAGCTCAATATCCTTTTAGCGTATTCGGTGTTCCTTTAAAGCCCTTGATTTAGAATGTCTCTCTACCAAACGACAGAAGTTACCGACAAGCTAACATCCACCTAAAACCTTTTGTAAACCCCACTCAAATGAACGGTTACAATATATCAAATAAAAACAGATAATGTTTCCATACCAACCGAAAATATAGGAAATGTCAACACTTTTTGTCACCTTAAAAAAAAAAAAAAATTCTGGACGTAGCTCATACGCTTTGCAAAGTTCTCACAAGATTTAGTGGTAAAAAAAAAAAAAATTAAGGTTTGTTCTTTTTTTTGCGTTTGAAACTGATCTTTAGTGCACGTGCAACTATCTTCATTTACGACATAAGTATATTGGAAAATTCGCAGCTCTCAACGAGAGGTCGGTCTCTTCTACTTCGGCTCTTGGGGTAAAAAGAGTATAGAGTAAGCGGTAACTTCCCGTAGGGCTACAAGCGGCGCAAACGCCGCAGCAACCCGGAAGATCGCCAGAGCGTGGCCAGCGGGGTCCTGTCCAACGGCGCCAACAGCGACCACAGGTCGAGCGCCAGCACCAACAGCACCGTCGGGGCTCACAGCGAAGAGGACGGGCCTACGGTCGAGTGGACGCCCGAAATACCCTTTGAGAACGTGAGTGCCAAATGGATATATCAAACTACACCAAAATGGCGCTTTGCAGAAATGTCCTCGTCTCTAGGAACCCTCCCATTTCTAGACAGGGGAGTGTCCACCGCCTGGTAAGGAATTACAACCACGTCATAACCTTACCAGCAAAAAAAAAAAGCTCATGGGCTGACAGAAAAGTGGTGGGCTTTCTGGTGACGAGTGAGAAAAATAGAGCGTGAAAACACATTAGCTAACGCTTCGAGACCTCTCGATGCAAGTGGGAATGTGACCTGCTTACTTATCTTATTTTCTCCATATCCATGCACATGCAGAGGCTTATAGCTCCAGGGTGTCCAGGGTATTAGCAAAGCTATACGGCGTTCTCTAGCGAATTCTACTGATCCATTGTCGCATGCAGGGCAGACGACGGTTTGCACTACACGCGCGCTCGATAGTGACTGTGCTAATTGTATTATTCCCCCAGTCGGATTGTGGAGGTGCTGTTGGATTTTCCCTGCCACCGACCGTGTAGACATGCGATGGAATTAGTGTTAAACTCGGCTCGGGGCACCCGCGTTTCCATGACGGACACTGCGTGCGCAGCAAGCGCTAGCGACTCCACGAAGCGAGCATGCCGCGAACAACCGACGAATTTCGCCCGGAGGCATATTCGCTTTGCGCACTGCGTCAATAGAGTTACTGGTCTTAAGCCTCGTGCGAAGCGAACGCCGTCGGCCGAAATTTGTCGTCTGATCGCGGCATATTTGCTGCATGGAGTTCAGCTTTTAAAAGTTCGCACGACCGCAAACATGTTAGAGATGAATTCTCCTCTTAAAAAGGCAGCGTGAAATGAGACAGGTGAAGTTTTCGATTACTTATATTGGGTGAAAGAGAAACGGATCAGACGAAAGGCGGGCGACTCTGTACGTTTTGTCTCCTTCGACGGAGTTGAAATGAACTCTTGTATGGAGCTCCCTCCCGTGGAGACTCGGCTTGTGTGAACTCGAGCAACACATCCCAGGAGAATGTTCCGCCTCGTCGGAGGTCAGCACGGGACATAAATTGGACACGACGGCTGCGTTTGGCTGGGGTCATGTGAGTCCAGTGAGCGACCAAAACTTGACGGACAGCCTCTTCTGCTACCACCAAGCATGCGCCTAGATAACTCCCCAAAATGTGCTTAGAGGATGTAACAACAAGAAACAAGCCGTGATTATGCTTAAGGAACAAGCTGAAATATTTTCGCTATAAACAAACCGTTCATGATCCATGCAGATCAAATTTCAACTTGAACTTTATAGCCGTTTAGTTTTTTTTTTTTTTTTTTTTCTGTATGCTAAGTTTTGTTCTTGTTTATGTTTTGTACCCCCTCCTACTTGGGCTTTAATGGGTTTGTACTGTAGTGACCTATAAATAAATAAAACATAACTAACTCTCCTCGGAGAACTCGCAACTGACGCTCTGCCGTTAACCTGGTTCAAATCTTGCAGCTGGACAACTTGGTTGCTTTTGCCGAAGACGACAATCTCGAAGATGGCGACAGCGTTTCGGTGGGCGGCACGGGTCCCGAGAATTCCAGTTCGGAATACCGCCGGTCGTCCAAAGACGAGGTGCGAGGCTCCATGCGAGAGCACGTTGCGCTCGCGGCGTCCATCAGCGATGACGTGGACGACATCATCGACCACGAGATAGAACTCGAGAGCAACAAAAAGATGCGCAGAGAAAACGTCAATCAGTTCACGTTGGCCTTCAAGTGCCAGCTCACGGAAAATCTGGTGAGTGACAAATTACTCCAATTTAAGTCCCGGATCGTTTTTTTTTTTTTTTCTTTATGATTAATTGTGTCGTCATTCAGATGCACGAACAAGCGTGGCTGGGTGTCTGGGAAAAAAGGCTGTCCAAGCCGCTTGGCTAATCTTCAGCCCCCCCCCCCCCCCCCCTCTTTTACACAGCAGTGGTGGAGGAGCAAAGATAAATAAAAATGCTATAAATAAGCAATTACACAGGGTGTAGTAATGCAAACAAATGTATTACAAAACGATCTATGAAAGGTACACTAATGCGGTTTGTGTAGGTGAGTTATACAGTCAAGGAGGCATTAGATAAGTGGCCAATCCCTGCCGTAATTAAGATAATGAAATAAAAAATTATTTAACTTCTTACTTATTGAAAATAAACAAATGGTTCCGATTAGAAACTTGCTGAGCGTCACCAAAAACCACCAAATTAGTCAATTTGCGAGCGATAGGAAGCACGTGGGGCACGCGGTTGTGCACCAAAGCTACCGTTCGTGCAACAGGCGCAAAGCTAGCGGTGGTAAATACGAGGATGATAACCTAATCATCCGAGTGGTAACTTTGGTGCTCCCCGCGCTTCTCACGCGCTTCAATTCATTACAGAATTAAGCGATTTGGTGTTTTTCTTTTTATTACGCTCAGCAATTCTCTAATTGGAACCATATATTTTTATTTTCACTAATTGAAAAAGGTAACTTTAAAAACGGTTAATTATCTGACTTGTCGTGAGGATTAGTCCCCTATATTATGTCTCCCTGGCTCTAATTCACCTGCATAAACCGCATTTCCGTATCCTTAACGAATTCTTTGTAAGAAATATTTTCGAAGTAAATATAAAACACCCTGTAGACGACGCAATACTTTCCTCGTTGATTCTAATCCATATAAAACACTGATTATGTTTCATATTGAGCGAAAATAACGTTCTAATAATTTTGAGATTGGACTCAGGAAAAATATATCATACAAAACGCTTACCTAAAAACACATTATTGTTATACAGAGTACGACATAGCTGAGTCACAAATAAAATCCGCGACTATTCGCCACCGCGTGCAAAGTGAAAGCATAAGGTCAGCGGGACAAGCTCCGCCTAGGATACGCGCTCGGTGCCTGCTGTAGTGCTTAGACTACGCACGCGCTGAAGTGTTATGGAAGGTGGAAAACTCGCGATCGAGGCGGAGCTTCTACTGCGGATCTTATGTGCCCCCCCCCCCCCCCCCCCCCAACAGACTATATACTCTGTTCACCCTTAAAGGGGGTCATGAAACGATTTTTCTACTTCCGCTATTTACTTCCTAAAATAACTCCCTCATGTTAATAACTGAATAAACTTGCCTTAGTTTTTCCTTCAAGGCACTAGCAATCGCCAAAAAAAGAAAGCGAGAAATATGAGCGTCGTTTATCCCCTCAACTTGGAGCCAGAAAAAGCGGCCACGTGGCCTGGTGCTTATTTATATGCCGCCAACGTTAATCATTGCCACGCGATGGGGTTGGCAAAGAAGAAAAGGCGTGCTGATCTCCAGGCATTGTTAGAGTTCGGCTATTCCCATCGTCGCAGTGGTTAGACACGAGCCACTACCCGAGTGTCCGCCGAGTCGAAGTCGTATGTAGGAAAGGTAACCCACCGCACACACGAATCAACGTTCCTACGACTGAATCGAGACCTATACCGTTCAGCTATCGTTGTAGCAATCGCTGTAACTATCTCTGTAAATATTGAGCCTATTGCTGTAATTATCACTCTAATTATCGCTGTAACTATCGTTGTAATAGCCGGATGTTTTACACCAGCCTGAGGTAGCGAAGTTCCTCCTCTCTCCGCGTTTTTCTCCTTTCCATCGAGAGCAATCCTTTTCGCCCTCCTTCCGCGTCATGCCCCCCGCCGCCATGTTTGTGCGAGACCAACAAGGCGCGCCTGCGTGCCGGGCCGTACTTGTTTGTCATATAGCATACGGCAGCGTAAAGAACCTTTTTTTTTTTTTTGAAGGCAGTTTTGTTTTTTAACGTGAAAAAACTAGCGTTTGTCCACCTTTAGTTGAGTTGTAAAATACGGGAAGACGTCTCGATCGGCAAATGTAATAACGCGAGCAGAGTTGGAATCGCTCGGTCGTGAAGACAAGCTTTCTCTAATTCCGCTGAACGCAGATGATTAAAAAAAAATATTAATGTAGATTTGAGAATTTTGGGACATCGGCATGCAATGCAAAAATATATTGCGTTTACCCGCTTATCGCAGCAAGAGCTGAGAGCAGGCAGACGTTAGAATGTACCTCTCCCTGGGTGTAAAACTGTAAATAGTGTTTCTATAGGCAAGGACTGCGTTGCTAGCGGGAGCTCGTGCCGTCGCCTTGAGCATGGATTGAGGACGCGCCCGCAAGACTCGCAATCCTTAGCGTATACGCTGTACTAAAACTATAGTATCACTCGAGTTGGGCAAATCAAAGACTCCACAACATGTGCAAAACTAGGACTTTTTGGTAATTTTTTGCATCACAGATCTTTTCGCCAAACCAGCAGCTTGGTTTACTTCGTACACATTTTATAAACGTTAAATGCTACCTGCAACTAAACACGTGCGCACGGAGGAATATGCGACGTCTGCTATGTACACGACTCGTGCATTTAACTGCCTATCAAATACACTCATTTATTTCCCCAAGATAAAAAAGAACAGCGCGTCCTCGGTTGCTTTGTTAGCGCGTTCGTCATTTGTCCCATTTATAGCGATGCCTTCTTTCATCCTTACAGTATTTCGCGATGTTGTTTTGACGTTCTCACGGTACGCCATTGAGTTTACTTGCAAAGCATATAAGCCTTGCCGCAGACGTGCCTCACTGCTCGATTTACGAATGAGGACAGAGAGATCCTTCAGCAAAGCCTTCAAAAGACAAGAGCAACTTGTTATTGTGAATAAATGATATTTTATTAATCACAGAGGAAAACTCACATACAGATGAAGACAATAAAATATTTATTGCTACAAGGAAAAATATTCCACATTTGTCACCATCTGGACTATTCGCCTTTTCAAGAAACACTGCTGTTCAACTACAAAATACAACAAAATAACTACTGCACATTTCTCTCCTTTCACTGACGCAATATGCTCGCCGTAACATATAACCCTCTTTATTTTAGTGGCACCCCAATCTCTCACGAATCGTTCTCAACTCGGCCGACTCAATGCACGCGAGCTAAGAGCGAGCGAGCCAGTTTCCATTATCAAATATGCTCGAAAAGACGTGTAAGAGTTCTTTGTGCCGGTGATTTAGTTTTGTGTTTGTCTCGTCTAATGATCGTATTAGGCGATCTTCATCGGCGAGACCGAAAGAGAGGTAATACGATCCAGACTTTTGCAATTACTTACCTCGCAAAATCTCCCCCGGAAGCAGTCGAAATGTTTCCGGCCGATCCGGTGGATCCATTGTCTTTGTCGCTGAACACTTTCTTTTCCCGTCGGGACGGCAAAAGCGTCTTCCCTCTCGCGACGCAGTTTGTACAATCCACAGCGCAGCATGACGGCATCGCGTTGCCGCCAAAATCGTAGTAAAAAAAAAAAAAAAGAATCTACGGCCGGGTTGTAGGCAATAGAGCCACCGCCACGCCTCGCACAAAGATGGCATCAGTTTATAGACCTTTGCAAAAATAGCCTCCTGCGCGCTGCCATCTTTGTCTGCTGGGCCGTCGGACGCCTTGTGAGCATGCGCTGTTCATCCGCTGTGCGCTATATCGGACGCTGCGCATGCGTCCACAGCTCAGTGATTCAGCATTTTTCGCCCAGTGATAAGCGATGCAAAGGTTTATAGCAGACCACCTAATCGCGTGGGATCATGGGAAAGTAACGGTCACGTGTCGCGCCGGATCCAATTGAATCGAGGGAAAATAGAACTTTTTAGAGGGAAAGGGCATAAGTTGGGAGAAATTTCTTTTCCCCATTTCAGACAATGGTTTGCGCTACCTTTCAGTCACCGCTAGAGTTCCTGTATAGGCTCTCTAGTCACCGCTTGACGCGCCCGTCATCTCTCAACCTCGGGCTGAACTATACTCTAATTGTGCGTGGTCATGTAATCTGATTACGTCTCGGAGTTTCGCATCTAGCACAACAGCGCCGCGAATGCGCCTCGGAATTCCATCTAATAACTATCGCCGTATTTTTTTTTTCTTCTGGTGAAGCTATTAATACCGCCTTCATTAGTGTGATTTGGGTTAACTGCTCTCATGTGCGGCAGTAAAAATATAGGTAAATTCTGCTTTCTATACTATCCTGCAGTATTAAGCTCTCATAAAGCGCCTAAAAAAAAAGGTCAGGTTAACTTTTCCAAACACGCGTTTTCTTTGTATAGAACTGCTCGTCTCTGCCGGTAAATTTAATTTATAACATCGAACGGAATATATTTAATTATGCGCTGCGACGGGGCCGAGTAAATTGGAAGCACTCAGACAGTATCCAGGAAAAGCAAAACCCGATGCAACGCCGAGCGCGAACGTATAGAACCGGGCTGAAAGCTCACTGGAGGCGAGACGGCCCACTCGAGTTTGATATCTTTGTTTCGTCGACATTTAGTCAAACAGGATAGTGCCGAACTGCCCAAGTTAATGCAGCGCATGAACACATTCTTTGCGCAATTAGATTCGAGTTAGTCGTGCGTAAAACATGTAAAACATTGGTAGCTGTGTCGAACTCTCCATATTCCTAGTCATGTTTATTCAGTAGTATGTTAAAATTGATTTGTAATTATTAAACAAAATTAATATTTATGTTGTCGTCATTGTTTGTTTTTTGTTCCCCTTCTAGTTCCAACAGCATCAAGTTCATGATACTGTGTTTCGTTCTAACATGACCTGTGCCTTTATCACCTGGATCTTCATTGTCATCTGCCAAGGAATTATGCTTCCAAAGTAAGTCCTGCCAAGTTCACGTCGTAAATGTGTACTTCTGGTGGAATAGGCCGACTCTGCGTCTACTATTTTGGTTAATGTATTGGTTAAATTGCATTAAATTCTAATATGATAAGTTTAAGCTCAGTATCATTATTTTTATGAGGTACGTACGAAACTGTTATTTTATCCCGGTTGAACGTGTGGGATAAGCTTTGTTCGTATAATTCTTTCCTAATAAAACAGGCAACTGTTTTTCAGATCCGCCATCGAAATAAATTCAGAAAACTGTTCATAAATTTGAGTATATTAATAATCTAAAAGTATTAAGCTCCCAGTTGATTAACCTATAGCAAAACACAGAAAAATGTAATGAGTTCTCGAGTTGCAATTTACTGGTGGTAGTACTATCTAATCACGACCACCATATTTTGTCCCTGAACACGTATACGCTTACAAGTCTACGCACCTGTGTATCATTAGCTGTTCTCAAGCTTTAAAGAATTAAACAAAACAATTTTCATAAAATCAAAGTGGTGATTGAGAATTTTGTTTTATATGGGCATTTTAATATTTTCATAGTAACCGGAGACACGGAACGATAAAAAAAAAACGGACAAAACGACAACAAGTCTCAACTATGAAAGTTACTACGGAAGTTCTTTACCAGCTTGCCTGTGTTTTTACCCTTTCTTCGGTGCTTTTATATATATACAAATTCTTAAAAAAAAAAAAACGTGAAAGCTACACTACTGCCGTTTGTGCAGGTGAGTTATCCGGCAAAGGGGACATACTATAGGAGCATAATCTTCAAAAGTCCGCTAATAAACTAGAAAAATAAAAATAACGTTTTAATTAGTGAAAATAAACGAATGCTTCCAATTACAAACATGCTGGGCATAATCTAAAACCACTAGATCTGCCTTTTATAAATACTTGGAGCATGTGGGAAGCACGTTGCAACGCTAAAGTTATCACTCGAGGAGTGGTAGAAAGTCTACCAGTGCGATAACGCGTCCGCGAGGTATTTCAGTCTCTTACCCGTGTTTTCTCACCGCCAGCCTTGTGCCTGTTGCACAAAAGGTAACTTTAGCGCACTACTGCGTTTCCCACGCGATCAGAGATTTTTGATAAAAATTACTGATTTAGTGGTTTTTGATGACGCTCAGCAAGTTTCTAATTGGTACAATGTGTTTGTTCACTAATTAAAAAGTTAATTAACAGAATCGAGTTAATTATCCGACATATTGTGACGATTAGCTCCTATAGTACGTCCCCCTGGCCGTATAAGTCACCTGCACAAACCGCATTCGGGTAGATTTTGCAAATTTCTTAAAACAAATCTGTAAAACCTAAAAACTTTTTTTTTTTGCGCAGTACAATGACAAATGCACTAGTAGAACATTGCATGACGTGGTAGCCTTCCAGCATGGCGTTTTAGGGGGGTTGCTTCTAGGAAGCAAGGTCGTTATTCTTAGCTTGACCCACGTGCATTATGCTGCACAAACCTCTGCCCTTTAGAATATCACTAAGCAATACTTATCTATTGCAGAGCTTTATGCATAATTCTGCTCGGCATCGGTATCATAGGGTTTCGCACCTTCTAGTTGTACTGACAACCTGGATGTCAGTTGCACTTTTCCACAGCATCTCTTCCTCTTCCCAGGTCCTTCTTCATGACTGTATCATACTCATCCATCTCCGGCCTGCTTGCACTTGTCCTTGTGGCAGCGGTGGGCAGTGAATGTCCGTGGTCCCCGGTACGCCTTGTGTCCATCTCCAGAACTCTGGAGGAGCAGTGCTTCTGGAGGAACATCGTCATCTGCTCCACACTCTTCCTCATGTTCGTCGCCTCCACTGGCACTATGGTACGTGGTCGACTCCAGCTGATCTTAACCACACTTTTTAATCTAAAGTTTTCTGACCAAATCAGAGCGAATAGTTAAAATACCTGAGTTAATAGCCGCTATTATTACTACTCTCTTCAAGTGATTAAAGCAAATGGTTCAAATACTTGATGTCATAGCCGTTGTTCAGTATTTATTGCTGCTTTGTACAAGTGATGGAAGAACTACAGATCTTGAGTGTCCCTCGCGCCAGTTTGGTCAAAAGCTTAAAAATCGGCCGGTTTCATATTTCGATTAAACTTTCTAAATATTTGGATTTGTGCCGTTAAATTATGATAACGCGTTTCTGAAAGAGAAATAAGTTGCAGGCAGACGTGTCACACTGTCAAGAATAAAAGACCTGAAAAAACTCCCTTTCTGAGCTGTTTCTATATTCGCGTCTTGCCTTCGTGACGTAAACTGTGTTCAATTTTTTATCGCAATACTAATCACCCTCCTTCTTAAACAATGTAAAATTGTATTGTGTGTATGTTTAGACCAGGGTGTCGAACCGAACCCGAACCCAAACCGAAAACCGGATCAAAACCGTTATTTTTGACCGAACCGGAACAAAACGAAACCGAAATCAAACTCTTCATATTGAACCCGAACCGGAACGAAACCATAATCTGATGTCGCGGTTACCGGTTCAACGAAAACGGTTCAGGTCCAGTTGTGTCAATAATTGGTCTAAATGGGAAACGTTGCGGGCGTATATTTTTCTTATGTTCCCAAGACTAATCCTACATACTGCGAGATATTTTTACATTTTGTTTCATACCTAATAAAAAAAATTCCTCATCGTCTGTAGAGCTTCAACTTTCCTTTGTTTCTTGGATTGACCCTGGCGGCGCGGTAGCGGCGGCGGCGATTCCACGCCACCGCTTGGCCGCTTGGCTACGAAATGTCCAAGTGTCGGAGCGGATTGCGCCACTGTAGCCACCGAGGCCTACGCGTCCTCGAATGTTTGACCTCAAGATAGACCGTAGTTGCAGTCAATGAGCCATTTAGTCAATCGAGCACCGAGAGCGCACGACGTGACCTTCCGCTTGAGTTCAGCGACAGCCTGGAGGAAGGGGGGACAAGTACCGCGCTGCATCGGCAGTATAGTTTGTAGGGTCGCCTGTGGTCCATTTCAATAAAAAACAATCCCTTCTTCAACGTGCTCAAAGCGTTACCTTACAAAAAAAAAGGGGGCTGCTGGGGGCAACGTCACTCGGCGATGATTCGCCGACGCGCCGCGTCCTGGAAGGAGGCTAGGGGGAGGGGGAGTTGGGGGGGGGGGGAGGAGAAAATGTGTGTGTTTATTTATTTTGTAGGTTTGTCAGACTAGCAAGGCCAGCATGTCGCCTGTTCAATCATTTTCCCATTTTTGTTTGAAGTCCTCTTTCATCGTCTTCAACTGAGCATTCGAGAAACGTCGTTCGCTGTGGTGGCATTACCGGAACTTTGTTCAGTGGCTGATATGTACAAAGGACTCGATCTGAGTACCTCGGACCGGGTCATTTGCATCATAGAGCGTTGTTTGCGATAAAAAGTCAAAGTGACTAGACAAAGCATCGCCACGAGATCTTTAGAACAGCGTTTTTCCGCCGGAACCCGAAGCGCTGTGAAGATGAATCACATTTCATTATACGTGCGTGTTCACGTGCCCGGTCATTAGGGAGTTTTCGTAGACCGCGTTTCCACCTCCGCTAAGCCCTCCGCAACCCGCTACGATACCCGGAACTCTACAGTCAAGGCTATCGGCGCGCAGGCGCAGTAGCTACTTCATCGTTGCGGAGGGCTTAGCGGAGGAGGAAACGCGGTCTACGAAAACTCCCTATTGACACATTGGCCAGTCTATCCGATGTATACACGACCACAGCTGAACGGGATTCAATAAACTACCCCAACTGCGCATTCGACGTACCGGTTTCTGTGTTTTACGGCGGATTTGTTTCCTCTCGTTCCCCTGTCAGCCACTCTGGGGCATAGCTGTGACATCTTCCTGGGTGCCGAAAACAGGTAGTATCTATAAGAAAAAAAAACACGTGTGTGCAGAACAACACAAACCAAAACATATAGAGGGCAAGCAATCTAGCTGGAGACCTTTTTACTGTTTACAAAATCACAGCCCAGCAGGTGCGTGTTTGTCGCTTCGGAAAGCGAGCAAAGCACGCGCTATACGCCCGAACACTAAAGATGGCACAGGCGGCCAGTTGCTCTTTTTTGGAAAGGTCTATTAACCCATTCCGAAAATACGCCCTCGTCTGGCAAAGTCTGAAATACTGCACAGCTGCGTGTGCAAAAGACACCATAAAAATGGTAAGCCGATTGCTTATATATGGTTCACTTAAGAACAGAAATATACAAGTAGTAGCCTTGCCATATTAATGGTGCCTTTTGCGCACGTCATTGTGCAGAGTTTTCATATCTGCCTGAAGAGAAAGTAGTATTGGGATGGGTCTATTGCAAGTATCTCGTGCCCAGAAAAGACTGCAGGGTCGCTAAACTCGTCAAACACAAAGTTGGGCACGAAGTTCGCGGAGCGTGCTGATTGGACTCCCGCGACGTTGGCGTCACGCGGGACGAGATGTCAATCATCCAAGCTCTCTCGGTGCTCAAATTCCAGCGAGAATGTTGCGCACAAAGTTGTAGCGAGCTACATCGAAGCGCGCGCGAGCAACACCGTGGGGCCAGCCGATTGAACGGCTGCACTGATGACGTCACGCCCGCGTGTCCCTACATCCCTACGCCGCGATAGAGTCAATGAAACGTAGATTGTACCTAGGTGGGCTGTAAATACTCTGAACTTTCTCGTCGCAAGATCGTCGTTTGTGGAAGTTATTGATGACGACGAAGTGACGTTTCACAACTTTGGGAAGGAGTTATTTGAGGACAAAATCTTCGCTTCAAAATCGAGGCGAAGATTAAACTTTGTGATATTGTGGAGCAGTGCGCGGTGTATGCGGTTTTAGAGCTCATCTTCCGCCACTGTCAACAACGCCACCGGGGTCACCTACAGGCGCTATGTATAGAGGCGTCGGCAATGACTGAGAGATGAGGAGGCGACGGGGAATGGCGAGAAAAAGCCGGGGAAAGGGAGAAAAAAATGTATGACCAACACAAACACACACCAAATAGGGGTCAGGAAGGGCCGTAGAAATTGTTCGGGAAAGGGAGAGAGAGAAGGGGGGTGGGGTGATAGTAGTGAAGAGGGGGGATATCCCTTCCCCCGAATGTTTAGAGCGCAACTCTTATGAGCCCGTTTCGAGCTTGAGCGGCGTCGCCGTCGGCGTAACCGCGCGCGCGTTGCATTATGGGACGTTTTTTTCACGAAATTTAGCGGGGAAATTGACGTCACGTGATTTTGACACCAACTAGGTTTCCGCGCTAAATGAGAAAGCAACAGGGCAGGGAGGAGGGGGGGCGGAGAGGCATACCCTCCCCTCCATGCCCTCCCCTCCTCCTCCTCAAGAGCTGCGCTTTAATTCGACATTATAGAGAACTGTAAACGTCTGTCATTTTTTTTATTATAACTCTCTAAAATGCTATAGTCCGGGGCTGGGGCGATATCCCCCCCCTCGCCCCCCCCCCCCCCCTTACACCCTTATACTCTTTGCGTCCCCTTTTTGAACGCCACTTCTGTTTCGACGACCCTGCTTAGAGGCGTTTCAACTGAGCGATGACGAAAAACAGCACAGCGTGCAATTTTCTAAATTATGGTTCTAGAGATTCTGGAATTAAAACGGGGCGCGTTCCATGAACTTACGAGCGGCCATGACAAACTTTCAGTCGAGAGGCTCGTGCCAGGGCTCGTTGTGTGCAGAGGCGTTCAGTTGCGTCCTTTTATAGTTCATAACTTTGACGTCAGGGTCAGGATGATCAGTTGTGAACGACAAATTCGATGGTGCGTGTTCGAGTCGACGGTGAAAAGTTTGGATGTGTACGATGAAAGCTTGGTGTCCTCGCGTTCTCGAAACATCACTGTCAATATTGACCAAACTGACATTACTCTTATTTCAGTTGATGAACGCAGAATTAATCTCAGTTTGGCTTATCTTTGAAAGTCTATGATAAAATTATTTATCTCCCGCTGATGGGGGACAACTGCCTGTAAGCGAAATCCGTCCAAAGGTGGACAATGCTACTCGGCTGGTTGTGACCTAGCCACGTCGGGCTACACTCTGATCAAAGCCGAGATAAATAAAAGGGACGACAGGGACGTTTTTTAGTCAATTCTGCTTTATCGGCGGAAATAAGAATGATATCAGACTATCAAGCTTGAGGGTGTTGATTTTAGAATGCAATTACCCAAGCCTCCGCTGTGCTTTTTAGAGACCATCAAGGTCGCAGCTGATAATCTTCATCGTGACATTATACGTATGCGAACCACGTTCGTCTCCGTGTGCTGCTCTAGCTCGGCGCCTAGGGAGTAGTAGGGATTTTTCCCCCTTTCAATGAAAAACGTCACGAAGATCTACGGATCTGCGGGTTTGTGAGAAACGAAAACTTCGCAGCAATCTTTCGGCTCCTCCCCCCGCTATGTCATAACACGAAAAAAGTTGTGTCTGACGAGTTTAGCGACCCAGGAAGTGCTCGGTCAATATTCAAAGTTCGAGTTAGGATCCGGTTCGAACCGGTTCGCGCTTATTAAAACCGGTAACCGGAGTGATATTATGTGCGCTACCCTAAACCGGGACCGAACCGGAACAAAATACAATGCTACTGAACCGGAACCCGAACCGAACCAAAATAATGCCCGGTTCGACACCCTGGTTTAGACAGTGGGTAGTTAGTCAGTCCCAAAGGTCCCAACAGTCCCGAACTGCGGTGCGTTAACTTAACTCACACTCGGCCACTGATCCCCGAGGGCCGTTAATGAGTATACTGCTTTTTTGGACAGTTTATGGAGGAGCTATAGCCTTGAGTGTGACTGACATTTTTCTCCTCCGCGTCGAGTCATTCTAAATATTACTCATCAGCTGACCTCCGATGTTAATCATACTTTGCTAAATATAGGAAGTTTTGCCGTGAAATTCATATAACGCTTTTCTGAAACAAATGAGTTGCAGACAGGTTGCCAATAACGTGTCTTTCAAGATCGATGGAACCGTAAACAGTTCTGCTTCGGAGCTGTTGTTTTCGCCAGTTGCCTCTTTAACTAACTTGTGCTCGGCCCTTCAGCACAACACTAACCCCGTTCCTAAAGAGTCCACTCTTGCTGTTTGGTTGTTTTGTACTCCAGGCTCAAGCACACCATAACACCCGGTTTTGACGCACGTTCGTTTTTTTGTATGTGTGTGTGTGTGTGTTTTTGCTGTATTTGCATGTCACCGTCGAGACCAGTGCTACGCGCCGGTCGCTCTTTGCTCCTTTGTACCGTGCTTTGGTGCGAGGGTCTCGTTTCGATGGCACGTGTCCGCGTCGTCGTTTATGCACTCCGACATGCGCGCTTACGGAATGCAATTTCAGCTCCGCCGCTAAAAGCCGACGGCGAGAAGTCAAGGTCCGTTCAGACACTTGCGTTTGCTTACTGCCGAGCTTTTGTAATCTCCTACGGCGAGAAAACACACTGGCACGCTGGCGCCATCTATGAGGTGACCCTGGAACTTCCTTTTACAAGAGCGAAGGCTTTGTGGTATTGACGAGATCAAATGTACGTACCGTCTATAAAAAATTGTCCTTTAAAACATTGTAAGAAGTTTTTCGAGACAAAACAAAAGTCGTGTTTTTCGCTCCCAATGTGCGAAGAAACGAAAGCGGCAGCTGTAGCACGGTCGCTCATAGTTGGCGGTAGCTGTTCAGAGTTTTGTGTAGTTTTGTGTCGACATTTGTTTGGTGCCGGACACGAAACTGGGGAAACTAGCCCTTGACAGCTGTGCTGTAAAATAATAATAATAATATTGAAGCACTGCGCCTGATAAATTTTTCTGTTCTTTTGTTTTTCAGTTTGTTTGCGACAGGACCCTGCAAAATTCAACGATGGCGTGCAGATTTGAATCTGCGGAGAGTTCGCTCTGCTGCTATCCTCAGGTGAACCTTGCGCAAGTCTCGTTCTAGGCACCAGTAGCACACGGCAGCTGACATCTACATAAAGCGAGCAGTGTGCTAGATTGGTGGATTCATCTGGGTTCTGAGGAATATGCACATTTTAACAATTAGGTTAGCGCGGAGGAAAAATAAGGGCGATAGCTCGGATGCGCAGAAGATATCAGCACTCATTTCATATTATAATAATTCTAAACAAACAAACCTCTAGTTTTAACAACAGCTGTACATTCTGATCAGTAAATAGTTTATAATAGTGTGCTTTTAGAGGAGAGCGCGTTGGTAGAGAACAGAATCTTAAGAATGAAATTAAAAAGGCAAAACACGAACAGCATATCTCTTGTGCTGTTTGAGTTCAATTTTTCTGTTTTCTTTTTCTTAGAGCGCAGCTCTTAAGCCGCCGTTCGCGCGTATAGCGGCGTCGCCGTCGCTGTCAGCATCGCGTCGGCGTAACCGCGCGCATTGCGTTATGGGACGTCACAGACCTTTCACCAATTCAATTCCTCGCTAAATTTAGCGAATAAACTGAATTGGCGCGTACGTCTGTGATGTCCCAGAATGCAACACTGCGAATCCAGTTTTCCCGCTAAATTTAGCGGCAGAACTGATGTCACATGACCTCGACACCAATTTGGTTTCCCCGCTCAATTTAGCGGGGAATCATATTGGTGTTGAGGTCATATGGCGTCAGTTTTCCCGCTAAATTTCGCGGGGAAACCGACTTTGTGTAAAAGTCACGTGACATGAAGTCAAGTGGCATTATTTTCCCCGCTAAATTTAGCGGCGGAAGCTTAATTGGTGTTGAGGTCACGTGGCGTCGATTTTCCGGTTAAATTTAGCGGGGAAGCTGTGACTTCACAGGCCACGGCTCCACGAAATCCGGAGCAACTAGCCACTAACGTTTCCCGTTGAAACAAATTTAACACCGCGCGCGTTGCATTAAGGGGCTCCCACCGTACCCTCCTTGTCCTCCCTGGCCTACCCTCAAACAAAACAAAACAGTCAAATATATACCGGGTGTTCATTTTTAATTCAAACAGATTTATTACAAAAAATCCGTAAAAGATGCACTAGTACGGTTTGTTCAAGTGAGTTATACGGCTAGGGGGACATTATGTGGGTGGCTAATCCTTGCGAGAAGTTGGCTAATTAATTAAGATTTGTTAAATAACTTTTTAATTAATGAAAATAGACATATGGTTCCAATTATAAACTTGCTCAGCGTCATCGAAAACCCCTAATTCAGTCATTTTCAGAAAGACTTTGAGCGCGTGAGAAGCGTAGTAGTGCACTAAAGTTACCACTCGTGGAGCAGGTACAAGGCTGGGGCTAGATAAAAGACGGAAAAATCGCACGGGCGCCTTATCGCAACCTCGAGTTTACCTGCTCCACGAGCGGTAACTTCAGTTCACTACTACGCTTCTCACGCGCTCAAAGTCTTTCTGAAAATGACTGATTTAGGGGTTTTCGACGACGCTGAGCAAATTTCTAATTGGAACCATATGTCTATTTTCATTAATTAAAAAGTTAATTAACGAATTTTAATTAATTAGCCGACTGATTGTTACGATTAACCCCCTATAATATGTCCCCCTGGCCGTATAACTCACTTGAACAAACCGTACTAGTGCATCTTTTACGGATTTTTTGTAATAAATCTGTTCGAATTAAAAATGAACACCCGGTATATATATATATATATATAAACAAACATATGCAGATGAATGAACCGTACTTAATCTAATGAATCAAAGAATCAAAGTTTTCAGGAACCCGCCGAAAGCCAAAAATTGGCGGAGCTATATATATATATATACCTCAAGAGCTGCGCTCTAATTTCGCTTTGCAGAGGAACGTAAACGTCTGTAATTTTTTATAATTTTCTTTTGATTTTCATCTTTTTTACTAGCACAATTTTTGTATAGAGGTTGAATGTTTTTGTAAAGGTGTCAATTACACAAACTTGCTTCTTAATGCAAGTTTTTAAAGTCACGTTTATTAATTATTAGTAGTCGCGTGTACTGGCTAATATATGAATTCATACCGACAAAATAAGATTGGGCTTATAGGCCTGAATTCAGTATGGCCAGGAAGAACTCTTTTAGGATGCATTTTGGAAGCAGGGTTTCTCTCTCTCTCTCTCTCTCTCTCTCTCTTTCTCTCTTTCCTTTGGCATACGAGTTGCGTGTGTCGATAATGTTTATATTAGTGATTTGAAGATGCATTGAAATTATTCTGGTATGGGAAATAAATGCTAGAGGGTTGTTTCGTTTTCCTTTTCAGTACTACATGTTTTCCTGGATGTTGTGCATGGTCGCCTGCTCCGCCTTTATCAAGCTCAACTACCTCATCAAGGTAGTTATGCTGGCGGGAATGGCGCTCACCGACATCGTCCTGGTGAAGGTTTTCTTTCCCACAGTCTTCAGGCGATCTCACAAGGGATACGAAGTGTAAGTACTTTTTCGTTTTTTGTTCGATACAACTTTGAGCGCAAGAAATTAGTCGCATTCTTGATATGTTTAGTTATACTCACTGAAAGCTTAGGGAACAAAGGGTGCGTCATTATGCATGATCAGTCTTCCAGCTTCGTGATTGGTTCTTCTGATATCTTATCGGCTCGTGACGCGTTCTCATTGGTTGAGGAGTGATGACAAAAAGTTCAGGATGCACCAGGCGCTGCCCTATCGATCAACACACTGTCTATAAACAAGCCCGCGTTTGCCCACACCGGGTGTGGGCATTGCGCGTGCACAGAAACCACATTCGCCTGAGGCGAAGCATCAGCGCATGCGCAGTGCCGACAGCAGCGCCACCGCAGTGGTGTGACCTCGGAGACTTGAGTTGGTCTATAGCTGTAAACTTAACCTCGTAAACCGGGAAAATAAATTCGCATATATATAAGGTGGGTATTTTTTATGTTATTTTGTATATTAACAGGTTTGTTTAAACAAAAAAGCCGTGAAAGCTACACCTATGCCGTTTGTGCACGGGGACATAGTATGGGAGTGCTCATCGTAACGATCAGTCGGCTAAATCAGTCAAATTTTATAAATTAAATTTTAAATTAGTGAAAATATACATATCGTTCCAATCAGAAACTTGCTGAGTGTGTTCAAAAGCCACTAAATCGATAATTAAAAAAAAAAAAGCTTGAGCGCGTCAGAACCGTAGTAGTACCCTAAAGGTACCACTCGTGGAACAGGTATACATGTGTGGGGCTATAATGATATAGAGACGGGAAAATCACGCGGACGTGTTATCGCACCGGTAGCCTACTTGCTGCACGAGTGGTAAGGTAACTTTAGCGTGCTACTGCGCTTCTCACGCGCTGAAAGTATTTCTACAAATTACGAATTTAGTGGTTTTCGATGACGCTCAGCAAGTTTCTACACACTAAAAAATGCCTGCGCGTCTACTTACCGGCAAAACACTCAAAGAGCTAAACATTGCGACTTAGGAAATCGGCTCAGCGAATGATGAGGCCGAAGATCTGCTTAGACCTTAAAATGAAGTCTGCGCTGTGGCATTACGCAATGCAAGCTTGACGCTTTGCACTGCGTAATGCCACAGCGCAAACTTCATTTTGAGGTCTAAACAGATGTTCCGCCTCATCATTCGCTGATCTGATTTCGTAGATCGCAGAGATTGGCTCTTTGAATGTTTTGCAGGTGAGTAGACGCGCAGGCATTTCTTAGAGTGTAATGTGAACCCTGTGTATATTTTAACTAATTAAAAAGTTGATTACCAAATTGTGCTTAATTAGCCGACTGATCGTTGCGATTAGCCCCCCATATTATGTCCCCCTGGCCGTATAACTTACCTGCACAAAGCACATGAGTAGCTTTCATTGCTTTTTTAAACAAATCTGTAAAACTTTGAAAAAAAAAAAAACATTCTGTTTGTAGAGCAGACATTAAACGGTAGAAATAAATCGTAATTTCGAAAATCAGTATATGTCACTAGGGCATGAAAAATAGGGTCTAAAACTTGTGCCCCTAAGGCGCGTGTTTCTTTTCTACTCAGTCTCTCCTGAGCGCATTGTTGCGAATGGTTTTGGTCCGCCTTCATTCAAAAAAAAAATGTTTCAAAGAAAAAAATAAAAAAGTTTGTCGTTTTTAGTTAATTTACTGAGTCTTCAAAGGGAAGAATATGTAACTCTACCTTACTTTCACAATATAAGCACCAGGCACGTAGCCAGGGAGGGGGGGGGGGGGAGGGGGGGGGGCAAGGGGCCCGGGCCCCCTTCCCCCCCCCCCCCGAAATCTCCCATCTTGCTGGGACCTCCTCTCCCCCTTCCCCCTCATACAGCATTTTGTCATGGCGGGCCCGCCCCCCCCCCCCCCCCGAAACAAAATCCTGGCTACGTGCCTGATAAGCACTACTTCGTATGTGAACAAGCAACAACGTCAGTAAGCACCTTACCAGCATACCATTTTTTTTTTCTATCCGATTAGGTGAGCCAGACGCTTAAGTGCAGCAAATGCAATTAGTCAAAGAAACGTGACTTCCTGTGGTTTGACATTTTAAAATCGTTAGTGTGGAGAACTTTACTAGTATCTAGATTGTGCAAGTACCCTAATGGCTAGAAACTAAACCGACCTCTTGGCAAAACTGGCTTACGCAGGGAAAAGTAGAAAGGAAAAGAAAAAAAAATGGAGTTGCCTGAAAGGAATTCGAGGAGATTGAAACATGTCTAAATTATTCCGAAAAAAAAAAATCCGCAATCTTGAAAATTAGTGCAAAGAACTGCACATAACGCAACCATGAGTACGCTCACAAACTAAGAGAGTTACACAAGCGAACGCGCTCCTCTGTTTGCCAATCCCGTCATGGTTGGACCTCCGCGAGAAGGACCGCACAGGAGGTTACGAATTATTGAACCCAATCTAATGCCGTGCGATTGTCACGTGACCTTCGGTAGGGGCGCAGTGACGCGCGGGGCCTTTAGTCACGTGATTCTTTCATAACATTTGATTTGCTGGTTTGGCTCGTAGGACAACGTAAGATAAACCAATATATATATATATATATATATATATATATATATATATATATATATATATATATATATTTTTTTTTTTTTTGGGGGGGGGGAGGTTAGCGAGACGGCTAGGATTTTCTTTTTCCTTCCATTGTTGTCAAGAGACGTGTATGTGTGGAAAAAAACGAAACGAAAACGAAAAAGGGTTTGGGGGAAGATGGTCTGCTTAGGAGGATGTCAAATACCTGTTTTTTTTTTGTTTTGCCTGTTTGCTCCAGACAGGCCTCACTTACAAGACTTTTTGTAATTTGGAAGCTAATTGAGTTCGTAGATAATGAAAACCTCGGTGTAACGAAGCGTGGTGGTATGGTGTGATGGAGCGAACTTAAGGTTCCAAGAGCGTTGGACTTAATTAGGCAGGAACGTGGGATAAATTACTAACGTAGCCTGTATATAAAAAATTAAAAAAAAACTCGATGTTCGGTACGGAAAGATCAAGCCGCCATTAAAAATAAAGTTCTATCTCCTACCATTATATCGGTGGTCCTGCAGTCGAGACAACTAGATCCGACGCTGTCGTTCTATGTTGGCCATGATATCGATGCTTAACTTTAAATATAACTTTGTTTTGGGTGTTTGAACGCTTGCTTTACATTTGTGTAATGCATTACAGTTAAACATACAAACAATCGGTACCGAAAAAAAATTAGCACAAGCGATCGACAGCGGAAGCAATAATAGGAAGTTTTTGTAGACCGCGTTTCCCCCTCCGCTAAGCCCTCCGCAACGAAGAAGCATCTACTGCGCCTGCGCGCCGGTGGCTTTGACTGTAGAGCTCCGGGTATCGTAGCGGGTTGCGGAGAGCGTTGCGGGACGGCGAAAACCATCTACGAAAACTCCCTATTATCGCGGCGCTGCGTTGTCGGGGATACACTGAGAGCGAGAGTGACCGGGCCGTTCCCACTTTTCAAGCTCGGGGGTGCTCGATAGGCGTTGTAAGCCGCCAATGAAGTTAAAATAGTGAAAACAAAAACGATATTACTGCTCTCAACGAGCAATGCCCTGGCGAACACTCATGCATGACCGAGGAAAGCCCTAAGCAAAGAATTAATGGTTTAAAAGCGCGCTTTGGGACCGACTGTGGTATCTGCCGACCTCCCCCGTGCTGCAGAGATGACACTTGCCTAGCAATCTTGTCATCGCTGTGTTCGTGCGACTGCGGCGCCATATTGTCACCCTTTCGCCGGCCCGGCAGGCAGTCGCTTCTTTGTGCTAATCATTTCTTTAGTATCGACTGTAGCACCTGTCATAACAATGCTGTGAACTAGGGCATGGATGTAATTGTATTGTTCCACTGGTTGTTCTTTTTCCTTTCTTCCTGAATAGAATAGTTTCAGTAGACGACCGGATGCCCATCCTCATAGCCGTATTTTTCTACATTGTCGTCTACCACTGCAGGCTGGTGAGTTCAATACTACACGCCAATCCCCTTTGTGACAACACCTGTTTTAATTCGGTGATCTTGCACGGAGAATTATGCTGCACATAAATTTCTTCTGAATGAGGCCTTATTTTTGCCCAAGTATTAGAAGAAAATTAACGTTCAAGCGCTTTAAAGGGTGCGGACTTTGAGGTATTCGCGCTGTTTAAGACTACGACAGAAAGAGGCTCATTTATTTTTTATAAAACTAAGTCAACTTCTGAACTTAGTAATAGCATTCTATAAAATGTTTGTAACATTGCGAGACTTGATTACATATCAGCATGCAAATATATGTCAACAACGTATTTTTCGCGGGCTCAATATTTCGCGATTTAGGTCATAACTGAAGTTTTGGAATAATTCGCGGGTTTTAATTTTTGCTACGCGGTGGGATCTCAATATAGGTTCCTATGCGTTTACATTTTACCGGAATTGTTCGCGGGACCTATTTTTCGCGAATTGTAGGCGATTCGCGAAACTCGCGAAAATTAGGTTCTCTTAAAAATTAAGTCGTTTACAGTATGTGAAAAAAAAAATTAAGTGTCGGTGAATTCCGGTGAATTCAGATTGCATCCTGAATAAGTGATCGCTTAGAATGTCGAGTGTGCGAGTGAACATATTTGATGTTGAGGAAGATTACTTCTGAGCTGTGTATGCTCTAGTGTCTCTAGTTGGGGAAGGGAGGAGGATAGTTTTAGCCAAGTGTAAGTAATGATGCTTCTGCAGTTAAAGTTAGGAATAGTGCTTCTAGACTTCATTTTATATTACTACCCAAGTCAGTTAAGTAAAAATGTCAATCCTTTGTTATCTTTACAGACCGAAGTCACATCCCGGCTGGACTTCCTGTGGAAACGTCAGGCACAAGCGAACCTTCAAAGCATGCGTGAAATCTGCAGCTACAACACGCAGCTTCTGCGCAACGTTCTTCCAGATCATGTCGCCACCTATTTTCTTACTCATGACCGGAAAAATGAGGTCAGTGAAGCTATAGCCCACTTGATCATGGGTTTACAGTGTTACTTTGTATATTTCTTTTCATGAAGCTCCACACTTTTTTTAGTGATTCCCAAGTCTATGGAGGCAACGTGTAAGAATTATCCAGACGAATGTACTTACGCAGTCTCTTGAATTTCTCTTAGTGGGAACTATGGCGCACTATGGCCCATGTCACTGCCGCGCCATAAACCCTCCAATTCATTCATTCAATCTTGTGCATGCTATTTACGGAGGCTTAATTGCGAAGAAGGCAACGCGTAACCGAGCTTTTGGTTGCACGTCGAAATATCCCCGGGTGGTCGAAATGAATCCTCAGTCCTCCGCTGGGGCGTGCCAGATGCCCGTCGTTGGTTTGGCGCGTAAAAACCTCCTCAGATTTGTCTTTGACTTTGTGCACGCTATTTTCAATATTTCGTGTTCTCCGTAGCTTAAATTGTCAATGAGGAACGGGAAAGAACTCAGTTTTCTTAACAGCGGATGTGGCCTATTATGATTACTGGATGCATATCCCCGATTGGAATGCACCAGCTAAGGCGAATGCTTGAAAAATATTTTGCGAATTTTAGGCACTTAATTTGCTAATTATACTGTCAATCTCGTGCCCCAACGTACGCCGCAGTCGGTAACGATATCACGGAAGAATCATTTGTTTATTTCAAGTGCTTTGCTAAAAAAAAAAACGTTTCTTCTATAAAGAAAACACCTTATTTATGCCAACTGTTCAACGCGCTGTGACTCTAACAGGCTGTTCGCGAAGTTTTTAATGTTATCATTGCTACATTTGACTGCAGAATTTCTTTGCAAATTTTTTTTGCTTTCTTTGCAGGAACTTTATGCCCAGTCATATGTCTGCTGTGGCGTCCTCTTTGCTTCCATTCCAAACTTTGCAAATTTTTACTCCGAGGATATTAACAACGGTGTGGAATGCATTCGACTGCTGAATGAAATCATATTTGATTTTGATCAGGTAACTTCAAATGTTGATGATTTAAATCACGCCAAGGTGTACAGTTCTAGATTATTGTCTGGGTTCGGTTGTCTACAACTTTCAAAACCGGAAACAAAAACCAAAATATTACTGATAACGTAATACAAAAGTATAACTCAAGGTTTCATCTGGCATCGCTACACTCGCCGCATTGATGTCTGGGAGAAAAACTGACTCCTTATTTCGAAATGGTCTCATCAAGATAACGCAATGCGTGTGTTTCGGTTTTCGGAACAACAATTAATGCAGCGTCCTTGCAAAGCTCATTCCAAAAACATTCACCTTCAGATTATGCTATTCGAGGTTGGTTAAAAAACGAATTCAATATACTGGCTGTAAAAAAAAAAGCCGGAAGATGTAGCATTTTTAAGAAATATTATTCGAATTCAGGAAGCATCTTTTTTTTTATAAGTGTGCAAAAATAAACATGATGGACTTCATTGCAGGAACGCAGACTTTTTGGTCTACTACACTTTGATATTTCGGAAGCAGTGATATTGTGCTGTTTTCTGTTGAGGCCATTAAAGCCACACCAGTCATTTTATATAACAGTTCAAGTTCAAGTTTAATATTAAGTTATATTACTAAGTTTTGTCTCACCTATGTCTATGCTGCATAGAAGTTCGTAAGATAAAATTGTTTTGCATTTTTTTTTAGTTTACGGATTTAATGCTTCAAGGAACATTTGGTCAAGACTTCAAAATCATATCGTCTTCTACTGCCCTTTTATGTTAAATAACAGAATATCAACAATATTTAAAATGTCAGGGATTTAAAATTTTAGTAATGTTTAGCAACTACATCAGTTAAAGTTTTGGGTGTGCTAAAACATTTTGGGTACTTAATGCGGGAGGGTAATAAATTTGATACATTTTAACACATGCTGCTAGAGATTACTTTAATTAATTGGCAGCAATCACCTCTTAACTGTGTGTAAAAATGAAACTGAGATTGAGATTTTGTGATCGTGACATCAGAAATCGTAACTCGAAATAGATGCCACCCAGCCATAGCACTAAGAACAAAAACGTATTTTCATTCTAAAGGTATGTCGTGTCAATTCCCATATCGTTTTAACCTTTTTTCGAAGTTGCTGGATGATGAGCGGTTCCAGTGCCTGGAAAAAATCAAGACAATTAGTAGCACATATATGGCAGCCTCTGGACTCAACCCAAAAGATCAGGTAAAAATGCCTTTCCTTAAACACTTTCTTGTGTTTTCCGATGATATCATCATGAGGTCTTGCTCAGCTTCAAAATATTTGAGGAAGTTCAATATGCTTTATAAACATAAAGCGCAAATAAAACATGATGTAGTTAAAGAAACACTGAACTCATACAAATTTTTAAAGTACCTGGAGAGGACACGTATGTCACACACTTAACTTTTTCCCAATAACTTTTTAGCGCAATATTTACGTTGCGAGACTCATTTGAGATATTCTGAAACATCTAAACTATTAAGAAAAGCAATATAATGTCACTTCTTTGTTTTTGGTTTTATCACCTTTTTTCGTTTATAAACCTATTCATTTTATTATTATCTGAGCAAAATTCCCGTTTCAGCAATGATTGAAACAATTCTAATGCAGCATTGTGAACGAGGGTATTTATGAAAGAATCTTTTTCCTTTTTACATATTTGAATATCGAAATTTGTAAAAAATTTTGTATCCTGTAGTATGTTTATATTCTATCACAACCAAGTTATTTTTCTTTCTAGAATTTGTGCGCTTGGGTCCACCTTACCGCTCTAGTGGATTTTGCATTTTCTATGAAGGAAGCTCTCGAAGATGTAAACAAGCACTCCTTCAACAATTTCAAGCTGCGCGTTGGTAAGGTGAATTTTTTACTTGATTTCTTTGTAAATTATTATTTTAATATAAATTCATAAAAACAAGATAGGCTTACTTAGCCTACAGCAACGGGGGGGGGGGGGGGGGGGGGGGGTATCGCAAGACCATTAAAAAATATGGTTGACTGAACATTGATTTCGAATATTGCGAGTGTAAAGTGGCAGCATGAATACAAGAAATCAGTTGACCATAGGTTCATTCTTGTATGTACCCGAGACTTCAGTTACATACCTCTAGTATACATTTCTATCAAAGCAACTAAATTTCGAAGCACATACTTGTGATATGAATGATTTTCGAGGCATTTTTATATACTAAGTAAAGCGATGAAAATTCTAGCGGAAACTTTTAAGCAAATTTTTAATTCTGATTTTTGTATATATATTACATTTGAGTCTCTGAGGTAGGTAGGCCATATGTAGGCCTCCCACAACTCTCAATACGTTTTTGTATTTGAAAAAAGTGGGCATGGATCATCAGCACAGTTGACTTTCACAGATAAATAAGGCTGATACAATTGTACCGCAATTATGGCCTATCCGTTTAGCACTGGCGTCACTTCGCATTGTGCTCATAGCAGATAGTGTCAGACACAGACTTTGACCGTCCAAGTTGGTTGCCGAAAAGTAAATTACGATATAGTAGTATTTTTACTTGCAGCCTTTTAGCTTACGAGGAAACTACAGAAATCCAAACATAGCCTCAAATGTGCTAGCTGTGTCGCGCTCCATCACTCAAATGTAGTGTGAGTGCAGCCGGAGATGCTTTCTTCTCGACGCTCATGACACTGAGTAAGCCTAAAAATAACTCCCGCCTTGCTTCAAATTTAAATTGCACTCAAAAATCTCAACAAGGCATCGGAAAAAAGATATTGGCAAAAGCAAAAAGGCATAGTGGCGAGAATACCGAGTGCCGACAATGCTTAATTAATTGCGTTTTGAGATATATTGTCCTGAGCTATCCGGTCGGAAAACCTTCAGTGCCTGCGTAGTTCAAGGTTTTCCTAGTTTAGTGATTTGTTCAACTGTCTTTAAGACACCTATTTTTTTTTTTTTTGCATCTTTGAGTAATAGGTCGAGTTTGAGAACTTATTATCCTGAAACGCATTTTGTCATTGTGTGCTGAGGGAACTAAAGCACAATTTTTAATGCGCATCACACACTAATGCTTTGTGTCTTCGTATGCATGCTCTGTGGTTGTTAACCACGATGTCATACTCTGTGCTTGTTAAAAGTGATGATGCCATCAATATGATAATATTAATTTTAATGGATCCTATCAATAACAAAAACGCTAATTCAGTGAAACGCATGCGGTAGTATAAAGCTTAAGTAAAAAAACTGGTAACCAGTTGTTTCTGTAGTGTTTATGGGATGGTGTTATTACCTTTTCTGCCTCATAGTGTAAGTCGTTTGAATTTTTTTTAAATACTATACTCACAAGTTGTTGTTTTATCATCGACTTTTAATTCTTACTTTTGTTCTTCATAACGTTTTCAAACTCTAGGCAGTGTGGTCCACTTTCACAACTGCTTAAAACAAAAATAAGTTAGTGACAAGCAACACAGTTTCAACCTCAAACTTAAGTTGCAAAACCCTATTTCTGTTATGTCTAAAAAAAAAATAAGTATGAACTCGCCAAAACACCCACTACTTCCACATTCTCCCTACCAACTTCGCGAATTGGGTGTTCTGTGCGAAGTTCGTGAGTTTAATATTGAACGTTCATACGAGATGTTGATGATGTTTCTCGTCAATGCGATAATGTTATGAACACCACAACAGCAGCCGGAAGTCACAAAACACGACTGATTTTCAGGAATCAGTCACGGACCCCTCGTCGGTGGAGTGATCGGCGCCAGAAAGCCGGTATACGACATCTGGGGCAACACTGTCAATGAAGCCAGCAGAATGGACTCTACCGGATCCTTGGACCACATCCAAGTCCCCAGAGCCACGGCGCAACTTTTAGAGGAGCACGGCTACAATGTCCAGTACCGCGGCCCCGTCCAGGTCAAGGGCAAAGGGACCATGGAAACCTACTACGTCCTCGGCAAGAAGATAGCCCGGGTGCGATCCATGAACCGTCATCCGAGCACCAGGAGTACGCTGGCGGCCTTCGTGTACGGACTAGTGCAAGCGCGGAAGAAGCAGGCCCTAGGTTCAAGTCTAAGTGTTCCGAGCCCGAGACAGAGGACTTCGCCAAACTCGGGGTCGTTCATCAAGAAGCAGAAGCTACACCGCATGCTCTCTGAGACACCCAACTCGGACCGCAAGCGCAACAGGCTACGGGAACGAAGGATGACCGAGACAGCCGGAAGTAGTCAGTCATTTCCGGACATGAGAAGTGCCGATCGTGATGAATCGTTTACCTCGCCGTGAGGACCGCCGTGTTAGGTTGTGCTTTGTGCTCGGTGCGCGTGTTGGACGGAACAGTTTCGCATTTTCACCGCAGCGCTGTGACCAACCACTGGCGCAGGAACTCGTGTGGAATAGGACATGGTGAGTTAGCCGTGGGGACGGCTTGTAGATAGATATTAAGAAAACTGAATTTTATGGCCTCATGACGTGCTGCCAATTGAGATTCGCCTGTTTAGGTATGTTCAAGACCAGCAATCGTTAATTGCCCCGAGTGCCCTGTGGTGGGGCACTATGCTAAATCTATTGTCGCTGGCAGGAGGAGGACAACCCATTACCAACAAACAAATTTTCAGTGTACTGCGGGGTGTATATAAGAACAATTGGGAGAGCTGTCTGTCCTGACATAAATTAAACGAAAGCACTGCAAAAACCTTAAATTTCAGTTGATGCCACGGGAAAACATATGATGTGGACCTTTTAAGAGTGCAACATTGCCACCACCAGTGCCATCAAGAAACGCTTTTCTTTTGCTTTTTTTTATTACGGACGGTACGGGGTGTGCTTAAATCCGTTGGAAATCCAAAAGAAATGACCATATTCTTGTATGTTTTCCGTATGTTCTTGGTTGCATCTGGAGATAACTGCTGTTAACACAACACCTTATACTTTCTACTTTTTATTGTACAGATACTTCGCTCATGAGGGCTCCACGGAACCTCGGGTTCTAAGTGAAGTCATGAAGAAATTGGAAACTCACCAGTCCATTGTCCTATCCCTATCGCAGCCCTTCCATCTTTGAAGAGTGTGCTGTTTCGTTTTATTTTCACTGTCATTAAAACAACTACGATCGGAAGGATGCAGACTCAAGCAATGATGTGCCGAAATGCGGATCTTTGGAGAACACGAATGAAAGGGTTTGTGTGAGTCAGAACCGGCTACTTAAAGGGATACTTCAACAAAATTTGAAATATACCTGTCGTGCACAAAAATAGGTTGAATATGGACCACAATATCTGTAAATGACAATCGCACGTTTGTATTTTGAGCCTGGTGGCTGTATTTTTCGTTATAAAAGGCCCACCCTGGCAAGCGCTCAGAGAACAGAGAGCAGAGGGCATGTGACATCCAACGCAATCGTGACGTAGTTTCAGTCTCGGACGAGACGAAGCTACGGCGAGGCTGACGTCGAGAGGATGGAGGCAGTTTGTACTTTAGACCATGTTTCGCGATAAAAAAAACCGGACGCGGGATGGCACCCCCCCTCCCAAAAAACGTGCTTTTCGTGTAAGGATCGCCAAATTATGAGGCGCTGGAGAAATTCAGCCTTCTACGCTGGCGGCCTTCGTGTACGGACTAGTGCAAGCGCGGAAGAAGCAGGCCCTAGGTTCAAGTCTAAGTGTTCCGAGCCCGAGACAGAGGACTTCGCCAAACTCGGGTCGTTCATCAAGAAGCAGAAGCTACACCGCATGCTCTCTGAGACACCCAACTCGGACCGCAAGCGCAACAGGCTACGGGAACGAAGGATGACCGAGACAGCCGGAAGTAGTCAGTCATTTCCGGACATGAGAAGTGCCGATCGTGATGAATCGTTTACCTCGCCGTGAGGACCGCCGTGTTAGGTTGTGCTTTGTGCTCGGTGCGCGTGTTGGACGGAACAGTTTCGCATTTTCACCGCAGCGCTGTGACCAACCACTGGCGCAGGAACTCGTGTGGAATAGGACATGGTGAGTTAGCCGTGGGGACGGCTTGTAGATAGATATTAAGAAAACTGAATTTTATGGCCTCATGACGTGCTGCCAATTGAGATTCGCCTGTTTAGGTATGTTCAAGACCAGCAATCGTTAATTGCCCCGAGTGCCCTGTGGTGGGGCACTATGCTAAATCTATTGTCGCTGGCAGGAGGAGGACAACCCATTACCAACAAACAAATTTTCAGTGTACTGCGGGGTGTATATAAGAACAATTGGGAGAGCTGTCTGTCCTGACATAAATTAAACGAAAGCACTGCAAAAACCTTAAATTTCAGTTGATGCCACGGGAAAACATGATGTGGACCTTTTAAGAGTGCAACATTGCCACCACCAGTGCCATCAAGAAACGCTTTTCTTTTGCTTTTTTTTTATTACGGACGGTACGGGGTGTGCTTAAATCCGTTGGAAATCCAAAAGAAATGACCATATTCTTGTATGTTTTCCGTATGTTCTTGGTTGCATCTGGAGATAACTGCTGTTAACACAACACCTTATACTTTCTACTTTTTATTGTACAGATACTTCGCTCATGAGGGCTCCACGGAACCTCGGGTTCTAAGTGAAGTCATGAAGAAATTGGAAACTCACCAGTCCATTGTCCTATCCCTATCGCAGCCCTTCCATCTTTGAAGAGTGTGCTGTTTCGTTTTATTTTCACTGTCATTAAAACACCTACGATCGGAAGGATGCAGACTCAAGCAATGATGTGCCGAAATGCGGATCTTTGGAGAACACGAATGAAAGGGTTTGTGTGAGTCAGAACCGGCTACTTAAAGGGATACTTCAACAAAATTTGAAATATACCTGTCGTGTACAAAAATAGGTTGAATATGGACCACAATATCTGTAAATGACAATCGCATGTTTGTATTTTGAGCCTGGTGGCTGTATTTTTCGTTATAAAAGGCCCACCCTGGCAAGCGCTCAGAGAACAGCCAGCGGAGAGCATGCGACATCCAACGCAATCGTGACGTAGTTCGTCTCGGGACGAGCAAAGCTACGGCGAGGCTGACGTCGAGAGGATGGCGGCAGTTTGATACTTTAGACCCATGTTGCGGATAAAAAAAACAGGACGCGGGATGGCCAAAAAAACGTGCTTTTCGTGTAAGGCTCGCCAAATTATGAGGCGCTGGAGAAATTCAGCCTTCTGCGTTAAGTCCTTATTTCGAACTCTTTTTGTTCGCCTTCCGCCCATTGAAAAGCATGCGGGAAGGGCCTTAGAACGCACCTGGTATCGCTGCGCCGCAGCGTTCTTCCGCACGTCTGCTTTCCTCGCCGTCACCATGGCAACGAACGCCGAATGAATGGAAGCACGCACGGTACCGCCGCGTGAAGCCAGCAACAGCTGACGCCATTTTACGAACGCCGTCTGCTAGCCAAAGCCGAACGCGGTATGTCAGATCAACCGCCTCCGCCGGTGCTCGATCGCCGACGGCGATCGAGCACCATACCGCATTCCGGGTACCGGGTCTGCCAGGATGGCCTAGTCGTTCCAGCCACCGAAGCGGCTGCTTTTATGCGAATTTTGAGTGACGGGTTAATCTTCTATAATCTTGTAGGGGGACAATAGCGACTTCTGGGACACACAAAAGGGATTCTCGGGAACAGGGGAGTTCCTCATTCCCCTCTTTCCTCGTCGTGGCCGGAGGCGAGACAGTTACCGTCACTAGCTGTCAAGGTTCCTAGACGGGTATTACAAACGAGGTGTTAGCGACATCCACCAGGTGCTCTTTGCTAATTGTTTAATTCATTTTAAAATTCCTTTTCGTGACTTTTTTTAACAAGGTATTGGTGTGTTCGATGTGATACTGCTCCTTTGAACACATATAGACCAAAAAATGAGCGCCGAAATTTCGTTGTAGTACCTTTTTAAAGGAGCCCTGCAATCCTATTTAAGCGTCTACCTTTTTTGCGGTTTCCACGTCTCTTATGGTTTGGACAACCCAGCGGGCACGGAGAGAGCAACTAAATATCAGTGCGTCATATTTTAACCGGACGACGCGGAAACCTCCTCCTCCTCCTACGGGGGCGCCCCGTGGTGTCGAACGCGCGCGGCAAGTGAATTTATCGTGACGTTGTTGGTCCTGGTCATCCGAGGAGAGAGAGCTAGAGCTGCCCCGTTCCTGGGCAGCTCTGTATCCTCAGCCTCACCTCCTTTCCCCGTCTTCGCTCCCCTCCCCACATTCCTCAGTCACCGCGGCAAGGGGAATCCTCTGGCGCGAGAAAAGGGGGACAGAGGACCAAGGACGTCGTGAAGGAGGTTAGTTTTCGCTTGCTTTTGTAATTTTAATATGCCAATAATTTTTAAAATAAAGAATAATTTCGCGAAAAGAAAAAGTTCACTAAATCACTACGTTCAGTGCGCTCCGGTTCGGTGCAAAGTAAAAAAACAGTAAAAAAAAGTCGTTGCAGGGCCCCTTTAAGCATTTATGACTAAAGACAGGCTTAAGCAGTTCAGATACAAAGCAAGCATAAGCAGTTACGATTTATGGCAAGCGTTAATGAAGAGGTGTCTCAATATGGGGTTTTATGCTTCTGGTATGTTCTGGCCAAGAATTCTGCATACACACTACTCGGTCGAGTGCGACAAGTGTTCAAGTACAGCAAAATCACTACTAAGACACACCTTTGTTCGAAGTTACGAACTTGTGTTGACGAGATTAGAGAGGTGTTACAAAGCTTTCTTCGTGTCACTTTTGCTCCATGAAACCCTTGTTTTTCTTTTATACGTTCGGACCATTCTAGACACCGGGAGAAAAATAATATGGTTCAGGAGCAACCAGGAGACTCGTGCGTTATTGACATGGGCGTCATCGAAGGCCAGATTGTCGTGTTTTGTCCCGCGCGTAATCCGTTACGTAAATAATTATTTCGTTAAAAAAGCAACCACAGATCGCTCAAATTTGGTCCGCATGGAGCTAATAAAAAAACTCCTCAAGGTACACCTAAGCACTTCTTAGGAGTCGTGAATGCAAGCCGCATGGCATGCAAGCCGCTCGTCCGCTCTCTTTTTCGTCTGCTGCGTACTTTTAGTCGCCGATCAATGCGCGTGCTCCCCTGGGCACGCTGACTGTCGTGTTTTCTACCGGGATGAACGAAAGACTTCCAGCCGCAGGCCAGGACGGACAGGCCGAAAAAAGCCCCTAGTTTATTCCAGCAATCCAATATAAACAGAGGTCCGGTCACATGATAATAGACAAGCACGGTACACTTTCCGCAAGTCATATCGAGGGGTGACAGATGTCCGGTCACATGATGATAGACGAGCGCGGTACACTTTCCGCAAGTCATTTCGAGGTGTTAAGTACCGCGTGACCGTATCGCGCTATACGCAGAAGACCGATAACACTACACTGACCATGGGGTAAGCGGTCGTGGAAACTGACGAGCGCAGCGGCCAAAGGGAGCCCCGTCGACGCGCGCCAGCCAATGGAACCGGAGGCGAAATCCATCAGCTTTACTTCGCTCCTTTGGGATCGGGGAAACCAGGTGCCGTTTCTGCGGGTAAACACGTCCACCTCAACATCGCTTTTTTTTCGGAAGACTTTTACCGACAGTTATCAGGTTCTACACACGCAAAGTGTATAGGTCACGGTACCTCTCGGTGAAGTTTGAACGTACCGACTGCTTGTTTAGGAGATAGACGGCGCTAGACACAAACTGTCGCGTTTTGCCCCGCGTCTCATTACCCTATATCAAAGAGTTTTTGTTTCGGTAATACACCACGAACATCCCCAGCATTCCTGGACACGGTGTCCTTGCGCCCTCTCTTGGCTATTCTCAGCAAAACGCAGTAAAATGATAATTTCAGCCAAACTACTACGGAAATCCTTAAGTTCCCCGGAATATCTATAGAGGACACAAATACACTCTTATTTAATAAATACTTGAACCTCAGGATTGTATACTTTTTATTACTGGGCTCGATATAATACTGTTGCATTGGGTCCTATGGGCCACTTTGACAAAATTTTAAATTTCTTCTCACTGAAATGAAGAATCGTAAAGTTCCCGAGTAATATAATAGCTGCCGAGTCAAAGCACACACCGCAATTAAAATTTCGGTATTTTAATTAATACTTTTTATTCCTCGAGACTTTCAAATTCGGCCCGCTTTTTGCCCCTGTAAAGTTAGCACTCCGCCTTGCACCAAGATACTTGCGGCCAAGGTACCTTTACGTAGGCTTATCGAAAAAAAAGATTTGTACGATGCGTTTGTGACAGCATATTGACTAAGAATGTGGCGGTTGTAATATGACTATAATTAGATGTTTACAATCAATATTTGTGCCCTGGATTTCAAATATAAGCAATTGTTACGTAGCGTCAGAAACACTTGCATTGTATATTTTCCTTTGAATTTGCCTGTGTACGTAAAGTTTTAGCTCGGTAACAGACACAAACTGAACAAAATTCTTTCAGGCGTATATAACTAGAAATAACTAGAAATATAACTAGCACGGCGCGCCGCTGGCCGTTCGATTGTGTGCCTTTTTATCTATCTTATTTTATTTATACATATATACGTGTATAAATAAAGAACACAACGACGACGACGTTGAGAGGATGACACACCGGGCGACGGCGGTGCCTCAATCTGTGCCCTGGTTCCTCGGAAGCGGCAGCTTCTACTTTGACTGGGCTACCTCCTTGGAGCCTGATGCTTCGACCCCATTGGACCCCAGTGAGCAACAGCGCCATCATGTTCCTGGGGCTCCTTCATGCACCGATCGAACGGCGTGCCAGATCCCCCCGCTCAACCCACCTCCACGAAATCTGGACTTCTGCGAATCGGACTGCCATCCTCCCCAATACCAACAATCCATGTCGTCGTCACCATGCATGTATATACTCATCACATTATTGTGTTCACTAGACGCGGCACCGCGGGCCTCCATGGTACGGGCTGCTGCCTCTCCGCGGTGCCGCGGCTCTCCAGAGCCAAATAAATAAAGACTAAAAACTAAGGACTAAGGACAAAATGCTTTGCTGACCAACAGCCGGTAGCGCCCTAAAAGAAAAAACAAAAGTGTTTCCTCGTTTAGAGGATACAAATTCCAAAACTACACCATACTAGAGGCGCACATCACTCAAATGACATACGCAATAGAGAAAATAACAGATTGTCTCTTGAACGCAAAACGGCAAAATACACATATTTGGGAAGATTTTTTGTTTCTAAATGCCAAATTTAGAAACCTAAACTAAACTAAGGTTTGCTGAAACTCGGGGTATGGGAAGCGAGCATGCCGGCCGCGTCGCGCCGGTCGCCTATTGTTTGCCGCATCTATTGTTGTGGCCTTGCTAACCCGCTACAACGCACAACCAACGCAGCGACTGGCAGAAGTTCCCCGATGCAACGGACCCGTTTGCTGCTAGGGGCGCCCTGGTCGGGGCTTGAATTAGATCCGCACCTTTTCTATGCCGGCCGCGTCGCGGCGGTCGCCTATTCTTTGCCGCATCAATTGTTGTGGCTTTCTTAGTGCGGAATAGCTACCTTGGAGATTACAGCGCTAACCCGCTACAACGCACACCCAACGCAGCGACTGGCAGAAATTCCCCGATGCAACGGACCCGTTTGCCGCTAGGGGCGCCCTGGTCGGGGCCTGAATTAGATGTGCACGGTTCCTATATCGTGTGCATAGTTTCGAAAAAGTATCAAACGAAAACACCACGCAACACATTTCACGTTGTTTCACACCTCGAGACACTGGCTTGCACTGGCGCACCGACCGCCGGCGTAGCATAGCGCGTACTCGTGAAATGTCTACGACTGATGATGATAATAGCTTACTTGCCAAAAAAAATTGCGGTGGCTTAGCTCGGCTATGCCAGGATATACGTAGCGTGAGCTTATGCGCACAAAATGAGAGGCACTACCAAGCGGCTCCGGTGCAGCGTCAGACTTGGCTACTGCGCAACGGAGGCGCACAGCTGGGCACGCGGCGGCGCCAGTCCGTCTGCCGTGGCTATGACGTCACTCCTCTGGAATGCGCAGACCGGCGAGGCGAGCGCGGTGGCGGCGGAGCGCGCGGCGGCGGCGGCTCCGGCGCGCCAGCTGTGCGCCGTGTGACGTCACTGCTCCTCGCGCTTGCGCAGCACGGCTCTTTGAAAGCCACGCGAAACTGCTCAACCTCGGCCAGTGTAGCTCACGCTACAAAAAAAAAAAAAAGAGGACTCGGCGCGGACCTTCGCTCTGTCAGGGCTGGATTCGGCGCTGCAGGCGTTCTGTCTAATGCAAATGAGTGGAGTGAAATGTATTCCCCCTAGTTAAGTATTTGGCCAGACGCAAACGGTGAAAAGGGTGGGAGGCCGATGAGATGCACAGGAGAGGAGGTTCAGATAACGGTCGCGCGCTTCGAATTCTTTGTTTATCTTGCTCTAGGGTGAAGACATCCATTGTTGCCCTGAATGTGCCAGCGCGTGACGCTCTCGCGCACTCGGTGCGTGACTTGGGCGGTAAAATGGCGTCTATGCATTAGCCAAAGCTACGCGTTCGAGCTAAGTGACACCAGATTGCGCGCGCTTCAAAATGCATAAAAAAACGATTAGGCGGAAAAATGGCTGAGATGTCACCACTCAAGCAATTATGTTACTCAAGAATTAAGTTACGGCCGCATTTTTGGTTTCTTGGGTGATAACCGCAGAAATGGGTGCTGGCATGGAGATTTTGAGAAACATCGCATGACACATAATGCATGTTGGCATGGAGATTTTGAGAAACATCGTATAACACATAATGGGTGATTGGCATGGAGATTTTGAGAAACATCGTATGACACATAATAATAATAATAAAAAACGATAAATAAAAAATTCCGGTGGCTTAGCTCGGCTATGCCAGGATATACGTAGCGTGAGCTGATGCGCACAAAATGAGAGGCGCTATCATGCGGCTCCGGTGCAGCGTCAGACTTGGCTACTGCGCAACGGAGGCGCACAGCTGGGCACGCGGCGGCGCCAGTGCGTCTGTCACGTCTATGACGTCACTCCTCTGGAAAGCGCAGACCGGCGAGGCGCGCGCGGCGGCGGCGGCTCCGGCGCGCCAGCTGTGCGCCGTGTGACGTCACTGCTCCTCGCGCTTGCGCAGCACGGCTCTTTGAAAGCCACGCGAAACTGCTCAACCTCGGTCAGTGTAGCTGACGCTACAAAATAAAAATAAAAAAACGAGACACGTTCCGCGCGCCACTTCTGGGAAGAACATGGCGTCTGAAATCTAGCTCAGTGCTGCGCTGTACCACCATGATCTTCCCAAGGGCTGCACGTTGTACGTGCCTCGTGCATCGACGCACCTTGCGCTACTTTTAAAACATGAAGGGGCTTTAGATTGCTCAAGGTTGATACGCCACGTGTCGTGAGAATCGGGAACTAAAACAGCGTGTCCCATAAAGCTGGCCATGAGTTGGCAACAAGAAAAGATAAGTCATGAGCAGTGCTCTCTTTCCGCTTTAATCAGTTAGTATTATTCGTTAAGTTACGCTGTGATTCAACAACAGTGTCTGAGAGTCGTAAAAAAACACCTTGTCATCCATATCAAAAACTAGGTGCGCGCGCATTTGGGTAGTGCGGTGGGCTTTCGCGTAGTCCCAAAGCCTCCTCCGAACTTTGCGTACCATGGGGGGTGGTCGTCTTCAATCCATACCATAGGAGAAGCCAGGTTTTTCAGCTTGTGCGAACTTTTCGAGAATTGTTTGCTTGTTTTTGAAGTTCATGAACTTTACAGTGATGGGGCGAGGAAAATTTATGTTCTTTGTACATGCATAGTGTGCCCCTTCGATTTCACCAGACTTGGATCACTTGGATGAAATCCAAGTGATCCAAGTCACAAAGTGACAAACTCACAAGTGACAAAAAAAATAATATTTCTTCAGTTCTAGTCCATGTTTCCCTGGGCTGCTCTGGAATAACTTTGAATACAAGATTATTTCGCCTCATGCGGTTGACAAGTGTCTAAGTCGCTGGTTAGACTTTGCGTTGCTTCGGTGTTGAAGGAGATTGAGTCTACTCTTTCCTCGAGCGAGTGTAGGTCTCGTGAGACTCTATAGTGACTACTCTTTAGTTGCCGAAAGTTCCTGAACCTTTTTTTTTTTTTTTTCCAAGGCTCGTGACCCTGTCGCTTAGTTCCCCAACTCCCACAGTGATCGCACTCAGCCTTAGTAGACTTTCGTGGTGATTTTGCTCAGTCTTTTGAAGGAGGGCATCTAGCTTTGCTTGCAAGGTATCAAAGGTTGCCTTGTCGGGAGTGTCATTGGGGCCGGGGTTTATCTCCACGTCTCTAGACAAAATGATAAGTGAACACAACCACGCCAGCGAGAACACAACTCTGATCGGTGGTAACACAGCGAAAACTCGCGGTAAAAATAAAAATTATTTCAATTTCCCGCTACCGCGGGTGCGAGCACGAAGAAACCATGGGTCCTATCTAGCTCGATCGACAAAAATATCAACACCCATGATTTGATTGACACACACTGTTCAACAAATCTCAAAACACTGGGATTTGCTGCCGAGCAGAAAACCTTTAGCCGAGTATAAGAGTACGCATTCTTACTGAAAGTGTATAAATGCGAGATTAGCTTTCCAGCCAAGCTGGCGTCCGCGAATCCCAGTCGATGAAGGCTCGCCGTAACTTTTGTGTTTTCACGCTGAACACGTGACAAAGGGGCGTAGATCCGGCGGAAGGTTGAAATCCGTACGGCTTGAAGCAGATGAAGCAAGTACAGAGTCGACATCGTATCCGACAAACAGGCGCCGGGTGTAAGTGACTGCCACGGAAAACCGAGACAGCACCACTTCGCAGTGATGCAGACGCTGTACTTCACTTCGAACACAAGAAAGCTGGGTGATGCTGCTAGTGTATAAATGCGAGATTAGCTTTTCAGTCAAGCAGGCGACCGCAAATCCCCCATCGCATTCTATATAATAAAAATAACAATAAACATCTCTTCTTTGTTGTTCGGCAGCGTTTGTAGACAAGTCTCAAAGAGTTCTCACTAAGTGGAAGAACGATTCGCACCTTTTCGTCGCTATAGTTTGTTGCAACCCAATTCTTCATTCTTTATTTCTTGTGACCAGGAACAGCCGAAGCCTGAATGCTGGTACACACAAATACACACTTTATACAAAAAAAGGAAACACAAAAACATTGATCCTAATAAAGCTGAATGCTTAGGGCATTTTAAACAAGCGTAAGATATCAACTTCGGCGCTAAGTGTATTAAAACTATTTTGAATACGCAACATGGGGAAAAGTGAACAAAGGTCTTGCACTGAGAACGTGTTGTGGTTGCGACTGCTCACGCGTGGAACAGATAAAGAGAGCAGAGGCACGAGTTCAGAACAACTTAATGCTCCATGCACGGCTTTGTGCAAAAATACATAATCTCGAAAATTTCGCCGAGTAACTAATGTCTGCAAATTCATCCTGTGTAACATTGACTCGTGACTAAAAAAAAATCCGGCGACCGTAATAACTGTCGTACACAATGCGTGCCAGCTTCCTCTGAACATGTTCTAACCTCTCAGAGCCTGCCACACTCAAACAGTTCCAGACCACGGAGCCGAACTCACGTTTTGAACGCACAATAGAGGTGTAAGGCCTGACAAGACACGAGGGCTCCTTGAAATCGCGGGTTATTCTCGAAAACAAACCTAAAAGTCGCAAGCATGAACTCACCAAATTTGACAAATGTGCATCAAAACTGAGGGTGGAATCCACATAAACGCCCAAATCCCGCACACAATCCTCTCGATGTAATGGTTCATTATTTAGCTTATACAAAAAAAAAAAATTGAGAACACATTTTTTGCGCGACAAAAAAATGACAAGCGTTTTTTTGTTTTTGTTTTCCTATTTAAACGCAAGTTTTGCAACTCGCACCCTAACGAGATTGCAGATATCTTTTTGCAAAAGTTCGCAATCAGTATCCGATTTGATATGTCTGTAGATCTTAATGTCATCGGCGAACTGGAGCAATTTAGGAATGTTTTACACCACGAGAAAGGTCATTAACAAAAATATTAAACAGCAAAGGTCCCAGAGTTGAACCCTGGGGAACACCAGAAGGACATATGTATGATCTCGATAACTCACCGCCAACACGAACTCTCTTAATGCGCCCAGTCAAGTATGTTTTGAACCACAGACATAACGGCAAAGACACTCCATATTGTGACAGTTTGTGAAGTAATAGTTCATGATGCACAAGGTCAAATGCCTTGCTCAGGTCAAAATAAATTGCGTCGACCTGACCACGGTTGGCTACGATAGGACCAACGCAACTGAAATGGTTGGCCAAGTTTTGTTTCCACGGACCGTGCAACAGTTATAGTGATTTGCTTAAATAATTTGGGAGTTGGTGTCTCGACCTTTCTGAGTAAAGAACAAAAAAACGCTTTTGCCTGCATGTCCTAGTTTTTATTTTAAAAATGGACAAAGATTGAGGTTTTCGGCGTCCTCTCAACTCCTTCACTAACTTCCGAGTCACGTGCGCTGTGACGTCAATGGGGAAGGCGCGGGGTTCCGGTGAAGCTCTCTCTTTAGAGCCATCAGTAAGCAGCGAGAACTCATCCGCTCGCGACCGCGTGACCACGTGCTGGCGGGCGCAGCGCGAACAATATGGTGAAAGGAGGAAAGTCTCATCCGGGTCCGGCCGTGTTGGTCCGGCCATACCCCTCCGGCCCTGTCCCCCCTCCCCCTCCGGCTTCTGGCGGCTGTTCCGCTGCTGACGGTTTTGTGGACCTAGGATAGATGGCGCCACTGAAACTCCGTATAATAAAGGTTTTGTCGATGATATCAGGTTTTTGACGCATTTATATTTATGTTGGAACGACAAGATTTATAGAAAAGTTACCTTTTATCGAGCAGGTATTAGCACAACTTGCTATCTTTCTACAAGATTCCCCATTGACGTCATGCCTTCTGTTTCTCATGGCCGCCGCTCGCGGCTGCAGGTCGAGGAATATTCTAATTTTTGCTTCGCGATTACGCGGCGGAATCGCAACATTTCGAAAGAAGGAGGTGTGCTTTCTGTCCTTTATGACAAGGTGAACAATGTTAAAAGTAGAAAACGCCAATTCTTTCAACGTTAAAACCGTTGCACAGCTCCTTTAATAAAGCCATGTTGTGATTCTTTTGTAATTTCTTTAAAATGACTAGAAAGATGCATTTCTACTACGCTCTCAAAAAGCTTTGAAAATGACTCTGACGAGTTCCCTGATTTGAAAATTGGCACTACAACTGCTGACTTCCATTTTTCTGGAAAAATGCAATTTTCAAGTGACAAATTAAAAAGGTAAGTCAAGACTGGTACAAAAGCATCCGAACAGCCTTTAGCAATAAATGATGGTGCGGTATCAAAACCGGACGAAAGTTTTGGTTTCAGACGTCTAACGCATTTTTCCACTGCTGCATGATCAATGCTGAAAGGGCCGAGGACGCTATCAGTTTTCGCGAAGTCAGCACCGTTAAAGACCGACGTACAACCTCGGGTTTCTGCAGGGAAGATAATCCTCTTAGCGCTCCCCTCTCCTAAGCTGCGAGGGGAGCCAAGTTGGGCCGAGGTAAAAAGTGGAGAGGATATAGGAAGGGAGGAGGCGGGAAAAAATGGAAAGCGCGAAGTGTACGTCGGCCTTTAAGCGCTTGTGTACGTGAGTTTGGAGATTGTTCATCATGTATAAAGACGCTTGAAAAGTGTGACGCAAACAACTCACATACAACAGCGGGGTCGGAGTGAAAACCGGTATCATTCGTCAACGTAACGTTCCTGACTCCCGTTTCCAGTGCATCTTTTTCATACTTCCAAACATTGTTAGGATTATTCAGTAAGGCATTCTGAGTGTTGTTCCTAAGGTTTGCTTTATCTCTTTGATAAAGAAACTTTACCTCCGCCCTCGCACGACTAAATATCGCATACCACATATCCCCATTGCTACGTTTGTAACTTTGTATTGACGATGAAACCGAGATTTTTCTTTCGTTTTGCGCTTCAGTTCATATGAAAACCACCATGGATAGCTCTGCTGTTTATTTTTCTTAAGCGAAATAAAACGCTGTACACCATCTGTTACAAGCTGAGTGAAAGCGTCACAAGCTGAATTTACGTCAAGGTTAGTTAAAACTGAAGACCAGTCCAGGTTTGTGAAGTGATGGTGAAGACTTGGATAATTTCCCCGCCTAAAGTCCAAAAACAGAGAGTTGCCCGTATACGCTTAAACTGAAAAGGCAACCTTACAGTTGCTACAAACGGCTCGTGTCAAACATCTATTGGAACCACTGGAGCGTCAGCTGACGACATTACAGCGTAAATTTCATTAGTAATACCCAGGTCTAACACACTACCGACAGGGTTCTTTAAAGGGCAACTCCGCTCAATTCCGAAGATTTCGGGATAATGAGTGATTTCGAATCAAAAAGCCCTAGTAAAAGACACTACGTCGTTTGCTTCGCGAAAAATGGGATATATATTTTTAAATCTAATTTTAAACGCGAGCGGAAATCGAAACCGAAACTTCGGCTCCGTCCGGCAACAGTGGCCTCGGGCCGCCAAGTACATGGCCATCACGTGATACTAGATGTCACGTGATCCTCGGCCCAACGACGGGCGGGATGGGGTCGGGCGTGTGGCAGGCGCGAGTGTCGTCTGCTCTGTACCGCACTCTTCGCCACGTTTTGGTGTCTACGGCATTCGACGACGTCTGCACAACTGCGGCATAAGTCTGCGCACGTGGTGTTCATAGTGTGGACGAAACTCCGAGAGACAATAATCACAAACGGTGAGACGACGACAGTGGTTGTGACGCGAAAGATGGCGGTAACGGCGGGACCACGGCGGGCGGCCGGTCTGCTCCCAAGAAGCGCGCTGCGCAGGCGCGTACGCCAATCACGTGGACACCGCTGAGCGCAGAGAGGCAACGTTGCTGACGTCATGCGCTACGCTCGATCGGAGAGGTAAAAACAAGCAAAAGGGGGCCATGAAGATGACGTTTAGCTCAATGTTGGCTCCGCCCATGCCGTAGCCTTGACTGCGCTGTTGGTTGCGCCTGAATTCGCCCGCTCGAGTCAGCCGATTTCGGCAACTTGGCGAGTTGCAAAGTTTGCCGGACCGTTTAAGAAACATTTAGACAGAACTGCGTCGTAATATTTGACGTGTGGTCTTCCTAGGCGATACTGAAGAGGACTGCATTGTTTTTTCAAAACCAAAAATGAAGCGGAGTTGCCCTTTAAACGGTTTATCTGCGAAAGGCAGTTAAAGCTCAGAAAGTCAAGTAGCCCACCGGCCTTTTCTGTCGACTCAAGACTCCTGTAACGCATGCTGGGATCCCCAAATGACACCAGGAAGATTAAAATCCTCGAGAAGAAGAACACGATGCCGACACGCGTCTAACTTTGTCTCAAGCATATTGAGACTGCGCAGAAAATGCGACGCACTGAATCCTGGAGGAAAATAGTAATTACCAATCAGTAGATTTACTTTATCTTTCATCGACACTTCAACCCGCACATACTCGTCGTAATCCTCTAGGTCTTCTCTTCTGTAAGAAACAAAATCTGCATTTACAGCAGTCATTACACCGCCTCCGAAACATTTGCCGGACTTAACAGCGTCCCTGTCATGGCGATAGACGCTGAAGCTGTTACCGAAGTACTCAGAGGAGGGAATGTTGGCCTGTAGCCACGTTTCCGTCAAACAATAGGCATCATAGTTATTCGCATTCATACCAGCTGAAAATATATTTGATTTAGTTCGAAGACCGCGTACATTCAATAGCACACGGTCACACTTTCGTGACAGCGACCAGACATTTTGGTATACTCATTTGTTCGAAGACGTCGAAGTGGCGGTCGGATCAATTTTCAAAGCACAAAAGAACGGCCGGAAAAGTCATCCAGAAGGCCACACATTCGGGTCATTAATCATGTCGAAACAGTCGGTATCCACACAGACGTGGAAAGAAGCGTAGCTGTTGTACTTCGATAAAAGTTTAGTGCACTGAACTGACTTGCCTTGCAGGACATCCTCGAGTACCTCACAAACGTTAAATGCCGTTGTTGAAGGGGGCAGTCTTGAAGCGAAGAGGGCACGCTTCCACGGTGTGCGAGGTACAACGCCCAGTCCTCAACAACTTTCGGTGTTTTTTTTTTTTTTTTTTTTTTTTTTTTTTTGCAACGAACAATTGTTAATCCATCCTCGTCAACTGTTTGCCGACGGTCGGGCAGAGATGGCCCCTCTTCGGGTCGGGAGCCAGATTCACTGGCCAGGTTTTGCCGCTGCGCTGATGGAGGTTCCGCATCTCGTTGACAAACGTTAGGCAGCTGCACCGCTGACGAAAACGACTTCCGAGCAGTGCCACGCACGGCCTCCGGGACGTGAGGCAGAGATTTTCGCAACAAGGCGTTGTTTCGTGCTAGCTGCACACGGAAGGATTCATTGTCTACCCTCGACCGCTTGACGTCTGCGGAAAGCCCGTCTATCTTATTCAAAAGAAGTTTAAGAAGTTCGCAAAAGAATTCACCACTGCCGACCCCTGGAGGTTCAGCATTCATGGAATCGAAAAGTGACGAGTCATCGGTGCTCGGAACGTTGTCGACCACTTTTCGCCTTGTACAGTACATGACGAACACTTGTAGGAACTTGTTCCGTTCTTCATGAGCAAATCGTAGACTTCGGCCGCGACATTGATACACTTGCAGTGGAAGCGCAGGCCACAGATGCCCGCACAGTGAAGAAACTGTTGTCTGCCATAAAACTGGGCGGAGCAGAAACCACACACGTCCTTACTGCCCGTCATTCCGAGACGGAATCAAGATATGCAGAAGAGGCTCCGCCCACACCGAAGGACGGAGCAGAACTGTAGTTCTCCTGTAGTAAAATACTGCTAAGTGGAATAAAGTAATAAAATCGAGAGCTGTGCTAGTTGACGTAAGTCAAATATAATGTAAAGGCAATAGCGCAAAACAAGGAACACTAAGGAGAGTAACGAAGAACACAAGCATGTCTAGGTTTGGAGAAAATGTTTTTACTGAATGGGTGCGGACGCAAAAAGATTATTATATATATATATATATATATATATATATATATATATATATATATATATATATATATCATCTTTCTGCGTCCGCACCTATTTCGTAAAAAACATTTTCTCCAAACCTAGACACGCTTTTGTTCTTCGAATATATATATATATATATATATATATATATATATATATATATATATATATATATATATATATATATATGTATATCCTGGCTCCGCCGTTTATTTTGGCTTTCGGCGGGTTCGTAAAACTTTGATTCTTTGATTCATTGAATTAAGTACGGTTCATTCATCTACATATGTTCGTTTATATTTATCTGTCAGTACCTTTATACGAACGTCAATGTAAAAGCTCTGACTTCTTTTTTTTCTGTGCTGTTTTAAAATCGTCATTCGCGACACGTTTCAGACGAATTTAATACCAGGTTTTGTTTTCCGCCAGCTCTGCATGATGGTCAATTTATCTCGTTTCTTCATACTAACTATTGCAGGTCAGGAACATCGATGGTTTTGAAAGAACCGAGTTGGATGGGCATCTCAGAATTCAGAATTTTAAGTTAATACCCTGAAGGTGACACGTACTGAATACATGACTAAGTATTCTTAATTCTAAATTTAGATTGAACGGAAATGGATTACCAGATGCATCACTCACTGACAGTAACTCTGTCGAATAATGGCACACCCATTCTTGAGAAAAACTAATATTTTTATTTTTCGGTTATTATCGGTTAATATCGGATACTGGTAAATACTTTTCGGTTACGGTTAAGATTTTTATGAATTTCAAATAACGGTTTCGTTCCGATTATAGCTACTGAAAAAAATGTTCCTAAACGGATTTCGGTTTGGGTTACGGTTACGGCTCGAGTCCCTTGATCGACAACCCGTGTTCATCAATCGTGCTTGTCTTTTTGTTTTCTTTGTTTTTTTTTTTTCTTGTCAGATTTGGAATTTAAGAAATAACATTTGCATATAGCAAGCATATTTAAAAATCCCCTCGATTAGGATAGCTAACTGCGTCGAATTTGCAGTTTACTTGCCATAGTTTATTAACAGTTATATTAAAATTAACTGAGCTTAGAAGTGGAAAAGTAGAAGCTCGGGAACAACCTACACGAGTTCAGCTCGGTTAGCATGGTGCAGTAGTGAAAGGCTTGGAGAGGCTATTTCATATTTGATGCGAAAATATTCGACCAAAACCACCAATTCCTTCGAACTCAAACCCCACTATTTGCACATGACTAATAAATTATGAAGTATTATAGATTTCCTTATCTCTACTTAAGTATCAGAATACAGCAATGCATGGAGACGATTGGCAAAACATTCCAATCTGCCACACACCCTTTTGGACTAAACATCTCGAGAACCGAATTTGCGAAGACGTTATGATCTGCACTGCTGTCGCAGTTGAGACATTCTCCAGAACATTTGTACCTCTGAGCAACTCTTAATACCCACACATTTTTTTTTCTTCTTTTTTAGTTTAGAACTGCACTGGCACGCCAATGCGGTATAACGACACAGTTTGTAACCTTCCACATCATCTTACACCAAAATTAATTGGGAGGCGAAAGGGAGGCTCCATGAGAGGACAGTTTAAAGGGATGCTGAACCGAAAATCGAATTTCAGAAAACAACGCAAAATCCCAAAACGTCACTCATAAAGCGATATCTCCAACGGATCGTCGTATTTTTGTAAAAGAAGAGCGCGTTCGCACAAGGCCGAAAAGACACGAGGCAGCCGAGAGGAAAGGGAGCGAGGCCATTTCTCCTCCTCCTCAACTCTTCTGCGATAAGATGACGTCAACATTCTCCCTCATTCGGTCCTTTATTTTTCAGAAATACGGCCATCCGCTCGAGATATGGCTATATGAGTGATGTTTCGTGGTTTATGGCGCCGGCCATCCGCTCGAGATATGGCTATATGAGTGATGTTTCGTGGTTTATGGCGCCCTGTTGAACATTTCTGCAAGCTTATTTTGTGAGATCCGAAACAACACAAAACGTTTTTGCATTTTTTTTTTTTTTTAGATTGCATCTGCCTGTTGCTTTGGTATGATTGGCTTAATACATTGGCTAGATGGCATACGCCACAACCCAATTATGAGGGTTCAGTCGTATTAATCTATTCCACACTGCAGCTTTTTGACGGCTCTAGCAACCTTCAGCATGACCACCTGTTCACAAATATTGCTGATTAGGAACAGCCGTATGTAAAGTGACCAATTTCCAGTGGCGTACCAACTAGTTCTTGAGCGAAGGGGCAAACCAACAAACCTCAGAGACCCCCCCCCCCCCCCCGCCCCCCCCCCCCCCCCGTTTTACGCTTCTACTTGTTGCGACAATCCTTTTTTTTTTTTTTTTCTTCCAGGTGTTAAAGTTATGACGTAGAGATTTGGTTGAAGCAGTAGACGAGAATTTTCACCACTTAACATCTGCGTTTTCATTGCCTTTTTCACCCGCCTCCAGAGCTCGCGCGCTGGAGGCTAGCCTGGAGACTGTCGGTCGGCGACCGCAAGAACCTACTCGTGATTAAGGACGAAAAGATATCATTTTAAAGCGGTAGCTTTACGGGCTACAGTTTTCAGAAATTTCGTCCTCGTAGGTTGTCGTCGCCGCGCGCGCGAAGAATGGAAAAACTATTTTCTCCGCTTTAGGCGCCAGGCCGGGGAAGTCGGGTTTTCCCGTCGGCCGCGCGGCGCGGAAATAGAAGAGAGGGAAGCCCCGGCATCCCGCCAGTAACGACGCAACGAATGCTAGAAAGACTTTTTAAACATTACCCTCGCTATGCGAAATCCCACTTTGGCGCTATCCAGTTGCTACGCGTAATGTTGGATTGTTTTAGAAACTTCCACCGCGCTTACCCACTTCGCGGATCACCGAGCACTGTTGGCGGTCGTGAGTGGCATCAGAATTAACCACGTTACACCTCAGTTCTAAGGTACGTGACGGCACCATTCCACCCGCATTGCGAGACTATGCTACAGCTATCGCTTTCGTTTCTTTTAAACATTTTTATTTTATTAATTTACACATACTGCGACCTCTGTGAGGTCATTGCAGGAGTGGAGAATACAGAAACAAATTAACATTAAAACAATACAACATGCCCTTGAACATAACAGAAATGAAAACGATGACGTCATGCGTTACTGAAAAGAATAGGCAGAACCGCGCTAATAAAATCACTATAGGGAAGAGTAGGTATTTCCCCATCAAGATTATTCCAAATTTCAATATTATGTGGAAAAACGAATATCTAAAGGAACACTGACACCCCACAAATTTCTTTTTTTTTTTTCATTTTTTGCCAGGCGCTTTAATATGGTGTCGGAGGACTACCCAATTAGTATTTTGGAATAGAGTAGCGTATATTTTAATAAAGCCAAAAGACGCAACTGCTCGAAACCGAAACCGAAACCCGCGCACGGAGGTCGGAGAAGTGGAGAGGAGAGAGTGGGTGGCGGAAGTCACGTGGCTACACCCAACCGTGCGCTTTTTTTCCCCCCTCTGCGTAGCAGGCGACATGCGTGGCGGCGTGGCGGGAACTGTTTGCCGTGCGATTCTTTTGCAGTTATGTTTGTTCCGCTCGCTGCTCTGTACTCCAAGATGAGTTGTTTTGTACATTGAGGAGTTGGAGATGAGTAGTGAGTGCCCGTGGTGAATTTACATGATCGGCTCCGAAAAGAATACACCCAAGATGTTGCGTGAAGAGCTGGCTCACATGTCCTGCGTCCGAAAAAAAAAAAAAGTGGCATTGTGCGACAGAGTTTCCGAAAGATCAACGGGATCAGGACCAATGGCTGGCTGCAATTCCTGTAGAACATTTACGGGCACCTCGAAAAGCGGACGCTACCTGATTTATATGCTCCTTGCATTTTGTGGAAAGTGGTTACATTGAGTTCGCAGGTGTCAAAAAGGAAATCCCATACCATTTTGTTCAGCAACGTTTCGTCCACAACATTTGTTTTTTTTTTTTTTTTTTGTTTCTTCAGTGATAATTCTAAAACAAAAGAAATGTAAACATCGCAAAATGTTAAAAAAGAGGTACGCTTTGACTGGGGATTGAACCTGGCCCTACCGCGTGTGAAGCTGACGTCTTTCCACTGAGCTACTGGAGGATCTCTTGCCTTAGTAATAATGTTGCAGCTGGTAAACTGTAAGTTGGAAAGTTTGCTGCCGATTTTCCTCCAGCTAAAGCACTGCCGCGTCGAAGTCGGGAAGCACCACGCATTGGCGACATTCGCACCTAGTAAAGAAATCGTACGCGTGCATATTCAACTCGAAGTAGACACGTCGTGCTTGACGTTTGCGCGAGCGATGTCTTCAGCCACGAGAAGGGAGTGACGGCTCGGCGACATCTTCGTGCAAATCGGCTTGGTGGTCGGGCGTGTCGTATGGGATGAATACCAATTCTTTTGATCAGTCCCAAATTTCTCTTTAAAGGCAGACAGAATTCGCCGGTACCGCGAACGAGTTTTGAAGTAGAGATCCCACGCCCGTCGTCCGTTGCCATCGCCGTCCCCGCGAGTCCCACGATACGCGAAACGACGCACGTACAGAATGCTTCCGGTTCTCTGTGGAACTTTTTTTTTTTCAATCAACGTATTTGCAGCTTTTTAGAAGCCACAAAAAATGGGTTTCATATTTTTTTCTATTTTTAATATTGAGTGTGTGCCTTCAGTGACCAACGACTTTGATTAAATTTAGTGGTCGCGTCGAAACCTTAGAAAACGGCCCGTGACCACGGAAAAGAGAGTGAGCGAGACTCGAACCAGCCAGTTCTTGATCGGCGGTTTTCGGGCGGAAAGAAACCGAATTTCGAGCCGCAAATTGTGTTCCGGGTAGTTGGGCTCCCATATGTCATGTACAACTAAAAGCCTCGGCGAGCATAAATACCCTGTCAGTGTCCCTTTAAAGCAGTTATTATGAGACTGAAAAGGAACAATATTTAATGAATGAGATCGTCTGGTGCGTGAACTAGTAGAGAATGAAATATATTTACTTCGCTCTATTCCACAGTCCTCATTAACAATTCTGTGCAACATTTTAATTCTATCAACTGTTCGCCTTCTAGACAAAGGCTCCAGCCCCAGAGATGAAACAGCCGAGGTGGGCGAAAAATTACGGTCATACTTATTCAAAATAAACCTTACAGCCTTGGCCTGGATAGATTCAATGTCTAGATTAATGTCTTTCTTAAAATAAGGATCCCAAACAACAGGTCCATACTCCAAGATGGGCCTAACAAGGGTCTTATAAGCACAGAGTTTAACTTCTTTAGTAGAGCATTTAAGAGTACGTTTAACATAACCTATTTTTTTAAGGGCGCGAGAACAAATAAAGTTGACGTGCTTGTCCCATTTGAGGTTGGACGTGAAGAAAACACCTAAATATTTGAACTCCGTAACTTCATTTAAAATGACATCATCGATGCCATAGCTAAAAGCTAAAGGGGTTCTCTTATTCGTAAATCTCATAAACACAGGTCTTATCAAAGTTAATATTTATTTGCCATTTCTTGCTCCAATTAAAAAACTGATAAAGGATTTGTTAATAACAGTTGATTATTAGGAGACAAAATGTCATTGTACAGAACGCAGTCATCTGCATAAAGAAGAATTTTAACGGGTATGTTTTCTACGACATCATTTATATATAAAATAAATAAAAGAGGCACTAACACCGAACCCTGAGGTACACCTGAGCTAACCGAAGCTTCTGAAGAGAAGGCATTCGGAAATGAAACAAACTGCGACCTGCAATTCAAATAATCTGAAATCCAGTCGTTTCTAAGAATGACTTTTAACTTTTTTTAAGGAGTAGCGCGATGTTTTTAGTTTAATCGGGCACTGCACAAGAACCTAAAAATCAGGCAGCGTGCCTTCGAAGTTTGCGGGGTTCTTTTTTAATTCCCCAGTCTACTGTCTCCGGATGAACCTGACACAGCATCGGCAAAAAGGGTTTATTGCATTCACATTCTTTCTGCTTGGGGGTTTCGAAATTAGAAAGAGATTGTCGAGGAATCCTTGGGGAGGCCGGAATGAAAATTGCCGGTTCTGCCTGGATCTAAAATTGGGGCACCTGTTTGTATCATGCCTGGAACCGCGCAGTTCCAGACAGGATACAAACCGGTGCCCCAATTTCATATCCAGGCGGAACCAGCTGGTTCCAGTGGTTCTGCAGAGCCACTGGTACCGCGCGGTACCAACCGGTGCCCCAATTTCAGACCCAGGCGGTGCGGCGCTGGAATTCTCACTGCGCTCACCACTGGACACTACAAAAGTATTTCGCGCAATGCCCTTAGGCCCGCTTCAGACGGGGCAACTTTTCCAGCAATTTTGAGGTTGCTGGCGGGTTGTTCCATAGCTTTCCCTAGATCGACACGAATTGCTGAGATCGGGTCCGGCTCGAAACGGACGAGCAACTCGAACAACTCGGAGCCGTTTGAAGCGGCAGCAGCCAATCAGGGACGCGATATTTCCACGTGACACCCCCGTGGTGGTGATGATGACAGCTAAAGACTTGGTTCTGGTTTGAAATCGATCGTTTTCGGAAGTAAACCTTTTCAGAAAGATGAGTTAGTGTTTTCAACGCCATTAAAAGATATGAAAACACGTTTCTAGCGCGTAGCTGGGCGTCTAAATAGTGCAAGAAAATTCAAAGTGAATGATGATGATAGCAAGTCGTAGCAATTCGGTTGCTGCGTGTGAACGCGGACGGCCCGTGTTGCTGGTGTTGCGACGTCAAGTTGCTGAATGAAATTGCTCCGTCTGAAGCGGGCCTTAGCAGTTACAAGCAAGAGATCGTCGCGATTTCAGACTCAGGTGGAAAAGCCTGGGTCTGAAATCGCGACGATCTCTCGCTTGTTGCGGCTAAGGGCATCGCGCGAAATACTTTTGTAGTGTCCAGTGGTGAGCACAGCGGGAATTCCAGCGGCGCAGCGGGAATTCCAGCGGCGCAGCGGGAATTCCAGCGGCGCACAGGGTCGTCCAGGCGTCGTCACCAAACACGGTGCACAGAACACACACACAGCACGCACAAGCACAGTATCCAGTGTTGAGCGCATCGGGAAGTTCCGGAGGGCAAGCGGTATTCGAGTTGTTCGAGTATTGTCACCAAGCACACCAGCGCCAAGCGCATCCAGATGCCGAGCCAAAGTGCAATGGGTCGACAGCTTCATACATACTACATAAAGATTCCAAGCCGAGGTCAGGGGGTATCCATCCAGGGCAACAATGAGCGCGTCAGTATCCGTGCGCCCGCACCGCGAACATCGCCGCCCGGCGAGCGCCGGCCGACAGTCCGACGAAAGCAGAGAAGAACCGAAACTCTCGTACTGCACCAGACAAAGCGCGGAAAACGCCCGCTCGCAGCGCCTGCGTAGCGGATGCGCCTGTCCCTAACACGTGACCTGCAAGAGACCGCGGGGAAGAAAGCGGGAGTTCCCCGCCAACCAACCCCCCCCCCCCCCCCTCTTGTTCCAGTCACGCATATGCGCGCCCGCTGGCTGGGAGCAGACCCTACTGGAGCCAAGGGGGGCGGATCGGATCCACCCATCACCGTGCGGATCCAGTGCGTTGCGTCTCACGGGATCCGACTGGTTGCACCCAAAACCGCGCGGTACCAGATCGGATCCGCGCGGATCTGAAATGCCCACAAGTTTAGAACCGCGCGGATCCGAACTGGAACCGCTCTGATCTGACATTTTCGTATGGGACATAAGGGGTCCAAGGTTAATCCAAGAAATGTATACCTTCGGACGTACGGAATTTTTTTCGACACTTTGGTAATGGGGTATCGATGCATGCACTTGCAGGAAAATGTAATCACAGCTGATTTGGAAGTTGATATCTGAAGTCCACGTTCCGCTAGATATTTATAAATTACTTTGAGAGCGCTCTGAAGTCTTGCCCGTATCTGTGGACGTACGACACCAGTCGCCCAGATACAAATATCATTGGCATAGATGGATGTGTGTGCTGTGCTCGGTAATGCCCGGGCAAGATTGATAAGCACATTAAATAAAATTGGGCTTAGTACACTGCCCTATGGTACTCCTCTTGTGAGAACCTTATTTCCTTCAACGGTTGATCTGTAAATAGATGTTCGTCAGGTAACTCTCTATCCAAGCGTACAAGCGGCCTCCGATGCCAAGTTCATCTAGCGCATTGAGAACGGCCTCTTGAGTGACGTTGTCATGCGCACCCTTCACATCAAGGAATAGAGTGGTGGTTATCCGTCGCTGGGCCTCGTGCTGTTCCACGAACGTGACGAGGTCGATAACACTATCCAGGAACTACTTCCACGTCAAAAACCGCATCATTTCCAGATAGCTCTTTATTTTCCAGGTACCCTTCTAGGCGGAAATTAATCATTCTCTCCATTAGCTTTTTTATGCAATTCGATAAAGCTATTGGCCTATAAGAGGCAATATCGTAGGGAGATTTTCCTGGTTTTAAAATGGGTAATATGCCCCCAGCCTTCCATGGTGTGGGTATTTGTCCCGTCTCCCAGTAATTGTTGAAAAAATCAAGTAGTCGTTTTTGACCGCAAAGGCCCAGGTTGGCGAGGGCGTCGTACGCTATGCCATCGGGTCCCAGATCGAGGGCCGCTTCACCGTTGCCAGAGCAGCCTGAAGCTAATCTTGCCTAAAGGGCAAAGTCATTCTGTTGTTGGAGGACGTTGGTACATTTGCTTGCACGAGACCGGGCGGCGAGTTAATAGCCTACTTGGTGTTGGGTCAGGTACCTGCAGAACTCCTACGTAACGTTTACCTCTGACGTATTACGGAACGGGTATCTTTACTGTTGGGGTCCTCGTTTTCCACGTGCCATGCCCCAACCTCCCCCAAGTGGTTTCCTTGGGTCAAGTTTTGCACAATTTGTTCTTAACAAACAATGTTTGTGGGAAACACGTTGGGTCTGTTGCAGACGTTGACTGTTTATTTGCGAACTTGCAATATTTGGGGTTATCTGCCGAGCTGGGGCTTCGTTCACCCTGAAGGCTGTTGTGTCCTTGTCATTATTGCCAGCGAAACTTTTGTTTGAGCTTGCATGATGTTGATTTCACATACCTAGCGGAGGAAAGTACTCGCTAGTCGGGCCTTGCTCAAGAGTATTGTTGGCTGTCCCTTGAGCTGTTTTGCAGTCCAGCTTGTCTTGTTGTCATAGTCTACAAATTTCTAGTTCGTTTCCATTTCATGCACTGATGTGACGCTTCGTGTTTTTTGCCACAATTATAGCAGCAGACAGCTGTTGCTTGGGCATCACAGTTAGCTCACTGATGTGGTCCAGAATAATGCAAGTACACTGGAGAATTCCGGCAGGTAGATTTGATGTGCCCAAATGGCGCAACAGATATGGCATTGGATTGGCGTTTCCATGAATTGTTCCACTCTGTGCCGTACTAAAACAAGAAAAACATACTCGGGAAGTCTTGATGAAGATGTAGTTATGGCTACTTTAGTCGATGTACCCATCCTACGAACAGATGTGGTTGTGTCGTTGTCGGTCTTTTAACTCCATGTATCTTGGAAGTGTCAACTCCTCTGATGACTCCGGTTGCTTGTGGTTGGGAACGGGACCCAGAGGATTTGACAGCGATTCCCAGCATAGATGTAACCTTCAAAAGAGATGAAAGTCCTTCAGCATTTCATGCACTGACAGAGATCAGGCCGAGTCTGCATTTCAGGCGGATTTAAACTATGAAGGCGGTGCTTTTGATTCAAGTGGCTGTCAGTTTTAGTTGGTTTAATTTGGTAATCAGTTTTGTCTCATCAACTGGATTGAGTTGAAGGTCGGGCCTCAACAGATATGATTGTACTGCTTGAAGGCTCACTCTTGGCTTGTTGACATCATTTCTTTGCTTTTCTTGATAGCTTCAAAGAGCAGCCCTTGTCGTCCATTGTAGTCGCATTATCAGTGTCTGTAATGCTGGGAAAATGCTGCCCAGCGGTCAGGGAATCGATGCACATTTTCGTTTTAGGCGTTAAAGATTTGTCCACATTCGTGTACTTGCCGTTCGGCAGTGTTGTTCGTTCGGCTTGTCCTCGGAATGCCGCTGCCGAGTGGGTCGGTCTATTGGTAGAAACCGTCTGGAGTTGTAAATTTTTAAATTGGGGGGTTTTACGTGCCAAACACACGACGGGCATCTGGCACGCCCCAGCGGTGGGCTGAGGATTAATTTTGACCACCTGTGGATCTTTTGACGTGCAACTGAAAGCTCCGCAATAAGCCTCTGCAGATTGCGGGCACCTCAGGCTGGGATTCGAACCTGCCCACTGAGGATCCAAAGGCCGGTGCTTTGCCTCGGAGCCACCGAGGTGGCTAACCGTCTGGGGTTGTGGGGGTGATGGGCCCCCGTCTCCAAAGGCCATGCCAGGGTCGAGGTCGATGACCGGTGACTGTAGTAGCAGGGGGTTCAATTTCACATTATTGTTTATTAAAATAGTAAAGAGGGGTGAAGTGGCACTTCGGCGTGGAAACATTTCGTCTTCTTCAAGAAGAGTGTTAAACAAAGAACAGGTAAATAACTTAGCCCACGCGGGTTTTTTTTCTCGCCAGTCTTTTGTGTTTTTGACTGATATTTTCTTTTACTTTTAGCACTGTCATGATGAGATTGCACTTCGTTTTCCATTTTATCTGAACCAAACTGATGAAGGTGTTAGCATTTTCTTCACATGTTAGAAAAGGCGCCATCGAAGGCATTGTCAGACACCATGCCTTCTCCTCTGACCACTAATTGTTAATTGTGTGGGGAGGGGGGGGACCCCCCCAGACAATCAATGTCTAAAACAAAAGCGACTTCTGGTATTTTGGGGGGGAGAGGGAAGGGGGGGAGGGGAGGGGGGGACGCGGTCCCCCTCACCCTTGGTTGGTATGCTGCCCCCCTCCCCCTTGGTTGGTACGCCCATGCCAATGTCCATCGAGTAAACACAAGCATACAAAAAGCCACCAATGTCCATCTAGTGGAACACAAGCAGAAACAAGACTACCAAAAACAGAAATATAAAGTACCTCACAGATGCAATAATACAGAATGTGTGCTGCTTTTAAAGCGCAGATATAGACTTGGAAGTTGGAAGTAACCTATAGATGTAACTTCAGTGTGCAGTAAAAACATAAAAAAGAGGTTGAGACAAAACATTCTTTATATCTAATGCCAAAAATATAAACAGTTTGTATTGGCACCATATTCCTGAAAGTCAAACCAAAGACCTGCAGGAACAAACAAAATAACATCTCCAAAAAGCAAGCATTCCAACATTTTCATCGTGAGGCTATGAAACCCTTAGCAATAAGCAATCTTCACTGCAGTCATCAACACAAGATAAAAATAATCCCAGCTTGAAACACACAACATGGATTTTCACCCAGTGTTCTTTCACTTAGCATAGCAGAGAAAAGAAAATAAATGCGGCCCCCTGCGAACGAGCAGGTCCCTAGAGTTCTTGAAATTGCACATATTTCACTTGAGTTCTCAGAGGTTCACCTGTTGCATTGGCTTGAGTTTGGGCGATACCTGTAAAAAAAAAGGTTATTTTATAAACTTTTTCAGTGAATTATTCATCCATCTGTCACATTTGTTGTTTTTTACAGCGGAGTTGTTAAGGGCTAGTTTCCCCAGGATCGTGTCCCCCACAAAGAAATGTAGACACAAAACTCTGGTTGCCGCCGTCGCTCATAGATGGCGGTAGCTGTCCAGAGTGTTGTGTTTGCCGGTTGTCCGCTTGCCGCCGTCACTCATAGATGGCGCAACCTTTCGAGCCTTTCCACTCTGGCTTGCCGACTTGCGGCCGGCCATTACTTCATTCCCACCATAGTACAGCTTTGCTGGTCTTACTTCTTCACCAGAGTGGAAAGGCTAAAAGTAGGGATGGGCGAATATTCCGTTATTACGAATAGCCAATCGAATTCTGTTCTATTCAGCATTCGCTTCGAATCGAATTTAAGGATTCGACAATATTGAATTATTCGACAATATCGAATTATTCGACAATATAGAATTATTCGACAATATAGAATTATTCGACCTTTCTAAGAACAGTCAAACCAGACTATATCGAACCCGTTTACATCGAATTATTCCTTATATCGAACAATTTTTGTGCACAGTAATGTTACAGTGATAATATATAGCAAAAACTATGGTTGCATCGAACAAAAATAGCAGCCGCTACCGATATATCGAACTGCCAAGAGCGCCGTTTTGCTCTGCAAGCTGGCTTTCCCCCAACGCGAGCGGCCGCATTGGGGGAAAGCCAACTTGCAAAGAACGCTGGCTTTTTCTTTCTTTTTTTTTTTTTTTCCGGGCGGCCGCGTCGACTGTTCGGAAAAAAAAAAGAAAATACTGTAAACGACTAAATTTTCGCGGGGACCTAATTTTCGCGAATTTCGCGAATCGCCTACAATTCGCGAAAAATACGTCCCGCGAACAATTCGGGCAATATGGAAACGCTACGGAAGCTACACTCGATTCGCGAAAATTAGAACCCGCGAATAATTTCAAATTTTCAGCTTTGGCTCGATTCGCGAAAATTTGAGCCCGCGGAAATTACGTCGTTTACAGTATATCTTTTGCGGAGAGAGGGTGCTCCGTGCTCCCTCTCTCCGCTCCGTCCGCAAAAGAGAATATTATTTTTTCTTCCAAATTAACGCGGCCGCCCAGAGAAGAAAAAAAAAAAAAAAAAAGCCAGCTTGCTTTGCTACTTGCCTTCCCCCAACGCAGTCACCTCTTTTAGGGGAAAGCCAACTTGCAGAGCAAAACGGCGCTCTGCAGAAGAAGGTGCTCCCGTTGGACGTGCTGCGTGCTCTCGGCATAGTTCGGCGCTAATGCGCGAATATAGAAGGCAGCGGCCTCAGCATTTTGGAGTCCGTCGATAGCGTAGAAAAATATCGTTATCGCGGATGCAATGAAGAAAAAGCAGCAGAAGATGCAAGACTACTTCATTGTGTAATATTTCAGCAGAAAGTGGATTTTTGAGAGTCAAATTCATTAAAACTTTTATATAGAATTATCCGCTATATCGAACTGGTAGACTTTTTTTGCGAGTTCATATAAACGGGTTTCACTTAATCTGGCTTGGATTTACGGCCAGGTGGCGCAAACTTCCGACCGTTTCAACCATTTCGTGCTACCGAACTCAATGCACTTGAAATTAACAATTACAGTATATCTAATACAAAATAAGGGCAAATATAAAACTATAGTTTAAACATATGTTGTGGTATTTTTTGCTTGTACTATTCGAACTATTCGATTCTAAATTATTCGACCAAAATCACTATTCGCTTCGAATTCGATTCAGACCCAAAATCCTCTATTCGCCCATGCCTAGCTAAAAGTTTTTCTTTACATTATGTGATATTTATGGTTAACACATACTGCATGATGTTTTTAACATACACTGCATAAAACAGTTAGCACAATAACTTGTTTAACATACACTGCATGACAGAGTAAGTACAAACACATTGGTGTTTTTTTCCAGTTTTTCAGTTGCATGTCAGGAGAACAAGAAATATTTGCAATCGCATGTTTCACCTTAGTTATCTGGAAAATAAAAAAATAAAATCGCAATAGCATGCTGCAACTAATATAGTGTAGCACCCCATACATTTTCATTAAATCACCCTCTTCAGACTTCGGTGCAGAAATATTCTAGGTAACAAACCTTGAAGGACGATAGAAATATAGAAAAAGGATCTTCCAGTGTGAAATGTCACAGCATACATCAGAGAAGCGAAGCAGAAAAGTTTAGAAGTCTCCACGGGGGGGGTACTACTTTGATAGTGATCCGAAATATGTACAGTGGAAATATTATTACGTTCAACAAACGGTATAATACGAAGCACATAAAATTAAAGGGGCCCTGCAAGGACTTTTTTACTGGTTTTTAATTTGCACCGAACCTGAGCGCACTGAACGTAGTAACTTAGTGAAACTTTTCTTTTCTCGAAATTCGCTTTATTTTAAAAGTTATAGGCAAATTGAAATTGCAAAAACAAGCAAAAAATAACCTCCCTCATGACGTCCTTGGTTGCTTGAGTGGCCGTGAACTAGAGGAGGGGTAGTGAGCTTATCGAGCGCTCAAGGCTGCCGCACTCCGTGTCGACGGCGCGAGAGGGCGCCACTAAAGCATGTTCTGGATAGGCTGTATGCAGCGGGCGGCCAGAGCGGCTCTCATTGCATGTGCCGCGCGATTAAACACTAATTCGGCATGACACTTCATTGGCCAGAAACGGCAGCAAACACGGGGTAAAGATCAGTTCAGAATGGGAGCCACTTCGCGCTGCCATACCGCGAAACGGCCGAACCGCAAGACAAAGATTCTCGCCGAAGGCCTTCGGAACGCTCGGCGCCGGTCGGATCCTCCTGTCCATACGACCGCAGCGCCGCCGCGTACATCCGGGACCTTTCCGTGTCGGCGCCTGATCCCACTACTCATTTCTAGTATGCGCCGCCTTTTCCACCGCTTGGTGGCGGGTATGTCCACGGGTCATTTCTTGTTTCCGTACTTTATAAACTGCATTCGTTTCTTTTCTGATCTAAAATACTGAACAAAAACTACTTTTAGAAATAATTGAAACGTTTCGCGCCACTTATATTTTGTATTTCAACTGAAAAGAAGCTTTTAGCGGCTCTGACCAGTAGCAAGCCCAGGACCAAAGACGTCACATTTTGCGCGCTTTCGGTACCGCGGGTCGCCCTCGTCGGTGGAGGAGGTTTCCACTTCGTCCGGGTAAAATATGATGCACTGATATTTAGTTACTCTCTCCGTGCCCGCTGGCTTGCCCGAACCCCAAGAGACGTGGAAACCGCAAAAAAGGTAGACGCTTAAATATGATTGCAGGGCCCCTTTAAATGAAGCTATTGCTAAAAAAAAAAATTGTCTAGATGTTTTTATTTTGAACCTTACCTCAAATGGACATGCTGTACTGTTGGTTATGTCCTCCACCTTGAGGCCTTCCGCAATTTCGGTCAATGTCAAGCCTTTCTCCTCGCACACCTCAAAGACACACTGTAAAAGAACAGAGAAAATGCACAGGCTTCAAAAAATATGTTATGTTCCAATCGAACCCAAGCCATTCCTGAAAACTAAGAGCTTCGAATTGCAATTGTTGACAATTCATGAGCTGGAAAGGATTATACAACAAATATGACATGTTAAGTTCTCTGTCATTCATGTGAAAGGAAAAACCGCTCACACTAAGCTGAAAAGTGCATATTGCATGATCGAAGGTTTTACTTTCAATGACTCTGGGCACATTAAATGTCAATGTTACCCAATTCTACCTCAGGCTTTCAGGTCAACAAGCACCAGATTTTCTTGTGCACAAATTCAATAATGAAGTGTGAATTTCAATTGACATGTTAAATACTGTTTTCTTCCTAGATACACGATTGAATGGAGCAGATCGCCAGCCTTAGCAACAAATTCAATCTTTAGACTTCTTCACTGATGACGTCACCGTTTTCTAATTAGATTGCATTTTAATCACATCACGACTACAAACATTAATTCTTCTAACTGCTTTGTGTTGGGCAATAACATTGCATAATGTCTACAAGCCAATCGCCATCTTTTCTTGCTCCAATTTTTTTGTCATGTTGTGTTGCTCCTCTCATACTACAATCCTGTTCGGGCCAGGTGGTATCATGAAGTAAATAAATGAACTACTCTAAAAGCTTTCCTTTCTTTGTTTTCACAACGGGTGGCTTTTCTAACCTATGACGAGAACATGAGCGCAGAGTAAAATCGGCAAACGCACCTTCTCGGTGATGATGAGGTCAACACAGCGCTGACCGGTCAGCGGCAGCGTGCAGTCCTTCATGATCTTGGGCTTGCCAGCCTTGGAGCAGTGCTCCATAGTCACCACCACCCTGGTTCCAGCAGCCTTGCTGGACACAAGGTCCATGGCCCCACCCATCCCTTTCACCAGCTTGCCCTGAAACGCAATGTTTGTTCAACGCTGAAGAAACTCCAAGAACATTTCGAGACCATACTCACAAATGACAACTTTCGTGACTTGCTTTGAAAAGCGGGCACGCCCAAGCTGACCCTATGCTTTTAGCATACTGTTAGCCTCTATGTATGCACTTTGCAACAGCATGTGAGGCAGGAGCTTTAGGTGATCCCTTTACCCCAAGTACAGAACACCCGAGTGGTTTTTCAATCCGAGCCAAACTCAAGAAATTGGTCGTCCTTGCCATCACTGCATATTTTAGAGGGCAAGCAGTGTGTAAACAGCTAAGAGAATGACACCCTTAGGAATGGATTGAAATAGCTTCGGAAGGCAACTGTCAACCGGCACCAGGTTTTCGTAAAATAAGCTCCCAAAGAAATGCTCATTGCTGTGATTCTGCTAATGCCAATCAATCCACAGCTATCCGACTCTGATAAATTCATTCACTTGGACTGAAGCTTTCATAACCTGTGTCCTAAAATTAGCACACATGATTTGAAAAAGAGGTAAAGGAATTTAGCATCCTTTCTTGAGGCATAGGTACAAACACTAATAGATGCCAAGGTAGCAAACTCACAGGAATCATCCAGTTGGCCAGGTCTCCATATTGCGACACCTCCATTGCACCCAGCATTGTGAGGTCAACGTGCCCCCTGAAATAGATTTCAAAGTAAAAAAGCAAAATCTTTCAATCCTGACAGGTATGGAGAGAAATGTTACCACAGTCAATCAGCTTTAACAAAGGCAATTGGTAACACTGCATAACTATGTTCCCTAGAAGTGCCAATACTGTTGCACCACTGAAACCAGAGTCAAAAAGTAATTATGAAAAAGTAAGCTAAGACTCGCATATTCCCGATTGTCAACTTGTGTTCATTGGTCCTTTTAATGAAAGAGTTGAGTTTTGAAGTGTGAAATAGTATTGCCAAATTTGGTCTACTGTCATACACTTTTTGCTATATCAGGGTGTCTAGGAAATTATTCTTTTGAAATTCCTTGACTTTTCCAGGTTTTCCCTGACAATTTCAGGTGAAATTTCCTGAACACTCTAGAGGCGGTAAATATATAAGACCATTACAACACAAGGCATTGAGCATTGAGCACAGTGAGGATCATTTTGCACGGGCCTAATCTAACTTGCATATTCCGAAATATTCGGGTTCGTCCAGTCCCGATTAAACGAGCACTTCCTTGCCGCCGACATAGTCAGTAAAAAGGCCACTTCTGGAAACACGATGAAAACACGACGCTCAACCACGTACGTCATAACCAAATGGCAACATGGCCGCGAGGTGCACTTTCGGATACTTTCGGCTTAAGGCTTGTATTAAATTGAGGTCTGCGGCTTTCTCATTTGTTACTAAATCTAGTAGCTCTAACTACAGGGTGGAACAAGGAGACGGCAGGCTCTTTAAATCGACCGGAAAATTCGGTTTCTTAACCTATCACGCTACGACTTTGTGCAGCGTTGCCCACAGATGGTGCATTTTTTTTGTAAAATTTGCAAAGAATGAACTTACCCGAGGAAAAAGTAAAGAAAGAAAAAGGCTTAGCTCCTATGGAAACGCAGCGACGCCACCGGTCTTCAAAGAGCACGGTGCCGTTTCGCACGGGAGGCAAGAGATGGCGCAACGAACGCCGCCAACGAACGAGCATTCGGCGCCGAGAGCCAGCGTCTTTAGCAGACAATCTTTTCGACTCAAAAGCGGCGCGCGTTCCGCAGGCGGCGACAGTCGCAGAAACAAAAACAGGCGCGGTAACAACAAGCAACTGCAGTTCCTTGTCTGCTAAATACGCTGGCTCTCGGCGTCGTCTGCTCGTTCGTTGGCGGCAGTTGGCGTCGCGACCGCTTGCGCCATCTCTTGCCTCCCGTGCGAAACGGCACCGTGCTCTTTGAAGACCGGTGGCGTCGCTGCGTTTCCATAGGAGCTAAGCCTTTTTCTTTCTTTACTTTTTCCTCAGGTAAGTTCGTTCTTTGCAAATTTTACAAAAAAAATGCACCATCTGTGGGCAACGCTGCACAAAGTCGTAGCGCGATAGGTTAAGAAACCGAATTTTCCGGTCGATTTAAAGAGCCTGCCGTCTCCTTGTTCCACCCTGTAGATCTAGCCTAGTGTCGCGCTCTCAATCCAATCCAATCCAAGGCTTGGACTGGATTTGTCAGCTGTTCTCTTTGCACCGGGTAGCACACTCTTCATCGGGTGAGCAGAGCCCGTGCTTCGCTCTAAGCAAAATTTATTGCCGATATTTCTGCCCCCAAGTCCTCAAGTCTTTGCTCAGGGCACTTGATGGCATTTCCGGCTCATTTTCCCTGACTGGGCTCGCTTTTTGACAATATCCCTGACAATTCCCTGATTTTTTCCCGGTAATCAAAATTTTCCTGACAATTCCCGGTTTTCCCGGTCGCTAGACTATGCTTGAGTTTATGCTGTCATAAAGCCACCACAAGTTTCTTTTTTTTCTTTTTTTTTAGTCCAATAAGTCTGCAAGCAGTGTTAAATTAGCCATGAACTTGTTAGATTGTAACTTCTGTGTGAATTGATGCAGCTTGTGCAATGTGTTTTTGTTCTTTGATGGTTCATTCTATGTATATGAACATCAGGTGACTATATTTTATTCAACTGTATCCACCGCAATAGACCGATCTCACCAGCCAGTTTGACTACGCCACCGCTGCCGCAATGCATCATCTGCACGTGCGACAACCTCGCTGGAGTTCTGCGCGTGTGGAGCATTAGGCGGCACGAGCAGTCTCGTGCACTGCTGCCTGCCTCCTGCGAACTATAGTTATGGCGGCATCACGGATGCGCCGAACGCTTGGTGAGATCGGTCTATTATGGTTCTGGTGCTCCGGGGCAGCCTGGAATAAAAATAAATAATGAACTACTGCACTACACACACCTTGCACTTATTCAAGCTCAGTTCTGTTTGCTGCCAACTGTTCATAGAGCTCTGAAGTAGGAGACAGGACTATTTACTAATCAATACATGATCTCTAATTTTTAGGCAGAATGAAACTATTTTCAGCATCAACACGGAGTTGACTCTATATAAAGTTGTCAGTATAAATACAAAAATAGTGCAATAGCTCCACTCCAGCAAGCAGATCCCCAGGTAGCAAATAAAAAAGAAATGTACAGCAAAAGAATAAATCGTTTACAAATTTCACCAGGTTTTCATGACATAAGTTGCCGAAATTCAAACCTTTACCTGGCATTCTTTTTGCCAAAAAAGTGTGGCTGAAACCGAAAATAAAATCTACTCTATTTCCTATTAAATTACTACTAACACCATAGCAAGCTTATTTCCTTAAAACCACTTATGTTTGCAAGAGCAAAAAAAGAATATTAACAGCTGCCACATTTATTTACAATTTCTGAACACTGCTACCGTAAAGTTCCGAGAGAACGCACGCCCCTGAAAGATCGCCCATACCGTTTTTCTGGCTATAAAAATTCCGAAACATCGCCCACCCCCCCCGATTCCTGTCGGACGTCACGCAATGTCCTACGGGAATTGTATCATCCACAAAATTTGCCGTACCGGCACGTCTGAAAGGCGAGTTCATAGCGGGTTCCCGCGTTTTTGTCCGCGATCTGCGCACGCGCAATATCGGCTCCCGTAACACACGAGTTGTTCTTGCGTTTATGTTGCACCGTGAAATGCGGATCTGCTGCGTCCGCAATCTGCGGTATCCGTTCCCATAACATAAAAGTTTGTAGCGGATTCCTTCGTTTTTGTTCGCGATCTGCGCATGCGATATCGGCTCCCGTGACAGGCAAGTTTGTAGTGGGTTCCCGTGTGTTTATTGCACTATAAAACTTGAATCTGCTGCGTCCGTGATTTGCGGTATTCGTTCCCGTGAGATGCGAGTTCTCGGCGGGTTTCCGCGGGTCCTTCGCACCGTGAAGCGCGAATCTGCTGCGTCTGCAATCTGCGGTATCCTTTCCAGTGACACAGGAGTTCGTAGCGAATTCCCGCGTGTTTATCGCATCGTGAAACGCGAATTTATGGTGTACGCGATCTGCGGTATCAGTTCCCGCGTCACATGGTTTGTAACCGGTGCCAGTGTGTTTATCATTAATTTTTTGTGAAGTTTTGCTGTGGCGTCCCCAAAGATAGCCTACCCCATGTTTTTCACCATTTATCTGTTCATTTTGAGTGGGTGCTCTTTCGGAACTTTACGGTAGTTTGAGAGATTCAATACACAATCTGTTGCATCCACCAGAAAAACGAAGCTAAATGCGGCAGTTTTACAAAATTATTTTCACAACTAATAACAACACCCTTTACTTTGAACCAACCTGTTCTTTGCTGGTGCTTCTTTTTTTTTTCCCCAAATGAAAGTGTTGGTTGTCATTGATGCTCACCCTCTGATCATTGCGAAGGACTCGTCGCTTCCAAAGTAGGATGCTCCAGGCAGAGCGGTGACAGTCTCCTTGCCGGCGTTGATGAGGTCCGGGTCAACTTCCTCCTCCGTGGGGTATGGTCCCTGCATTCATGGCCACAGCCTGCTATTACTCTGGGTTTAGTAAGCGGGCTCTGGAGAGCCAATAATTCTCACAGAAAACCCAAGCATACATGTTCCCTCGGTTACTGTAACACTTTCCCATTGCTACCAGAAGACTCAAGAACTAAAAACACTAAATGCATTCACTTAAAAAATATATTAATAAAAACACGGAGTATAATATTGGATGGGTACTGAGTTACACGTGCAATTTGGGTTACGTATCGGAACAATATTCACTGATAATAACACTCGTTCCGAACTAAACAAATAAGCCGCTTTTCTGTGGATTGGTGCGATCATCAGTGTGGCAACAGACTGAGCAAAACCGCCGAGTCAAAGTCTTTACCTTTAGCCACACAAAATGAAGCACCTCACACCAACGAGCTTCAGGAATATAAAGGCGACCGAATACTCACCACCCCAAGGATCCCATTCTCGCTGTGAAGCACGACGCTGATTCCCTTGGGGATGTAGTTGCTGGCAAGCACTGGGATGCCAATGCCCAGGTTCACTTTGAGCTTCCGTCAAGGATACGACGACTCTCGAGGCAGCACGCGAGCGTGAAAAAAGGGGTCCCACCTTTAAAAGGTGAGCGCCTCCTAAAGGATACCGTACATGCCATCTTCAAATTCCAGGGCCGCCCTTCTGATGATGCGGCTACGGGTGTCGTCCTTGGCAGTGCCCTCTGCCTTTGACCGCGTTTTCCTTTTCTAAAAGGAAACAGAAGATGCACACAAAAATATTCAGCCTCTTGAAAACCCGAGTTCGCCAGCTTTCCTGGATGTTCTCTGTTATTTCTACCTGAAAGACATTCCTTTTTATTAACCAGGGTTTTACCTGGAGCTTCTGAGGACACCTTTTTCAGCTGGTTACAACCAGAGTTGTAACTTGCAGTCCCAAATGATTTAATTCCAAAAAATGTATTGCGGTATTTTGCAAAGAAGGAAAGAATATTTCTAATGTGGAAGTTCTTGTAAAGAATGAAGGTGACAAAACAAAACAAAAGAAACCAGAGCCTCAGGCAAATGACAAAATGATACAGACAAAAAAACTTGATAATAGTAGATGATGTGGGTAATTCACATGCTTTGAGCAAAGATTACTTCTCGCACCACAGTTAATTTCAGCTTATAAGGGGTTTATGAAAGCCATACAACCTCAAAGCCTGTACGTGAGGGTTTCATTTACCGTGCGACTAACACAGTTGATCGCATATCCATATAAAATCAACTGAGTTCCAGGACTAGGATTCTAATCAGCAACAAAATGCAAAATGCGAACCGCGAATCACGCACCTCAATCCTCTTCTCGAAGCTCTTTGCCTTGAAAATGCCATCGACGTAGATGCTAGGAATGTGAATCTGGTCGGCTGGAATGTCTCCGACTTCACACACCTCTTCCACCTTAGCCATGCAAGGGAACAAAAACAAGGCATTAAAGTAAGGGAGTCAGATATGGAGGGAAGCAAATCCTGTTTGTTCTCTTAGCTCGGTAGGCCACATGGCACTGTCTACAATATTCCACAAAAGTGAGCTAGGACTGCTGAAGAGAGTTTTCAACAAACTTTCTCCTGGAGTCTCCTGGTATGCCCTTGGCACACCAGTTCTAACGTATCATGGGTTTCAACATCTGAGATGCTGCATCTGTAGTAATTCTCAATGCTGACAGGAAAACTCCTGTGGAATAAACCTAGAAATTTCTTTTATAATCACCTACAATTACGCCACACTTCACTCCTCTTTCTAGATCTATTGTAAATCAATTACTAGGTTACGTGACATCTCATTGTGGTTTTCTCAAAAACTCACAAATCCTATGAGAACAATCAAAAGGAACTCTTGAATAAAGATCAAACAATGTTGCACAACTAGACCTCAGAGCATGAATGTTACCGTATTTACTTGAGTAATAGCCGCACTGTTAATGAAAAAAACCTGAGGGTTCGCTTTTCCGTGGAGCACGCGAATTGCCAATCACCGCGATCGACAGCATGACTCCAGCTGTTTACAGGACAGAGATAACGTCTTTGCGCGAAGATACCATCTGTGAAGATTGCATTTGTATGGAGAATCGTGTTCTCGATCTAGTTATTCGCTATGTAATTTATGCGCAACGCGATGCCTGGGTGTATACATGTTTTGCGGGAAAGCAGATGCAAGGGCCTTGTTCATAAATAGTGCGGCTATTACTCGAGTAAATACGGTACTCTAGACTGTACTGCCAGTTAGAGTGAGATGTAAAATCTCTCATGTCTCCTCTCTTTTTTAGGTACCCAAACTACAAGAGACTTAATCTAAAGCACCAACAGTCATCACCTGGCAACCCTGTAAAGTGCTCAAAAATGGTGTGCTATAAAAGTTACTGTACTAGCCCAAACCCTGGAAATTTGAATACCGCTAACACTCATTAATGCACTAACACGGTTGAACGCAAAAGAAAAAAAAATGACTAACCTCTGCAATTGTATACTTTGCCGCCTTGCACATGACTGGGTTAAAGTTCGAAGCTGTCTTCCTGCAAAGACAACACTGTAAATTACCTTCTGCAAAAACCAAAGGTCAATTTCTAACAATACACTCAGCATCTGAGCTTTCGTTCTTACTTCAGTGTTTCAGTATTTCGTGTTTGCAGCCCAATAATGATACCCAATAAATGATACAATGTACATGAAAAAGCACTGGCAAAGTATTGAGCATATAGACATCAGAACTACCTACTAAAACTCCTAATACAGCAGAAAGTGACCAACAGCTACACCACAAGTAAGATCACCACAGGTTTTGCTATGGAGTTGCAAACACCCCAAAAGCAGGATCAACAAAATATTAAAAATAAGAGTTTTGGCATTTGTGAATGAGAGCCCGAAGCTGTTATCTGCGTCGCAATTTGAAATATAAAAAGTACCTTACCTAAACACAAGGTTGCCGGCCTTGTCGGCTTTCCAGGCCTTGACCAATGCAAAGTCTCCGGTGATGGCATGCTCCAGAATGTAGTTCTTGCCATTGAACACTTGGTGCTGCGAACATGTTTGTAGAGGCACAAAAATGCAGTACATCTACTGACATTCACACAAAGTGCTTCCACAAAAAAATCGCAGGAGCACCAGAGGGAAATTTTTCTGATTAAGTCACATTTCCCCCCCTCCCACTATGGTGCTCTCACTCCGTCCCACCTGGTATAAGCTCTCCGTCGCCGTAAGGATCGGTTGAGTGTCTATCTGTCGGTTACCAACTGAAACTAGCGTTTGCCTAGAATTTGGTATTCAGCTAGATTACAACTTTGCCTCAACTAAAATGTCAACAGAGTTGAGAGTTTCAGAAATTTTCCGTCGTCAATCAGCATTTTGTGGTCACCGACAGCTTAATGAATGCGAGGTTTGGCTTGTTCTGTCCACCTTCTTGCTCCGCGATTCGTCCATTGGAATTTTTCGCGTTCATTGACGCAATATCATTGGCCGTGGAGCGATAACAAGATGTTAGATAATCGCCACTCCGCGCACTCCTTACGTCGGCGGCGACTAGGGCATGCAAAGCATTAGAGTAAGGAGCTAGCCTCCCTTTCATTATGCGATTACAGAGCTAAGAATGACTACTTTTAAAGTTCCATAAAAAAAAGCTAGAAACAATGTTTCCTTAAAAAACTAGTAGTATCTACCTTCAAAGCCAGTGCCACAATATGCAAGAAGAAACCTCATCCAGTTTCAGATTGTTGGGTTAGTCAGTGCTGTTCAGGGCATCTCTTACTCACTGGTCTGGGCTCACTAGTGATTGCAACGTTGCCGTTACTGTCGTAGCAGATTGGAGCGCCGCCCTTGTGGATGAGGGTGCCGTAGGCCGTCGGTGTGAAGAACGCTGGAATGCCTGCGCCACCTGCCCTCAGTCTTTCTGCCAAGGTGCCCTGGTGTCAGAGGAACAACACTCATTCTACCACCGACAAAAAAATATTACCCCCCCCCCCCCCTTCAGTGACGGCACTTTTGGAACTCGACGCATTTAACTATAATTGCAGCTCTCCTCTCCTAAGTGGTATAGACATCCACTCTATGAAAGACGCTATGAAAGGAACCAACCCAGCCAAAAAAGCTAAGCATTTCTTTTTGCTTCATCTAGAATCCCAAAAATTTTCATATCTGGGTAGCTCGGCAGAACTTTCCGTGAAATTTCGGCTCGCTAGACAGAGGAATTACGCGTGAAATTCTCATCTGAAAAGGAGCCAACGAAGAGGCACAAATAATACATGTAGCGCTGAAGGCTGCGTATGCACTAAAAGCAGTGACCTGCGTCGACTGACTGAGCGTGAAATTCGCCTGCTCGGTAACAAGCATGCATTGCACTTTAAGTCAAGCGTCGCCTGTGCCTCATCATGTGTCAATCTTTTACGAATCAACACAATGAAGTCCTTGTACAGCATGAACAAAAGTACAGGTAAGCCAACCTTTTTGTGAAAACAACTGCCGTCATCAAGAATGGACTGCAAGCAATACCACATTAACTTTGCGCGTCGCCCAACCAGAATGGTATGTGGCATGTTCTCGGCGTTAAGTTGGCTCCGATGGCTCGTAGTGTTCACCATAGTTATTTTAGGAGATTTCAAAATATGTTCATAAGCAATAAAGCAGCTAATGCTATTTCAAAAGGGTACTCTGGCGATTTTTTTAGCTACGCCAATTATCTAAATAATTTCGGAATCGCCAGCCTTTAACCCATCCGGTGCTACTTAGTGTCATGAAATTCAGAATAGTGATTGTGAAATCGGCAAGTGAAAGCAACACCAAAACCGACATTCAAACATACCCGCGCTTTTCAGTGCCGTGACGTCGGTGGGAGGCAGGCTCGCAGGTCGAGCGGACAGTTTAAACATAGAATACACCGAGCATTTGTTTCGTGCTGCTGCGTGGGTGCTGGAGCGAGCTTCCAAAGCACTCGTTTGACACCATGAAACTGCTTGTAATCAGTTGGGAACAAAGTCTACAGTCCAAAGAGTGAACCCCTGCCTTCCGCTGACGTCACTTTTTCATAGTTTCCAGTTGAGACTTTCACTTTGAAAAACACGGTGAGGACCAAAATTCTAAATTCAATAACTTCACGAAAAAAAGAAATTATTTTGGGCCCAATATTGGTGTTACTATTTTAGCAATATTTGTTGGTGTGTTTAGCAAATTTGTATGCAAATTGAGGACTACGAAGAAAGCACTGGAGTACATCTTTAAGAGCTGTTAAAACTACCACCCATTGTAATGCAACGCTTTCTTCCGTTGACCAACGGTGAAAACCACCAAGTTTGTCAAGAAAAATTGCCTAAATGCCATTACTGTACCTGAGGGACAAATTCAAGCTCAAGCTCTCCAGAGAGGAACTGCCGCTCAAACTCTGCATTTTCCCCGACGTAGGAGGAAATCATGCGCTTCACCTGTAATTGGTAAGATGCCACAAATGACTAAAGGAGTTTTTATTTATGGTGCAACATGGAACAAAGTCAAATCTGCAGAGGACTAACTCAATTGTCATATAAAATGTGCTCCCCTGGCTACTAGGAAGAGTGTGGTATAAAGTTAGGGTTGTCTTACAGAAGGTAAGCCCTAGAAAGATCGTTGTTGCTGTGTAAGGCATGCAATCATAAAAATAAAACTGGTATGCTGTTGCCATGGTGAGAAGCATAGCATTATATTTATATGGTTGACTTCAGACAGACTGACTGAATTATGAAAATTCTCATACACTGAGAAAAGATTTAAGCAATGAAAACAAGCTGCTACAAACTACAAACAAATACAATATAAAATACAATTGCATTCAAAATACAGTAGGCATCAAGAATCTTTTGTAAAAGAGCTGATTTAACACAGCTACGTATAAATGGTGCCATCATCTTTCCCTACACACATGTACCACGATACAGATAAAACAGTATCAGTTGCCCTACAGACTTCAACATTCAAACTCCACAAGTAGTCTATACTCTTGGTGCAGCTTGTAGTAAAATGTACCCAAGTAAAAACAGACATTCATACAGTGAAGTCCAGTCATAACAGCCTCCCTTATAACAAACTACTGTTAGAACAAACACCTTTGTACAAAGTGTAAAATTGTGTCAAAAGCTTTCTACCTTAAACTTTTGTATGAACACACGCCCCCCAGAGATCGCCCATCTCGTTTTTTGGGCTGAATATCCATAAAGTAAAAATTTCGAAACATTGCCCCTTCCTTGAATCCCACCAGATATCGAACAAGTGATGCACAACGGGAATCTCATCAATCGTGCGATCTGCGGTACCGGGACATGTGACGGGAGAGTATGCAGTGGTTCTCTCACATTTGTCGCACTGTGGCACGCAAATCTGCTGCATCAGCAATCTGCGCGCATGACATTAGTTCCTGCGAAACACGAGTTTGTAGCGGTTTCCCGCATGTTTATCGCACCGTTAAGCGCGAACCTGCTGTGTCCACGTTCTGCGGTATCCGTTCCCGTGACGGGCGAATTCTTAGCGGGTTACCGTGCTTTTATCCGCGATCTGCGCACGTGATGGTGGTTCCCGCAACGCCCATGTTTGTAGTGGCTTCTCGCGTCTTTGTCGCAATGTGGAATGCGAATTTGTCATGTCCGCTATCTGTTGTTCCCGTTTCACATGGTTTGTATACTCTGTTTCACCTTGCGTGTGACGCAGCGGAGGCTACGAGCCATCTCAACCAACCCAGCTCTGTGAACGTAGTGCGTGATACGCCCTCCGCACGACACTGCGCCCCTTCTTCAAGGTCGCAAAACATTCATACAGCTCTGCATTGGCTCCTGTGACTCTTAGCATCCACTGCAGTCGGTTGCAAGGTGAAGCGGAGTAAAGTAGGAAATAAAGCCCCCCTCCCGCTTGTGTTTACCACCAATTTTGATAACATTTTGCTGTTGCATCCCCAAAGATTGCCCACTCCACATTTTTCATCATTTATCTCTTCATTTTGGGTGGACGTTCTACGGGATTTTACGGTATATTCAAAAGTTAGCCGCTAAGTTATTGATGTAACAAACAGATATTGCAAATCTGAGTATTTGTTTATAAGTGCACTTGACTATACACGCAGGGTTCTTTCAAGCCACAAGTTACTTGTAGTCAAACAAATCTTGAATGAGAGCCAAGAAGTTACAAACCTGCCTTGTCTTGAGAAGGATGCCAAGCCCAAAGCCATCTACTCCAGCATTGTTACTCACAACAACCAGGTCTTTGATGTTGGACTTGGACAGCGCGGCTATCAAGTTTTCGGGAATGCCACACAGACCGAAACCTGTATGGCGTGCACAGCAACAATAAACACTCCTCTCCACCTTTACACTAAACAATCCCCCAAACATTTATTTTTGATTCCACGTGTTCAATAACAGATTTTTTTTTTTAATTTAAATTGCGGGAGTTAGACGTAGATTGGTGGGCCGGAAAGTAGCCTCTGGTTCAACAACTCGAATCAATCCCCCTGTTGCAGATAAGAATCTATGCAAAGTTAAGCTACAAGCGCTCCACCACAAACATCTCTTAACCAGTATCTACATGAATGTGTGCCATCTATGGATGGCATATATACTTTAATATACGGAAAAGTTTAAATGAAGATCACTGAGCAGAGTCTTCTCCCCAAGACGCAACTACTCAGAACCCATACCCCACACGCCCAGAAGTGATCTACGTAAGGATGAGGCCGAACCTCCGACCAGAAGTTTGGATCCCGTTTTGATATCCTTGACAGCCTCCTCGGCCTGAGCCGTAGAAGCGGGCCTTTCTAGCTGCACTTGTGGAAAGGCACCTCTGCACAAAAGTAAAAAGGAGAGGGGAAAAAGAAAAAAAAAATAGAGATGAACGGTGCTTGAATTTTAGGAAAAAAAACATGGCAAGCACGCAACCCCACATGACTTGCGCTTATAATAAGGTTGCGGCAGTACACCGAGGTTATACGACGCATTTTCAAATGATACATTTCTATCTCGCTAGAAATGTTAGCCTGAAACAAATTTGAAAATCAGATATAGCAACTCACGCCGACACGAATGCCGATCTTCGCTATTAAGCGTAAACATTGATACGGACTACAGCACATACTATGCAAACTTCGAAAACTGTTTTAAAACTTTTGCGCTGTAGGTTTTTCGAAACTGTTGCCCACGAAATGCGTGACCGCGAGCTTGCCAAAATGCTTCACATAGCTCAAGGGACCGGAGTTACGCAAGATGTTGACTTAAAACTAAAAGTGCATAAGTTGAAAAAGTATTTTGTTCCAAACTACGTTCTCACCTGGGCATTGTGCGCTGTTCGACTGTACGAAATGAGGGTATCGACGTTCCGTAAAATAATTCGTAGAGCCATCACTGCAACCGAAAACCGGGCGACCGATGGATCACGGACGAGAATTATCGGCACCCTCACCCCAGCTCACCCTGCGAGCTCTTGGGCTCTTGCGGGGAGTTATTTCCGCCAGCAGATGTCGCCATATTCAGACAATAAAATGTAAATAGAAAATATAAAAGAAAGAAAAAAAAACAAGTAGGAGACGTGTGGATAAGGCTTATCGCTTGTTTTCAAGGTTTCAAATTATTCTAGAGGCAAAAAAACCAAAAAAAAAAACAAGCTGAAATATACTCCAGTCGTTTTCCTTGGAAGCAGGCACAGCTTTTCTCTCTTATAAATAACGGGATCCTACACTTCGTAAACGAAACCAAAACTAAAGTAAGCGCACTTTTTTTTTTCTTTTTGTGTGGAGGCTTCGATTATAAGAAACTCAATTCAAACAAACATACACACATAACTTTTAAACTGTTTATTGCACGTAAAGTAGCACCACTCGCACTGCCACTTGACTAGCGAATGTAGCCCTGCTTTGAAAATGCAGGGTTTCAATCACCGGTCTTTTTATTCTCAAAACTTTTTTTTTTGTCCAAGTCCAAAATTACGCAAAAGCGTGTAAAAAGAACAAAAAATAATATTTCTGCTTATTCGACTCCAGATAATCACAGCCTATATAAATATATTAGTATACCTTTGCCAAGCCTGCATATTAACACATGAAAAAAAAATTAACCATAGAGATCACTGCAAACAGCAAGCAAAACTAAAGAATTGCGTTCCAACACTAATTTACTGGCACAATAACCACAAGAAATGGAGAAACAAGGTTGTTAACAACAAGAAATGCACTGTGCCAAAATGTACATCTCAGTACATGTAATGTTCAATAGCTATAGAAAAAAAAAATTGAAGTAATATGATTCAAGTTCTAAACGCAATACTGATACAACTTTCTTTTAAAATATTATGCCACAGGTACTGTCGTTGTAGCAATAAACATAATCGCACAATAACGAGATGCCAAGCTTTATCGCAGTCACGTACAGGACAATGAATGAGATTAATATTTTAATCAAAGCTTGGAATAGAAAAAATATGTATAATACATTAAGAACCACTTGCTGCTTTAACATATATGCTATCTTCAGTTTCTTTAAGCTCTATCTTATATTTATTTAATTATATTTAACTTACAAAAATGTTTGTGGAAAAATGCTTAACACAAATGCAGTACACATACAAAAGGAGGCACAGTAGTTCACTAGTAGCAAAGAGCAAAGGTCTCATATCCCGATGTACAAGCCCAAATACTTGCAGAATATATAAACTCTGCAGTTTCTAATGTACGATACTATCGTGACATTGTCATAGCTGGTACAAAACAGAAAGTAAACAGTTACAACCCCATAGGTGGCACTGCATTACAAACGAGGAACTGCATGCAAAAATGCTAGAAGTAGCCTGGCACTAAAAGATCTTTCAGGGGTGACCATAATACTTGAATCACTTTGTTTTTGCTGGCACATGATATTACAGATGTGCGTGTCTACGAATTTGAGTAGAAGTGCTAATCTGTGCAAACGCACAAAATAAATGATGGATTGCTTTGAAAGCTCCACTTTTGAAAAATAACTACCACATTGCATCTGGTCCTTCGCATGTGGATAGTCTCCATAGACCACACCTCCCTTGATCCAGAAATTCTGTTAATCCAACCACAGTTGTATCCACCTGCTGTTTTGTATGGAAAAATTTTATGGCATAAAATCATGCCATAAAATCTTAAAACTGCAAAAACAATTATACATTGTGCATGCAACCGTATGCAGCACAGGTTCGTCATATATGATGGGCAATCTTTGCTGATCTGCAGTAGGTATCCATGTGCGCGTCAAATCCGAAACAAACGAACAGCAATGTTTCTTTGCATAGATCATTTTTTTTCTTATGTGTTTATAACAATACTACCATAGAATACTGTGCATCCGCCCATTCCCAAATTTGTAAGATCTGAGAAAATATGCACAGTAGGTACATTTATATGTAAAATTGATGACCGGATATGCACCCATCCCCCATTTTTTTTTGTGATTATCTCCAAATTTTGAGTGGGCGCTTGCCCTGTATTTTAAGATAAGTCTTTTTCCCAGAGTAGCAAAGGCAAGAAATATTTGTTCATTCAATATAGTTTAAACACCAGAAGCATATGTATTTATTTTAAAGGTTTTTAAAAACATGTATACAGTCAGCCGACTGATTTTTCGGTCGCCAATAATTCATACTTGTTCGATATTTCTGCCCTAAAGGGGAAACCGTGACCTACCCAATAGAAATAATGCATATCCACGACCGATGCTTCGGACAGCTTGAAGTCCGAAAGTTCCATTTTCGGACAAAATCGTCGTGAGCGATCAGCAGTAAAAACCACCGAGAAGCCACCACTTTAGGTTCTATGTTGGCTGCACATGGACTGGCTTGGTTTGGCAGCGCTACTTGAGTACTGCTAAGTCCCATCACTAGGTGACGCTATGCTGTGGTTCTTTTAATGCGAAAGCATTAACTGTCCCATGGAGCGAGCCGACGTCATCAGTTTGAAGCGCGCCAAACGGCAACTTAAATCCTTTTTCCAAGTGAAGCCAGCTCCCAGCTATGAAACCACGCGAAAAACCTAGACAACGGCACCTAGTTTCCCAGATCCCAAAGGAGCGGAGTAAAGCTGATGGATTTCGGCTTTGGTCCCATTGGCTGGCGCGCGTTGACGAGGCTCTTATTGGCCGCTGTGCGCGTCAGTTTCAACGACCGCCGCCCCATGGCGCTGCGTGTCTGCGCCGCGAGCACGCCTGTAACACAAAGCGTCTAAGGTCAGAGCTGCGAAAAGAGCTGGGAAAGCGCGCACACAGCCGACGCAAATACACGCATGCTTTCGCATTGAAAACTCAAGAAGTGCTTAGGTGTACCTAGAGCCTTTTTTTCTCTCTAGCTGCGCATCATTTTCATCATCATTGTTACCATATTTTTTGTTCATTCATTATTCTGCAGTCGTGCACTTTGCGCCTCTCATCTCATCTCGGTGAATTGCGTTTTCGGACTACGCTGGCTTGGACGTCATGGTCCCATCAGTTTTTCCGCTGCCGCGAAGTTTCGCTAAGAAGCACAGAAAGTATTCGACCATAACACTAGAAAAGAAGACAGCAATTCTCAAGCTAATAGAAAGTGGAAGAATGCAAGCTGAGGCGTAACCTGAAGCAAATCACTATTGATGGATTTTTTAAGTCCGCTTAGGCGTAATAAAGGCAAATATTTTAATCTGCACATTTTTCAGACTGCTATATTATTCGGATGTTTTTTGGTCCCTGCGAAATCCGAAAAATCGGTCGGCGACTGTAGATTGTCAATCAATATAACGCAAAACTTATAAAGCCGCAGAAAAAAAAGAAAAAGGGCCAAAACGACGACATCTCAACACACGGTGTTGAGACGCCGTTCTGTTGCCCATTTCTCTTTTTCTTTGTTTTTTTCCCCCCTAGTCTCAGAGTTCTATAAGTATGACTGCTCACCACGCTACCCTGCACCAGTTACCCTAATTTCATAACACGATGCTCAATTGCAAAACCTAGTAAACTGTGCCAAAAGTTGGCAAGAAACACCTCAACTTGGCAACGCTTCACCCAGGCTGGCGATACCTGCCTCAACCAACACGGATTGTACAAGTCCTTCAACGAGTGCCGCTCCTCCTCGTCTAATTGCCAAAATTATTTACACTATACTGACACGACCTGTCAGGGCATTTACCCGTATGAGCAACAGGTAGTTTTAGGGGAGCAGTCCTCCCCCATGCAGCACTGCCCCGAGGAAAAACATAACACCACCAAGCCGTAACCGATCCCTCAAACATTTCCTCTGAGAATTCCAGGGCTCGGCACAAAACTAATTAATTCTGTGCCTCCACCCCGATCGCTCGGATTTCTGGACAAGCGGCCTCAGACAGCTGCCAATGGCTCTCGCCAATGTGGTAAGGCAGCGAAGACACCGTAACGTGTAAGTGAAACCGATGGCAGTATAGGCACAGTGGCACAGTGATCGAATGGCATTCCTATAACCGTCCCTATGCATTCAAACCCACACAATGGCACAAGCAACGAGTATAGATCATAACGACTAGAGCGGCAGGTCGGCTTCAAGGTCCGTGCACTTGGGTGGCACTCGTGGTAGGTCGGTGGGAGGAGAGGATGCCCGGGACGAGGAGGCACCGTACTTGACCACACTCACATTCACCAAACCCAGGCCCCAACTCTGAAGGTCCGCCGAGCCGAAAAGCACAAACTCGAGGGCCGTCAAAATGGCAATAACGCTGCCGATATAAAAGAATGCCGCCCACTGTGCGAGGAAGCCCTGCGTCGGAAAAGGCTCTGCATGAGACGGATACTCGCCAAAGAGGCACATGTGTTAGTGCTAGAATGCGGCCACAGTTGATCTGAACAGAGGTGCAATAGCTGTACGCCTCCTCAAGATAGATTGAGTCTGTTCTCTGTCTATCTAGCTACAAATATTTATCGATCTGTCTACTTAGTATATACACCTGTCTATTTAGTGACTATCCATCAATATGGTCTCTGTCTGGCTATTTATCCACTCATATGCCAGTCCATGAAACAAACTTGTCAGCAAGGAAGACAATATTGTTTTCTTTCTTCGACAAGTTTTTTCACAGAAATAAATGGTGCGTGCTCCCATAATGGCATTTCTTGGTCCGATGAATATTAGACCTAGGCGAATGTAGGCTGGTAAAGAAATTCTGTTTTTACATTTTATTTCTCGATCAAGGTAACGTCATGTTCTCAAGCTTTAGCATTCCATCAGCATCGCTGGCGTTTGTCACATTGACACGGAGTTTCAGCTTAGCAATTTAATTTTCTCAATTGGATCCGGTCCATCAAAGTGAGAATGCCCCCAACGGAGTTTCATTAATGTTGGAGGTAACAAAAACACAGCAACGTCTAATAGTCACAGTCCCATTAATTTCCTAAAAAGCTATTGTACCATGCAACCCTCAGTTCAATCTGCAGATGAGACTGTAATATGCAAAACATAAAAACATGACTACCACATGCCCACCTCATCTTTCACAAGCCAGCCCAGCAAGGATGGTATTGCAAAACCTGGGATGCTGCCGCCAATATTAGAGATTCCCAGCAACGTACCTGCAGAGCCATTGGAGGAAACACACACAGTGAGAGGCAAATAAGTTCTCCCATAAATGAAAATCATATAGATGTAAGGTGCACGCTATGCAGTGTAAGCAAGAAATTCTGTTGTTGTAATGTTTTTCGAATGTTTCCTTTTGAGTGTTTAACTTCTTCAATCTCATCATTTATTGTTTCCTGACTTTTCTGTGCTTTTTACAATTTCAGTGTCTTCCCCTTAGGTAAAAATAAATAAGTAAGTCAGTAAGCAATGGTGGTACATACAGTAATCCCTCGTTATAACGAAGTCAACGAGATGGAAAAAAAAAATTTGATATAAGCAATAATTCCATAAAAGCGATTGAGCCAAAAAAAAACAGTGCCAGCAGCCTTGAAGGTGGACAAGAAAACTGCGGAACATCCTGACCGTATATTTAACCAAACAAACCTTGGTTATATGAACATCTCGTCGCAGCTTTACCGAGTAAAAAAATAATTAAGTGGAGTTTGCCTATAATTTCATCCGGGTATCAGTTCTCCTCAAATTGATCCAGGCATTGCAAGAACACTGTCACTGTCGCTGCACTCCACTTTGTTTCAAAGCAGCTGTAAGATGTTTCGCGTCTCCGCAGTAGTCGGCGTTTCCCGAGGTGCCTCTCCGACGTCACTTCATGTTTACCCTGGCTGCACGCAAAGTCTACGGTCGCAGCATCTGTGGCAGGAGCAACAATGGGAACGTCCACATCAACAAGTGCAAACGAAACAAAGTTACCCTCGGTGGCTTTGCCAACATGTTTTCACACACTCCTGTAGAGATCGTTGCAGAGACGAATATCATGTGCCGGCTCGGAAAGCATGCTCGCAAGAGAAAATCCGACGTGCACAAAGCAGTTGGTGATCTTTCATCTTCAGGTCGTGAGCGCGCTTTCTCCTGCATAAAAACTTCACAAACCCGTTCGATATGCCTTGCTTGTTCTGCAAAATGGTGGACAGTGTCGAACAGTTGACACCGGAATGTCGAATTCTTTGGCGATTTCGGACATAGGCCGGCCACTTGTCTCAATTAACCTCGCAGATCTCAGCAACTTTTGGTAAACACTTCCAATCACCCATACGACGCAACAGTGAGTGTAGTACGCTGCAGGCTCGCCTGTGTAGGTGCGTGCATCCTGAGTTCCCGAAGGGATGATCTCCTCCGGACTCCATCGCTCCCTTGACCCGATTCCGACAAGAGTCGGGCAGCATCGGCCGCGGGCACCGTGAGTCACCGTGAGTAGCGTCGGAACATTGAAGCTGCTCCTGCTGCCGCCTGCCCGCGTCCCCACGTCGGTGCATCGGTCTCTGTTAAGCCGTTTACTTTGTTTTCCCAGCTTGCCGTTTGCCTCGGCGGAGAAGGCGGAAAAAATGCAAGGGTCTCTGCGTGCCTCCATTAGGCTTGCGTGCTTTCGGCACCTTGGCCTTCGTAATAAGCGTGGTCGGCCGCCAATATACTTAGAATAATCCGGTTAAAAATGCGTGCATTTCGGTCGGGATCACGTTGAACTTCGATAAAAGCAATAATTCAAAAAAACCTATTTCGTTATAAAGAGGGATTACTGTACATATAGAAGCGCAAAGTACCGTACCTCCACTACAGTGCAGATGAGAAAGCTAATATAAGCTCTTAAATGACCAAACATATTTGCCTAATAAAAATAATCATTATCACACATAGCTAGCTCAAGCCGAAGTTTCCCAATTAATCACAATACTCTTACCAGCCCCTAACCCCAAAGGACTCGGACCTATAAAAGTGTAAAACGAAATAATATATTCTCAACCTGCGTATTGAACTAGCCTGGCCCAACTTCCAGCGAAACGAAACAATGTAAATAAGAAATGAAGGGGAATAGGGTCCCCCAGTTGGATTTGGTAAGAAAACTCCCATCTCACAATCAGTTCACACTTCCCTACAGTGTGGCAAGTTCACCACGTACAGTGCAACCCACTTATAACGATAATGAGAAAACCCGAAATTTCAATCGTTATAACCGAATATCGTTGCATCTGGACTAGAAACTGACCATTTCCAGTCTAGAATCGCTAGAAACTGATCGTTATAAGCGGTACATTGTTATATGTGGTATCGTTGTAAGTGGGTTGCACTGTAATACACAGTTTTTGCAGCACACTTAAAACCTCCTATGATGAGAGAACACTGGAGAGCAAACACACAGGTGGTATGGCGCCATCTATGCGACAACCCTGGAGCTGCATTTCACTAGAGCGAAAGTTTGGCGGTATTTGCAAGGTCAAATGTATGTAGTACAGTGCAGTCCACTTATAACGATACCACTTATAACGATATATCGGTTATAACGATCGATTTTATAGAAGCATCAATTTTTCCATTGGTTCTATGTAAAAATAAACCATATATAGCGATGCATTTTTCCCGGCATATCGGATATAACGATCAATAAATGATCGCGTAGAATGTGTTTACTACGAAAATTCAACAGAAAATTAGATAAAAATTGTGAAATTCCGCGAAGAAAAGACCGACATCGGCGGACGCGATCATCGCCGATGGGCCCCGACCGAATACTGCGCGAGTAGGCGCTGCGCGCGGCCTTAAAACCTCGGCGCTATCATCATCATCATACCCGTAACCTCGTAACCCGTCCCCGCCCTCCTCTTCTCTGCGTCGCTGGCGTGAAAGATGGCTCCGACGAAGCGAAAAGCTATCTCCTTCGAGGAGAAAAAGCAAATCCTACGTGATTGGCGGCAAGGATTCAAGGTCGGAAGTCTCGTCCGGAAGTATGAGCACTCTCAGTCGACAATATCGACCATCCTGAAATCCGGGGACGTCGTAATGAAGAAGGCTGGAACAAGCGGCTTTGACGACCAGCGGAAAAGGCTTAGGGAAGCCTTGTACGAGGATGTCGAGGAGGCCCTGTACCGGTGGTTTCTTACGATCCGAAACCGCACAAGCAAGCGGAGATCTTGGATTTTTTTGAGCGTGTTTAACACCATTTCATTGCGTGCTTGCTGATGACCCTAGAATAAAACTTTGTTATATTGCAGCGCTTCTTCTATATGGTGTGATTCAGTGAACACTGGTGAGTAACCTTCTGCTTGGGGGAACTATTTTGGGCAGTTTTCAGGGTGAGTCCGGATACAACGATAATCGGTTATAACGATCGGATTTTCCGCATTTAATAATATCGTTATAAGTGGACTGCACTGTACTACCTACAAAAATTGTTGTTTATAACATTTACAAAAAAAATTTTGGAGCCCCCCCCCCCCAAAAAACGCATTATGCACGAAGGAAAAAAAAAAGGAAAGATATGGGATTGCCAAGTGTTTCATTGCTACCCGATAGGTGGCGTCGGTGCTCTCTCTCGTCGCAAGAGATTTTGAGAGCTCTCAAGGCCCACGGTCCTAAGGATTCGCAAGAGTGAACTATCCCCAAAGGTTCAGATCTGTTCCTGTGATGCGTCTTGTATGCAGGGGCATTCTCCTGGTATTATGAAAGCTAAGGCACATATGAGAGAATGGTTGTCACAGTAATTTTTTAACACACAAATTTGTATTATCTCATGACATCATCATTAATGCGGCACCGCAGGCCTTTGCAGTATGGGCTACTTGCCTTTCTGCAGCGCTGTGGCTCTCCTGAACCAACAATGAATATTAACATTATTACGACAACTATTACTGAACTGAATGCTGACAAGTCAGCAGCATCGGAGACAATAAGCTATGCGGAGAGCAAGTCGTCTGCTTCTTGCGCAGGAGTTGCGGTGACGTAAGAATGACGCCGAGTTCCGACTGGCTTTGATTGAAAGGATGGTGGGCAGATCTCAATGCTAGATGACTTGAGCCCTATGCATTCTTTTTTTTTCAATCAGCCAGTAAGAGTGCGGCCTTCTGACATGATCGCAACCCCTGTGCAAGAAGCAGACGAACTTGCCCTTTGCATAGCTGCCTGCCAGTGCACCTGTGTACTGCTCATTTCTTGGATTATTTCCGAAGCTATTGCCGCAATCTTGACGACATAGAGTAAAACGGAGCAAGGAAATGACGCAGCAATCCTTTACCCGCAAAATCGGGAGCCATGTCGATGTAGGCGGCCATGAATCCACTGTGTCCCATCCCATGAAGTGCCCCGGCAGCGCTGAGCAGCACCATGTTCCACAAGCCGTTGCATCCGGCCGTAGGCACCAGTAGGAGGATCAGGCCTGGCACCAGCACCCCTGATTTGCACGGGGCATCTCGTCAGGTGACGCGAGACGGAGGGGTTCGGGCAGGGTGCACAGCGGTAGAAGTTTACTTTCTATTCTACCTTCAGGATTAAATTATATACAAACTGAAAAGTCATCTTGTTTTCACAATGTTAAGTTGAATTGAATTAAACAAATACTATTTGAAATGGGCTATTTCTCAAAAATCTTCAAAGCTGTGTCAAAAGAATGGAACTGCCTATTTTTGGTTAGAGACTACCCATGTGCTGGCGAGTTGGAATGGTGCATTTTTCTTATAACAGCTTTCATGACTTGTGAAAAAATTTTCTGCTATGCTTCTTTTTTCTGAATGGAATGAAATTAAATGCAACAGAATATTTTCTATGAAACACAAGAGCTGTTTATAAAAAACAACACACCATTTAAACTATTTTGCACAAAAGCAGCCTCTCTACTAAAAAAACATGCAGGTACACCTTTTTGCCAAATGCATGTGATTGAAAAATTTATAAAAATTCAATTAATTTCAAGAACAAAATTGTATCAGTTACACACTACTACCACTGTGGGTGTCACATCCCTGCATTATGGTTAGGCCGCAGAAAAAGTATGCACAACAAAGCTAAAGACCCTGTAGATTTTCGAGTAATATAATACCGTATTTACTCGAGTAATAGCCGCACTGTTCATGAAGGAAACCTGAGGGTTCACTTTTCCGCGGAGCACGTGGATTGCCAATCACCGCGATCGGCAGCATGATTCCAGCGGTTTACAGGACAGAGATAACGTCTTCGCGCAAAGATACCATCTGCGAAGATTGCATTTGTATAGGGAGTATTCACAGGACGCCATATTTGTGGGTGCTCTTTAGAGCGCATGCTCAGAGCGAGCTGTCATTAATAGACTGCTAAGACCGGCAATCTTGATGGTGCGAAATGCACGTTGGAGAAGAACTGTGGAAGCTCGGCGTCAGCACGCGCTCAGCATTCGCGCACACGGATATGGCCGCCAGTGAATACTCCCTATAGCGACTCGTGTTCTTGGTCTAGTTATTCATGCGCAACGCGATGATTGGCTGTATATGTGCTGTGCGGGCAAGTAGACCCAAGGGCCTCGTTCATAAATAGTGCGGCTATTACTCGAGTAAATACGTACTACTACTGTAATTTCCCGAAAGATGCCCCATTCCGAAAAGGTAACCCACCCCTATTTTTGATATGAGTTTGTATTTTTTCAAAAGCACCGAAAGGTAATTTCCACTTCTAGTAATTGTGGGGTCCTGGCCAATGGTGACCTCGGCCGAAATGGGGTTAGATAGCTACTGCAGGAGATAAGCAAACATTGATGACTGGGAAGGACAGATGTCTACACTCCATAGACCCTCAATGTGATTACAGGTTTGGCAGGCCACAAAATACAAAAATAGCTTTTTTTACAATATTTCTTTATTACACTACGAAGTTAGCCCACTTCTCATTTTCACCCAATTTGCTCTCTCTTTAAGGTGGGAGTCCTTCTCTCTCTCTGTAGGGATATTATGTTCAATTCTCTGGTCAAATTGAAAACACATACTACAGATATAATTACAAGTATAAAATATTCACAAATGTCAGCTGTCAATTGGAATAGGTGATGGTGCATCACATAACGGCATTATTTTGTTGCAATACAAACAGCTTTAACAGGACAGAATGCCAGAGAGGGCTCGATTCCACAGGATGTGGACAACTTACCGATGCTGTTGAAGAGCTTACGGTTGGTAGTGATGGACATGCAATGGCGTTTACGTAGACAGTCCGAGATCACACTTCCCAGGCAGCTGAACAGAGCTCCAAGGATGTTAGGAATGGCAGAGAGCAGACCATTCTGGGTGGACAAGAGAAAGCAACAGAAAGAACAGCTTTAAAGGGGCGGTGCAACGATTTTATGATTAAAAGAATTTGCATCTTGACATTTTTAAGTTGTTTATCGTGTCCCGGAGGATAGAGAAAACACCTCCTTCATTAAAAATGTCGCGATTCCGCTGCACAATCGCAAAGCAAAAGTCGAGCTTTTTCGCCCACCTGCAGCCCCAAGTGGCAGCCGAAGGAACTACGGCGAAAAGATTACGTGACCTCGCTCGGCTCTAAGCTGCAGCATAACGCCCTCTAATAGGAAGTTTTAGAATAACGTACGCAATTTTAGCGCACGCTAGCGCTAAATTTAGCGCTTGTATTAGCGCACGCGACGCAAGAGAGTTTTAGAATAGCGTTTTCTCCGTCGCGACGCAAAAGCCCAAGTATCTCGCGCTTGCGACGCCACCAAGATACAGTCACAATTTTTATTTCACACACTAAATGCTGTAAATTTAGAAAGAAACAAGTTTTTTTTTGGTCCAGAGTAACATTTTAGATTTGTTTAAACATGAGAATGCGACGCGAGCGGTTGACCGGTCGTGTCCGCTTGCGTCGCCTCGGCAAGAGAGGTCTCGTGTACTGACCTTCGCACATCGTACCTTCGCCGAGAAATGTTCGCGCGTCACAAGCATCAAGTTGCCGGTGATTGCTGCCAAACCGAGTACAGTGTCGTCCCGTACTGAAAATCGCAGTCGCGAGGATGCCGCCGACGTCGCACTCACGACGCCGCCAAAGCAGCCGCCATTTTTTTAACTCTGCTCGTCTTGGCTTTAGCCAACTTCTCATCACCAATCCTCATTGGAGAAGCGCAAAAACTCTTTGCGTACGCACGCTATTTCCGAGAAATAGCGCACGCTAAAATTGCGCACGCAAAGCGCAAAACCTGGTTTGCGTTCGGAGCATGCGCAGTGGTGACGACGCTATTCTTTGCACACGCAAAGCTTTAGCGTGCACTATTCTAAAACTCCCTAATGTCAGCAGAGAGAGGGAGAGGAAGCGTCCTCCGAGATAGCACACGGGAACCTACACAGCACTCCGAATGACGTCACTGGGAGTGCGACCAGGTGTGACCCTGAAGACTGGGAGTGAGTTGAGGGGTGCCCAAAATGCCAATATTTATCTTTTTTTTATGCAACAACTAGGACACGCAGGCGAAATTGGTTTTCTGTTCTTTACTTCAGAAGTGTCAGAGGGCAACTTCCACAAATCTTTGACCGAGGTTCGGAAATCGTTGCACCCCCCCTTTAAGCACCATCTTCATTTAGAGAACCATGCTACAATAAGAGCAAACAAGCTCACGTGTCATTGAACAAAGGTTAGTTGTCAAAGAAAATTCACTAATAGAATCGGCGGTGCTTGGAAAGGTCAGCCACAAGCCTGATGGCTCAGATAAAACTATTTTAATTCATAGTTCACTGTCGATAATTGGGCCTGAAGAGCTGGTTTCTAAATGCAACCCCCGAACATTGATGAATTTATTGCTGTAAATATGTTACTCGCAAATCTTGCACATATATGCATGTCGTTTTTCATAATCCTCAATTAGAATCACTCCCACCTCCACGGGTCCATAGTTATAAAACAATATATCGCGAGGGGGGTCAACCAATATAAGCAACTCCATTCTCTAACTCAATATTGTGAGACCATCACCCAAGCTAGAGTTTTTAAATATGGTTCTGGTGCAATACTTCACAAGGTGGAAAATCTTAGATTGGAGAAGCTTTAAGTCAACAATCTAAGTATTTCTTTTCCTGAAAGACGAAATGCAGGTAAGGATTTGCATTGGCCGTCTGGCCTTGTTCCTTAATGATGTGTTTGGGTTCACTTTCTAAAAACACAATTAATGCCCTTTTTACTGGTATATGTAGGTAACGTAATCTTTGCCCTGTAGATTAATGAAAGCACTTCTAATGGTAACTGCACTTAGATTCCAAGATGACAATGACTGAAAACAAATCTTACAATCACCGAGACACAGTTATACTCGGTCCAGCAACAAATGACTCTCCAGCGAACGCCAGACTCACAGATCCCAAGTCGTAACGCAGTACAGACGTCAGGTAGGTGGGCATCTCGGTGAGGAAGATGTAGTGGATCCAGTTGAAGCCAAAATGAGATAGGAGGCCAGACCACACAGCTGCAGAGAGCAACACCTTGCGCCACGGAACCTTCTTCTTCTGCAAAGACGCGTTGGGCACGGTCAAGTTAAACACGTGTCAAGCTTAGTCTCTAGAGGAGTACCGTGTTTTCTGGTCTACAAGTCGCACCTTTGTATAAGTCGCACCCCCCTGTGAATGACAGTTTTCGGAAAAAAGTTGGTATATATAAGTCACACCTCTGTATCGGTCGCACCCATTTCTACGGTCGGAAAAGTTGTAGACTTTTCCAGCGTACAAGTCTACAACTTTTACGCTGGAAAATATGCTACTATCATACTTATTGATAACAAGACCACAATATTAGAAAAGAATGAATCTCACACTGTGCACACCCTGCAATAAAAAGCCACAACCGTCTTAAAAGTAACGAGGACTAAAAATAGACAAAAGGAAACGGGCACGAAAACTCTTGTCCAATGTCCATGTCTCTTCTGCACTCTCTTTACGTCTTTATGATTTCTCAACTATCCAATTTGGCATTATAGCCTCTCACATTGTCACAAAGATATAAATTAGACCGTTCACTTGAAAAATCTGTGCAGAATCGATTCCCTACTGTCACTATAGTGTTGGAGGCAGTTGGAGGCAGTCATGGCATACATGACATATACTATCCGGAGATCTTTGGCTTGCCACTCACCAGCTCAGCCTGCTCAGAACCCTGGTTCGAAAGGATGTAGTCCAGTTCCTTCGTGGAGATGCGAGGATGGTCCATGGGGGTGTCGTACACAAGGAAGCACCAGGTCAAAAACCAGAGTATGCCAAACAACCCTGAAAGTTAGGGGGTCACACCGTTAGCTCTTACTATGACACATACTTGTCAGATGAACGAATCAAAGGTGTGCCCTAGGCACTCATAACCGCTCCAAATGAGATGACACCAAAACTTTCTGGGAAATAGCAAAGCCTGCTTGTAGGGAATATACCCACAACTGTATCCTGCTATGCACAACCCTTCTTTTTCCAACCAATAGGAAAATTTGAGGTGTTCATTGAGGATTATGATCTACACACTCTCCACCAAAAATGACAAATTATACAGGTGGGGGAAAGCACACAATGAACAATATATACTTCAAATATATTCCAAAGTCATTACACTGTCAGCTGAATGGATTTTGAAGAAACTTTCTTTACTTTTGAATAGGCAAAACAGATTTGGAACAGGTAAAATGTTGCTACTAACCATGAAATGTTAGGACACACAAATTGTTGTGTAATCTCGCCACAAAGTGCCAGCACCTAAGGTCAGGGTTCATCGCATCAAAATCAACAATTATTCCTTGCTCAAGTTATGTTCACCTGCACTACGAGTAAGGACAAAAGTGCACTTTATTTTTAAACGAGTTGCTCGACACGACTGAATTTACATAAGCAGGGATCCCAATGTTTAAAAAAAAAAAAACTTGCAGGGACTGGAGGACTTAAAGCACTGACACCCCAAAGGTCGTATTTTTTTGTTTTGTTGTCTAAAGTGATGCAAGTTGTGGTCACAGACACGCAAAAAAATACCACAAAACAAAAATTATATCTCCCACACGCACACTTTTTTTTTTTTTTCCACTTTACACCTCCTCGCTTCTTTTGATTTGTGACGTCAAATATCATAAAATTTAGAACCTTTGTAGGCTACATTTCTCTAACATTTAATAATGGCATTTGTAAAAATGTTTTTTAACGCAACTGCAAACGCACTACGGCCCTTCTTTTAAAATACCGAAAATCGAAGTCCGGTGTGATGCCACCTCCTGGGTTTTTGTTCTCCCTCAAAAAACGTGGCGGCGCTCGACACATGTAGCAGAGGATGATCGGTGAGTCGGGAAATCGGACGAAGTGGTCTTTTTGAGGTGCCTGACGACCTCTCAGACTTCGAAAAGGAAATCGTTGAACGGTCAAAACAACTGGGTTTGGTGTCTGTATAATAGTTTTGGCTGTGACCCTGCCGGGGCAGCCCTTCACGCAGAACCGGCGCAACGTGGCCCCTCACGTCTCTCACAAAAGTCCACTCCGCATTCTCTTCAACCTCACATCGTTTCAAAGAATTTGAGATTGCTGAAAGGGCCCTAAAAGAACTTCAAACTCGAAAGTCAGGCGTTGTCTACTAGCAGCCGGTTGTTCGCGGGGCGCCGGTGAACACGACACTTCAAAGGCGCCAGAGAAACTTGACTCGCAGGACGGCTCAATATTTGACGTCGCTGCACTGGCGCGGATTGTGCGGGAACTTCAAACTCAGCATTTGGAAGTTGTTTTTTTACTTCACAAATCAGCTGAATTCCCAAGTTTCAGATTTTGAGGGCAATGGGCATCGTTTTCAATCGTTTCGGATAATTAAAAAAATAATATGACTTTGACGTGTCAGTGCCCCTTTAAGAGATGATCAGTTTGTATCTAAATGGAAAAGCGTAAAACATGGCAAACGAGGTACTTGGATTAATTCGATAGTAAATATAAATGATATAAAATAAAAACAGCTATACAATAATAACGCGACAAATCAAGATAGGAAACAAAGTGAAAGGAAGCAACAATAAGCCACCGATTGCAACACACATTGAATGACTGAAACAAAGTAAAAGAAAACAACAAAGAGCCACCAACTGCAGCACACATCGAATATCACCTCACCAAAGACATAAAAAATGGATGGCCAGCCACCGAGAAACCCGGAGTCGGCGAGTAGCCCCGAGCCAATCATCGCCACGACGGCGCCAACGTCCGAGCCTGCTTGGATGACGGAGACAACCCGGCTCCGGGAAGTGATCGGAGTCCACAGGGATATCATGCAGTGCATTGCCGGAAATGTCACCCCCTGCGCACAACCAGCGGAGGAGCACTTTGAGAGAGGGAAGCCCCTTCCGCAGCGAGAAAACCCCAGTTTAATCGCTAGTTCACACCCTTGCGACTGCTTACGACCAAGTGGCTTGTGATCTCTTACGAATAGGAGCCTAGATTTAAGAGAGGGGGCGGATTAAAACCACAAAGAGTGTTCACAATTGCGGAGGCCTCTTGCGGGGCAGGGAGCTCGTGGAGACGCTTGCAGACGATCGATGCCTTTGGCTCCCTTTCGCAGCTCAAATTGCGAACGCGACTTGCAACTCATGTGCGCCCAATCAAGCAGTTGGAAGCACTCTTAATCTAGACACACTCACGAGAGAACCCGCTGACTGTTATCTGTCAGGCAGCCTGGACGCTCGTAATTTTCTATATTTCCTATATTCTTCAGTGCACCATTATTTGTTATAGGCTCGAAAAAGTATTGACGATGTTACAAACAATCGTTTCTGGATAGTATACGTACATCTGACCTTGCAAATGCTGCAAAACCTTTGCTCTAGTAAACTGCAGTTCCAGCACCAACTCATAGACGGCGCCATAAGAGATCATGAGAACTCAGTCGTAAAGAGCAACTGAAAGTGTGTGAACCAGCGTTTAGATTCCAAATGCTGAAGACGCCAAAGCGACTTTCTAAAGCAGTCAACATATCCCACGCAATGCTGGCGAAACATTCCAATTCAAACAAGACGATTTCATGCTCCACCACAGCGAGTGAAAAACAAAAATGAACACTGGTCATACCTGTGAGGCAGCAAGCACAACATGGGAGAGGAAAGAGAAACGCATGTGCAATGTTAGAGTCTCTCATAATGACCTACGTCAAGCGTGTCTGCACCCTAACACCCTCTCTCTCTGTCTTTCAGTGAGTTTCAGTTTAGGTGGTTCCACCTAGTTCCACCACTTCGAGAAGTACAAAAATTAAAAGAAAACACTCCCGGCGTAATAAAAGGTTCTCAAAGAGCGATATTGCTGCGATTTTCTAGAGCAGTGGTTCTCAACCACTGATGTTTCGCGAACCCCTTGTGGATAGGATTACATGATGGAGGACCCTGTTCATGGGAAGAGAAGGGAAAGGTATAGGTTAATTATGATAATAATTTATTAAATGGATATAACTAAGGGCTAGTGTGAAGTAGACTTCTCTCGTTGACATACAAACAAAAACATTCACATGAAAATTAAAATTTTTTTTCTGAATCCGAAAAAAAAAAAAAAAATATTGCCGGGCTTGACTGACATGAGGCAGGGCTTCGCAGACCCCTAGAATGACATCGCGGACCCCAAAGGGTCCGTGAACCCCCATTTGAAAGCCACAGTTCTAGAGCGATCTTAGAATTGACTTTAATAGGAGTGTACAGCTAGGTACTGTAACAGCTAAGTACTATGTTGGGTAGGAATTCCAATGTTCAAGATGCTTACTGGTGCTCCTAACGAAGAAAGTGTGAACACTTTAAAATGATGTACCATGCAGCTTCGCTGCAGTGCACCTGAGCAAATAGGGAAAACACTAGGCAAACTTCCTCCACAGTGTACAAGCGGCGCAAACGAATGAAAGTGCTTTATGGGACAAACGAGCGACCGGTACCTGAATAAGCATACTGCGGTGCTCCACAGCCATGAAAGTTGGTGTCAAATAAACATGTGTTAAAGTTGGAGACCAGTTTATTTCATCGAAAGCATTAACAGCTGTTATCTTTTTCCGGGTCATGCATTGTCCACCACTTTTCCTCTAATAATGTGTCCACAAGGTACTGCTGCAGAAGACGGAGAATTACGAAGATCATGCAATTGCTGTTTTTATTTACTATTTTCTCGCACAGTGTGAAGTGTACCGTCAAAACCTGTAGCAGGCGTGCGGTGTCAATCTATTAACAGTCAGACGCAAAAAAGTGCCACTTTGTTTCGTTTGCACTGCGTGTCGCGCAATGTGCATTCACATTACAATTAAGGGGCAATTTTTTTGGCCCATACTGCAACCAATCATGCTGGAATATCAGAAATAAAACTTAAAAATTAAGGTGAAGCTCCGACACATTCATACAGAGTAATAGGTATAGTGACACAATTTCACGTCTGGCATTGTATTCGAACCAACGAATTCTCTCGCAATAACACCCATACTGTTATCTTTGTTTAAATTTAAATACCAGACACCAATCAAAAGTAGTTTGCAACGCATGCACAACATTCATCACACTGCAAACATGCATACAAACAAAACCACTGAACGGAAAAGCCATACCTCGGCCAATCCCTGAAGAATGCGGATGGCGACCACAGCAAGGTGATGAAGATTGGCAGCCATTGGGATCAGAAGGGAAAGGACGCTGGTGATGAGGATGCCAACGCCGATCAGCCATTTTGGTCCAAACTGCTCCGCCAGAACGCCTCCAGGGATCACGGTCAAGATGTAGCCGTAGAAGAAAGACCCCAGCACCAACCCCTGTACACTTGCGTCCCAGTCAAATGTAGTAGCACTGTGGCCCAGTCCTGAAAACCGGAACAAAGGAAACGAGAGCAGTTAAAGCCGGTACATATATGACAGTAATTTACAAGTACAGACAGTCAAAACAGTGACTCGCAGCTTGTCAAACTCAGTTCTGGGGAAACAGGAGTGTTCCCCCAGAGCTCCGAAATTTGTTCATGCTGTCTTTTGGGGCATAAGTGATGTCCTAAAAGACCCAAGTATTTATTTAGATTATATGGGGGTGTTTAAAGGGTAACTGCAAAGAAAAAAAAGTGTTTTTTTAAACAACCTAATTGGGACAAGCCTGTCACAAAACAAATCTTCCGCGAAAACAAAAAAATTTTTTAGCAATATTTACGCCACAGGACTAATTTAGTCGGAGTCACAACCTCTCCACATTTGAAACTCCCGCTCTTTCGACCCGCGCGCAGGAGAACTACGCCCCGCCCCTCCCTCTTGGATTCTCTTGGATTGACTTGGCTGCGGAGTATGCAGCGTCTTGACTCCCGGCCGCGGATCGAAGGGGGGGGGGGGGGGGGGGGGGAATGGGAAGGGGGGAAGGTGCCGTCCATGTACGCTGGAAGCTATACTCCGTTTCACCTTATGTTGTACCGCAGACAAGGCTAGAAGCGCGAGCTCATAGCGTTGGGAGCTACTCTTAACGCACGAGAGCTTGTGCCGCAGAGATGTGCCCTAGAGCAAGGAGCTCGCGCTTGTAGCCTTTCCTGCGGTACATCATAAGGTGAAACAGAGTATAGAGCCGGTTTGCTTTCGTTGTTTTTGTTTGGTCGGGGAAAATGTGGCAACAACGCACGTTCAGCATGGCACCGGTATTGTTTTGGTTTGACGGGACGCGATAAGCTCCGGGGTTTGCGAGCACATGTCGCGAAGATGTGACCTGAGAAGTGCCTCGGTGCGAATCTCGAAGGCCTCCGGAGCGAAATGACGAGAACATACCTGGACTCGTTTGTCGCTATGCGAACGCCCGATTGCCTGCAGCCAAATAGCATTCAGCTTGTGATCTTTCGGGGCGACATGGCTGCGGGAAGACTCGCTGTCGCGATCACTCATCTCGCAGCACTTTACAGAGCAACGGCGCTGCTTACAGGAGCTGACATCTAAAAAAGGTCGGCATTTGCACGCGCAAGCAAGGAAAAAAAAAACACGCTAAGAAAGCAAAGAGGAAAACGAAAGAAACAAACCGCACTATGAAAGCCAAAACCCCGCGTCGCTTCCTATCACTAACACTGGCGACAGCTGCTAATCACACACTACTTCACATCAGGAGGTCTCACTCAAGCACCTGGGTCAACACGAAACACTTATCACTTCGGCGAAACGACTAGTCGAGGAAGGCGAGACAGGCGGGAGCAGAGACTTCGGGGGCCATGAAAGAATGGCAGAGCTTTTGTTTGTTTTGGTATGAATCCAAACGGAAGTGCCCGTCTTGTAAACCATTTGTAAAAAATAATAACTCTCATTACATGGGTTATTCTTTAAACGTAAAAAAATGCCGCTCAAAAGGAAATTACAACATACAACAAAGGTCTAACAACCAAGATCTAAGCTGTCAATCCAACTCTTAGCCAATAGCAGCCGATTGGGATCAACGTCACGGAATCCCAACTTCGTGGCGCGCAATTTAAAACGGACGAAATAGCCGCAAACTAAAATCAGTCTCACGCAATAAATATTGCTGAAACAAAATTGTTTCCTCGCGGAAAAATTGTTTTTTGATATGCTTGTCCCAATCGGGCTGTTTAAAAAAAACTTTTTTCTTCTTCTCTGCAGTTACCCTTTAAAGAGACGCTGACACCCCCCAAGATTTATTTTTTGCCAGGCGTGTCATTATGGTGTCAGAAGAGTACCCAATCAATATTTTGCTACAGCGTCACATATATCTTTAATAAAGTAAAAAGACGGAACTGCTTGAAACCGAAACCAAAACCGGACTGGGGAGGAAGAAGAAATATAGAGGAGGAGAGAGTTGGCGGAAGTCACGTGGCTGTGCAACTTTTTTTTTTTCCCAATCAATGTATTTGCAGCTTTTTTAGAAGCCACAAAAAATGGGTATCATATTTCTTTTCTATTTTTAATATTGTGTGTGCGCCTTCGATGACCCACGACTTTGATTATATTTGGTGGTTGTGTCTAAACCTTAGAAAACGACCCGTGACCACGGAAAAGAGAGTGAGTGCGACTCAAATCGGCCAGTTCTCGATCGGTGGTTTTCGGGCGAAAAAAAAACGAATTTCGAGCCGCAAATTCTGTTCTGGGTAGTTGGGCTCTCATATGTCACATACAACTAAAAACCTCGGCGAGCATAAATACCCTGTCAGTGTCCCTTTAAGTCTAGTAACAATTTATTTTTGTCAAATCTTTAGAAAAGTTTGACAAAAGTTTGACTTTGCCGAATCACAAGATTCGGTGCCGAATTTTCGATTTGGCAAACATTCGGCCTATCACTTGCATTACATTGAAATAAACCTTCATCATACTGTGAGTGCTCTAGCCAAGATTTGAACAAACCAAATGGGAATTTGTAGAACATCATCCCTTTGCCTCGGAATCAAACGGCTAACTTTCCAAATGGGGCAAACATTTTGGTTCAATAGTGGCTCTTACAGACTGCACCTTATGGTAATGTGAATGTCTTTTATCTGACTGTCTGCATGCTCTGCAGTATGCCGACAGGATCAGCCCATCTCAAGGCTTTCAGTTCACCCAAAGGCTTTTGCTACCATCCAGGTGCCAGTTTTGATACTCGACTTCTTGTCTTGTTGCACCTATACGGCCCACGCCGTGCTACGAAACAGTACACGTAATCGCGTAACACAGCTGTTTCACACCAGTACATTACAGCTGGTGTGTTTTAGGTATGGCAGACACATTGACCGTCCGTGAATCTCGTAGGGCTTTATTCCTTAACCGCTTTTAGTTTTTGGGAATTACTGCATGACCCCCAACTGTGTTGTCTTCAAAATCAAAATTGTTGCCTTCGAAATCATATTCCTAGCTACAAACGAAATAGGAGCAAAACTGAAAAAGAATTCAGGGCTGCCGTTCGTTGGCAGAGCCGCAAACTAAGCCACAAGCGAGCCTGATTCATTTAGAGCGGTCGAGTGTGTAAACTGGGGACAGCAGATGAGATATACTCGTCCTGAATGGTTTGGGAGCCACTCCACGTTGACGAGCCAGGTACGTCCAAAACAATTAAAAGGTCCCTGAAAAGAAACGTTTTTTTATTTAAACATTCTAGTTGGGACACGCGTCAAGAAAGTTTACGCGAAAAAAAAAAAAAGAAATTTGTTTCGAGAAATATTGACGGTGAGATATGTACTTGAAATTTTGCGCGCAAAACCCATGACGACACGAAACGGTCATTAGCTCAACGAGATGGTCATTCGCTCTTTCCACCTCAACGTGAAAGCGAAGCCGATCCACCTCTCCCCCCCCGTGCCCAAAATGCCGAGAAAAAAAAAACAAGTGGAAAGAAGGTGACTACCAACTAAATCGTGTCTCGCACCGTCAGTATTGTTCAAAAAAAACTTTTTTTCCGCATAAATTTAATTTTTTGACACGCGTGTCCCAACCAGACTGTTTAAAAAAAGACTTTTTTTTTTCTTTCCAGGGGCCCTTTAAAGGACACATGCAAAGAAAAAAAACATTTTTTTTAAACAGCTTAGATGGAAAAAGGGTATCATAAAACTATTTTGCAACGAAGAAAAAAAATTTTTAGAGCTATATTTACGGCGCTATACGAATTTGTAGTTGGCGCCCGCGGGCGCCGCAGAAAAGTGGCCCTTATTTATCACGTGACGGGCCCATATTTGTCACGTGGTGCTCGCACTCTTTCGGAAGCTTCCTATGGCCTCTAAAAGTAACTTATTTATCTTTGTTTGAAGTATAACAAAAAACTAAGATTAGTAAGTAACTTTTAGAGCCCAAAGGAAACTCCTGAAAAAGCGCAAGCAGACGTGATAGACCTGTGCACCGGTCAGATGACGGCGGCGGCGCCCCGAACCACACGAACTTGTGCGGCGGCGGCGACGGCGGCGTGGAGAACCGCGTTGAAGCCGCGTTCGCACAACGCTCAGCGTGCGGCGGCGGCGTGGCTTTACGGCTCCGGCGACGCAGGGCGGCGGCGCGCGGGCCTACCACGTGACCAGCGGCGGCTCCGGCGGGCGCCAACTACAAATTCGTCTAGCGCCGTAAATATAGCTCTAAAAATTGTTTTTCTTCGTTGTAAAATCGTATTATGATATCCTTCTTCCATCTAAGCTGTTTAAAAAAAAATGTTTTTTTTCTTTGCATGTGTACTTTAAGGGAAAATGCAACAGTTTTTCATACTTTCAGTAAATGCCACTTATAATTAATCTCTGATATATCTAACCTACGAAAAATGTGTCAACTTTTTTTCTGTACGCAATGGGAGTTGCAGAAGAAATTAAGAGAAAAACAAGCAGACTTCACCTCCTTAACTTGCAGACAAAAAGATGGCCACATGATCTGGAACCAATTATATATTGACACCAATGTTCGTCATAGCCAAGTGTTACGGTTAACAAAGCAGAGGGTGCATGCCGAATTCCAGACATTGTTAGGATACCGCTACTCTCATCATTGCACGTTTCGAGGCAAGCCATGACCCAAATGCTCGTTGAGGCAAATGATTGCACACGAGCCCAAGTGCTCATTCAATGCTCTTGTCCAATCTAAGAGCAAGATTTGACTATTGTCACCATCAACACTGCAATCCCCGCGACTTATGTCATCCAAGTTTTGCGAAGGAGAGGCTGAAACGAAACGTCCGCTTTTATTTTTGAATTTATGCCATGACAAAGAGGCCTCTTGGTCAGTGGTCTCACGTGCAAGTGCACTTTGATCATAGTGCCAGTGTAAAAGTCAATATTGATGCCAAATCAATATTGATGCACGGCCCGTTTAAAAGAAAAGCGGTAGAAATGCATTTGCAATTCGACTAAAGGTTACTACTCAGAAAGAATGTGGAGCACAAGTTTGTCTGCTTCTTTTGCAGAGATTGTGTTGACATCAGAATGCCAAGCTCTGATTAGCTTTGATTGAAGGATAGCTGTTAGACCTCAAAGCAGCAGCCTTGAGGTCTACCAACTATTCTGCAACCAGGGCCAATCAGAGAGCTCAGTGTTCTGACATCAACGCAACCCCTGCAAAAGAAGATAGACTTGCACTCCGCATACTCCTCCCAAGGACATCCAGTACCCATAAATATATCTCATGAATGTCTGCACAAGATCATCTCTTCTGTCGAGCTACAAAGTCAGGGAAACAAAACAGCTGTACAGCACCTACAGACGTCACGTTGGCTTGCTCCATCAACTGTGGATTGCGGGGAAGGCACTGTGTCTGCGTCTCGCTAGCAGAAGATAGGTTTCCAACCGCGGCCACTGGAGGGTGCTCCGTGTGGCGCACCATGGCGACGATGGCGACGCTCAGGCTGACTCGTAGCGTGTAGACGTTCACCAGGCCCAAGAAACCCATGAGGACGAAGATGTGCCTCGCTGGTACCAGCAACGTCCATTCTTGATGGTTGAGAAACAAACACGAAGACGTTTTGGTGATGTTGGGAAGCGTGAAATGTCTGTTAGTGAGCCATCAATTTCCCTCACAAAATGAAAAATAGGGTTAATTAAAGACACCGCGCTATGGGCCACGTGCTCATGCCTCGGCGACCACTACATACGTTTGGGAGCTTTTGATGGCAGGCAATCCATTCTTTATTTATGTTTTTTTTTACTCCCATTTTTTTTCATGTCATGTTTTTCGCTGATTTACTGTTGTGTGGAATGAGACAGTTGTTAGTTGTGCTAATTACTCGTTCATGTCGTGTCGTCTTCCTATACTCCGTCTCATCCTACGATGTACTAATCTCAATGCTACAGGCTGCCGGGTCCAATAAAGAGCCTCTTAGAAACCACGTAATATATTTGTTATGTAGCATGTATCAGTGCGCGAAGACGCGTCATACGGAGGCAAGTTTTTCGTCTGCTTATCGAGCCCTCGCAGTGGTTCCATCTGCTTGCTACTGCTGAAGACTACCGAAGGGATTAAATACCGTCTGGAAGTGATGTGGCAAAAACGACCCGGGAGCAGAAACAGTGGCCGTTAAGAAATTAAGATGAGTCAGATCAAGTCTCTGACATGGGAGCGTACGTATGGTCCATGTGCGGAAGGGAGATGCCGGTCCGGGTACATACCCAAAGCTTGGATCGGATTGTTATGGCCAAGGAGAAACGACTATATTTCAGAGTTGCCTGCGTGCAACTTCTCCAAACAGTTGACATGTTTACGAAATATGGCATGAATGTTTATGAAACTAAATACTATGTACCTTTACCCCACCAATATAAAGAAGTGCGCTCTCACGACAGAGAACCATATGCGCAAGATTTGTACTCTTCGTGCTCTGTGTATGGGAATTACTCTCGCACACTCTTTTGCAATGCGGATGCAAGCTTTTCTGAGGTAGAGCTCCGCCCGCCAGCCTTCGGGACCTAGTCTATCGTAGAGTGAGACGGAATATAGTCCAGTGTTGTTTATTGATAACTCTTTGCAGTGCAGTTCAATCGAAACATGAAAAAAAAACCAACCAGCCCAATCCAAAGCAGCGTTGAAAGATAAGAAATTTTTTTGCGATTGGGAGGGGGAGGAAGGGGGCAAAGATGGGAGTGGGGAGCAGCAATTCGTAAGCGCCGACATCAGTGGTTCAAATTAAAAAAAAATGTGAAAGAGTGACAGTAAAATGAAGAGAGCGCAGGCGCAAGGTTTGGCATGGTCGCTTTGCAGCGACGCATCGCAGTTATTTAGCTGCCTGTCAACCTAGTCTTTGTTTACCGGTGCCTGATGCCAGTATTTCTTTCCTATATTAAAGCTAGATGAGGCTAGGTAATTAGAAATGTTTCGCTCATCTTTTAAAAAATCACAGTCAGTCACAGATTAAAAATAAAACGAGTCAAACATTCTCTGAGCAGCCATTACCTAGTCTCTTTCAGCTGTAATTTTCTCAGTCCACAGGGCATTTTGGATGCCTTGGAACATTGGTGTCTATATCCCAGTGTGAAGTGGCATGTAATGCATGAGAGCATGGAGTACTTTTCCTCTAGATTTATTACGTAAGTGCTTGCAATCAAAAGTGAAAGCGTCACTGCCTGTGCAGCAATGTGCCTATAAGGCCCATTAGAGGTGAAACGACAGTAAAAATTTAGCAGACGAAAACTTGCGACATCATCAATGGAAGCATTTACATAAAGAAGTTAAACTATTTTGTTGCATATGACAATAATTTGATATACAAAATATAAAACAACACTTTGAAAGTATGCAAATTAATGTCAGCATACATGAGTTATGCGACATTAATTTGTATTGCCTCAAAGTGTCATTGTATATATTATAGTATATTGTTTAATGTCAAGAATGCATGCATGTTAATAAGTTTATATACATATACGATAACACTTTGAGACTATGCAAATTAATGTCAGTCTGCACGAGTTGTGCAAAATTCATTTGTATTGCCTCTAAGTGTCATCGTATATATTTCATAGAGTTTTGTGACATTAATTTGTATTGTCTCAAAGCATCATCGTATATATATTATATACCAAATTATTATCAAGCATGCATTTTCAACATTAAACATTGTAATCTATCTCCACCTGTTGAAGTGATTAAGGTCAACTGTACAAATACCTTCATAAGTTCTAAAACCTTCTGTAATATAATACCATAATAAAAAACGTGCGTAATACATCTTTTTTTTTTTTTTACATCTATGAAACTAAATTTAAAATATAGAACCATATATGTCAGGAAAAAAATATTGAAATTTATGTATATACAGTAATCGGATTACATTCGATTGTGCAACTGGTAAAATAATATTCTTAGAGGGGATAAAAACCGATCAAAAAAAACTTACGGTTTTTTTGTTTTTCGTTTTTTGTTTTTTCGCAGGCACGCGCGATTACAGGAATGGGGAAACAACGAAAGCGGGCTTACAACGGTAATCAAGTCCCCGGCGACTGAAGGATTTCTCGGAAATATTTTCGCCCGTCCGCACAGCCCGGACAAATAAAGATAGTAACTCACCCTGTAATCTGGAAGTCGAGACAGACCGTCCCTTGGATTGACCCGGTTGCTGAGATTCCGGCACTGGCATCTCGTCCAAGACTTCTGTCACGCGCACAAACGTTGACCCGAGAAAAGCTATGAGCAACACAATTAAAAATACTCTAAAGGAATCTTACATCCCCAAGAGCAAAAACTCGTCACAGTGGGCCGTCGCACCAAGCGTGCGCGCGGCAGAGCACGATATCACGGTGTAAAACTAAAACTGTCCAAACACCGTAGATAACAAAAAAATAAACAAAAGTTTTCCGTGCTTCGCAGTTACAGCTGTTGCTTCACCGTTGCAATGACACTGGCACGGAGCTACCAATTTTGCTGCGCGTGAGGTTAGAAAGCAGCCAAGTGCATCAATCACACAGCTGGGTCCCCGACCTTGCATGCTTACTTTGTCGTTGCGCCATGGTCCCAGATGATGGCACTCTCGGAAAGTTGTCACCAGTTTTTCCGAGCGCTCCGGCGGGCTTTCGGATGGTACGTCTCCTCGTCAAGTTTAAGAAACTCTAAAATGGCCATTGGGCAACTTCCCGACGCTGCTGCTGCAAACGGGACGTCTGCCTAGAACAGCCGCCACAGCCGCCTCCGACGTACAGTTGGTTGCTTTGTCGAGAAGCAAAAACAAAAACAACTTTCGTTTTCGTTTTGTGTGCGGGGCCTTTTCCTAGTACATGTTTAAGACGCATAGGGTCGCGACAAGCGCCACGGGTTTGCGGGTTGTCCTCTAATTTTCTACGTTTTCTAATACATGTCATAGTTGAACGTGAGCGCGTTGGTTTTGATAACTTGTTAGAGAAAGAATAAACAAAAAGGACGGACAAGGACGGACATTTTTCGACTTTCAACAACATGTAGCGTTGTACGTACAACCACCGTTGTACGTAATGCCAGAAAGAAATGAATGCATAATGTGTGAAATATTTTCTATTGCATTTTAATATAGTCGCTAGTGATAGCAAGTCGCAACAATATTGAAGTGTTATAATGGAAATCCGCAAATCACCACATTGTTTTATTAGAGCTTGCCACGTGTTTTAGATTTATTTATAATGTTTTAGAAGTTAAATGCATACATAAAAGAAAAAAAAAAAAGGACGCGGAAGAAAAATGGCGGCCTTTTAGAAAGTTGTCACTGCCATACAGCTATCCTTCGTCTGCTGGGGATTTCATTCGTTCCATGTTCCTTGCGATCGTAATGTTGCGTGGTTTCTTTCCGGGTCTCATATCCTTAATCGGAATTTCCGCGGTAAGCCAATATCACTGTGAAATACGTCCACAATTCTGAAAAATACTGTACGGTGAAACTGACGCGGCGCTGAACCATCGACAACGATTATCAGCGCGAGAACGACGAGACTACGGTCACTCACATCAGTCGCTGATAAACTCGGGCGAACGTGACTCTCAATGCCCCGCATCGCGAGCCGACATGACAGCATCGAGCCAGGCAGAAAGGGTATGCCTCGAGTACGTAGTCGTCGCGACCGGCATCCTCCTGACCGGTCTCTTCTACGTAACCGTCAGCCAGCTCGTCACCGTAACGGCGCTTCTCGCGATGTTGCTCCTATTACAGCGCTATCAAAAGACTGATCCGCCGAACCCAGACCAGCGGCCTCATGCCGACGACGGACTGTGGCTCACTCTGCTCCTTCCTTTCTCTCTTCTAACTGGAGGCAACTCCTACTTCCACGGCGATCTCTACACCCTCGCCGAAGTGGTGTCCAGCCAGACGCTCCTCCTCTCCTTCCCGTTCGTCTTCAAGTTCCCCAGCCGCAGCATCAACGCCTTGTCTGTGCTATGGACGACAACGCTCCTCTTCACCCTCACCAACATCGGTGTTCTGTGGAGTGCTGGAACGTCGGTGTTGTCTGCTTTCGTCTTCCAGCACCTGACCTCATCTCTCTGGAGATACTCGCCAAGGTCCTTCACCCTGGGCGAACTCATCCTGGTGTGCCAGGCGACCACAACGTTCCTAGCAACCGCAGGCTCCAGCATCGCTTGTAGATTAGTTTACGGCGAGGACTGCATGCTGAACTGTTCCTCGTCTGCAGCGTTCCTGCAGGCTGGCCTGTTCAGCCTGGCCGTCTTGGTGGCAGCGGTGACCAACGTTGCGGCCTTGAGAAGGCCGTTGGGCTTCTACGCCGCTGTCTGCCTTTCGGCTGTGTCCTTGGTGTATCCGCTGTGCTGGGTGATGGTGGGTGCCGAACCATTGGGCTGGCTCTTTTTGCACATCTTCAACACCACCGTCCGGGCTGCCCTCATGGTGTCCTGGATGGTACTGACAATTGCAGCAGTTTTCTTTGTGTCCTGGTATACGAGGACGTACGCAGACAGTTCAACCATCGTCCGAAAGGTCTTCCACGGGGTTGTCATCCTGGTCTTCATACCAGGGGTGACCCTTGACCCCGACTTAATGTACCTTGCATGCGGGTCGGTGATGGGTGTCCTTGTTCTCCTGGAACTTGTGAGGGCCCTGCGGATGCCACCGTTTGGAAAAGACATTCACCAGGCATTCCAGATGTTTTTGGATGAAAAGGATGCTGGAGCCTTTGTACTCACTCCAGTTTACCTGTTTGTGGGATGTGCCACACCATTGCTGCTGTTTCCAGATCGCTTTGGGTCTTCAGAAAAGACCCTAGTGCTATTAAGCGGCACTGTCAGCCTTGGCATAGGAGACACGGTGGCCTCCGTGGTAGGATCAAAACTTGGAACACATCGCTGGCCGGGAACTAAAAAGACATTAGAGGGAACCTTAGCATCAATCCTGGCCCAGTTTGCATTTTACTTTCCCCTCCTGCATATACTGACACCAAACGTGTGGGGACTCAGTACAGGACTTTTAGTCTTGGTATTATGCCTCAATGCCTACCTCGAAGCACTTACAGTGCAAGTGGACAATCTTGCAATTCCTGTGTTTATGTATCCCATGATGATTTCTCTGTATGCAAGTTAGTTTTCCACATTTCCCACGTCTAAATGGACCTGCAGTGACAATGATTCCCACAACAGTTACGATTTGTCGGCAGTTGGAAGTAATCTGCAAAAGTTGTGTCGAAAAGCAAGCCAAGACACAAAACCGAATGACTCGGGCTATAGTGACACCCAAAGTTTATTTACACAATATCACATTTTGTGAGTGCCATTTGCGAGAAAAATGATTTAAAAAATAAAATATGTTTCAACCATTTTGCAGAGACTATGCTCTTGACCATTATGATCACCAGCAAGTTAGAGATGATGGGGCACACGGCATGTCACAAAACAGCCGTTGTAAGGATGCATCCGTTTCTGCAAAAGCATGCGTGGGGGCATGAACCACTATTCTTAGTTCCATACATGGCACATGATGTCGCCAAAGCTACTTGCATGATTTTGCAACACCTAGCATGGCATCTCGTTTACGCGCTACTGGCAAATTCGACACGAGACGTAGCCACACACTCGCGCCAGTAGGCTCGACAACGTTATTTGCCGTGCATAAAACAGAGTATAAAAGTTCATGCACAAATTAAGCACCATGCTTGAGCAGAGCACGGGGAAACTGAAGGATACCCCCCCACACCCCCCCAACAGGCAGGAACTGGGAAAAAAAAGCTAGCAACACATTTTCTCATTAAACCCAATTTACCTAACAAATCCAGCAAAAAAAAAAAAGTCACACAAAGCCATCAAAGAGGTCAGCCAGCACATTGTCAAACTGACTCAAGTCCTCCGAACCAGCCAACTGAGCCACACGCTGATCAATGTCGTCGGCTTGCACCAAGTCTTCCGCAGATCGTGCCCACTTCCTACGACACGGCTTCTTGTCTTCCCTGTAGCACGGTTTCTTTGCGAGGACAGGGTGGTAGCCGGGAAACCCGCTGCCATTGGTCCTCGTCGACCTGACCTGGTTCTTGACAAGGCGGACGAGCATGCTACTTGACACGGACGTTGCAGAATCTCCATCGAAGCCGGCGCCCCGCTTCCGTTCTGAACCGCTGCTCGCGCTGTCATAAAAACCAGACGATGTGCTGGCACTGCTCGGCTTTGAGCTCTGCGACCCGCTCTCGCTCGCCAGGGGGCTACAGACCGGTTTGAGGTCAGCAACAGTGGGCGTGGACTTGGCATCTTTCTTGTTGTTCTGCCTTTTCTGCGTCTTCTTTGTGCCCCCCAAAGTGGGGGCCCTGCGCTGTTTCTTTGGCTTCGAGCCTTGCCTCCGTACTTGAGGATTAGAAGAGGTCTTCCTTGGGGCTGGTGCATCGGTTGGTAAGGCAGGCTGTCCGTTTGCATCTGTGGGCTGCAGACTGGGAGGCACATGGGAATGGACATCCAATGACGCCGGCGATTTGAGTACCGTGTTGATCAGGGCTAGTTTGCTTAGAAGGTAATTGTTGTCACTCTTCGAAGGGCAGGCGGCGGTCCTTTTTTTCCGCGGAGGCACCGGCTTAACTTTCTGCCCTTGCCCGTTTGCAGCCTGCGCCATATTCACTGTCGAGTTCTGCATGGGCCTGAGTGTTCTTTTTGGAGAGTTAGATGAGGCAACGGGTTTCCCTTGTTGAACTTGCTGCAGCACTGATTCACCATCTACCGAAGTGAAAGCAATCATATGTGGCTGGTCTTGCCTGCTGGTGATCCCGTGAGCCGCCTTCAACCCAACACCGTCTTCCGCAGGTCTGTTGCTCAGCATGTCAAGCACCTCAGCAGACATCGTTCCCACCGGGACGGACATGAACCGCTGCGACACCGCAGTCAGGTGTTGCGTTGGGTTTGCAACACCAGCCTTGCCCACATTGCTGTTCCCCGCCACCAAAACTATTCTCGATCCATTCCTCTCCCCGGCAGTGCCATTAGTGAGTCGATGACCATTCACTGTCGGCACCGTTTGGACAGTGGTGCTACTGAATCTCCTACCACATCCTAGCTCAGTCAGTTCCTTAGCACCATTGGTATTCGACTGTCCTATTAGCAGCAAAGAGTGTTCTTTCGACGGCGAAACAACAGCAGGCTGGTTCACGTTCAATGACAAAGTCAAAACAGCAGGGGACAATTTGGCACTCTGCGGGGCTTTGCATTCCAGACTGCAGATGCTCTCAGCAACTCGCAGTGAAGAGCAGACCGCAGTTTCATCGGCACGGAATACTTCAAACTCGGGACCATAACGCACATTCGGATCATTTTTCAATGAAAGATCGGTAAGGCCGGCACTGTTTTCCCCTAATCCTTCAGCTTGGCTCGCCTCGTCAGCTCTTGCGTCATCGGCGGCCGACGTCCGAAAGGCTTCGTTAGACGTGGAAGTGTGATTTGACAAGATGGGCACTTCTTGAGGTTTTGTGGGTTCGTTACGCGACTCCTGGAGGGCCCTTCCATCAACACTGCCTTGCTCCTCTGTGACCACCACTTCCTCAATAAAGTCCTGCATAAAGATGAACGGCGAAGCTTCCCTTTTCACGCTGCACCAATCAGCCTCGCCCTCCTCCGGAGTTGCATCGGCCACAACTGGACTAGCCGAGGAGGGGTCAGGACAGTGCTGTAGAACCACGGAATCGTAGGGACCTTCAGACTTCAACTTGACCGAACTTGCCAAAAGCCGAGGCACCTCGTCTGGCTTGACGCAACAGCCTAGAGAAGAGGCTGCATCGCATATAGGTGGTGTTGCTCGTGAACTCTTGTCCTCTTCAGGCACAACAGCACCAGGTTCACCACTCACTTGTAAACTCGTTAATTCAGTCACTTCGGAAGCTTTCCCATCGCACGCAACAGCAGCACAATCGGGAAGCATTACAGGTTTCAGCGTATCGTCAGCGGTGCATAGTGACGGTTCATATGGTTTGCTTTCCGGAGGTTCCGTGGAGACATCCAACGAACTGAGGAAGCCTTCAACAACCTCCATCTCGCTGACTGTGGCGTCTTTCGGCGATGGAATGGTGGCTGACAGGCATGCTTGTGATCCTGTGGTCTTTGGTGGCACCTCATTTTTTTCGCCCAGCTCCGAGAGATCCCTGCGAAGGATGAGCTTTTCTATGCTCCCGGCCATCAGCAGGTCCCGGCACTGCAGAGGTGACGGAACAATATTTAGAACATAGAACTTGAAGTGCAACAAGCTACACTTCAAATCTGCTTGAGAGGTCAACTTTTCACTGCTTATGGGCAGCCTTTGCCATGCAAACAACAGGACAGGGTTCTGCTAGTTTGTAATAAACACAAGACACCTTTAGGCATCAAGTAAATGTAATGACCCATTACATTTAGATTACTGGTCTAATACTTTGAGTAACAGATTGCCAATGGTTACTGAAAGAGGTGCGCCGATCTCTCACTTGGGTGTGTCAAGGAAAGCTGTACACCACACAGCTAGCACCTCCTATGCGTGGCTTACACGACGTCTCCAGGCCGAGACGCAAGGATGCTACAGAAAGGTAAAGAATGCAACTTTTCTCACCTCTGGTCGCTTGCAGACTTGCATGGCTTCCGTGAAACTGATCTGGAACAAGCATACTGGGCTTCGTATGCCTTCTGCTGCGCAGTACTCGCACCACTTCACAAACGACATCTGGAAATTAAACAAAGTACAAACTCCTTCAACACGAACGTCTGGCATAAGATTCGGTTTTGTTCGGTCTAGTTGTCGGATTCGAACGCTGACAGAAGCAAGCGCCTACAACTGCAAAGAACAGCTAGGAAGCCAACTTAAGAAATACTTCTTCCCGAGTGTGATTTGAGAAAGTTCGGCGCCTACAGCACTGAGTGAAGTGTCAAAGCAATGTCGTAGGGTTTCGAACGTTAAAACGCCCGTAAACATTACAGCGTGCACCGTGGCTCATCGGCCCCATGTCAAGCAGAATGAGACGATTTTATTGCTAACACTCGTAGTTTCGTTCTCTATAAAAACTGGGACACTGTTAACCTTATTCGAATCTCGAACTAGGCGAACGCTGTGGAACATTATTTTCTTGATAACAAGGAACACGTGCAGAACGCCGGTAGAACGTCCTGACGTCTCGTTCAGAGACCAACTTACAACGATTGCAAAGCTTGACTGACATCGGTGTGGCCTTGCGTGAAACTGGCTGTATAATTTGAGTCGAATCCACAGAAGACTACGCGACTGGGTGTTCGAGAGAACGCCGTTCGAACGGAATTAAAGACCACGCGCCATGCTCAGATTCGTACTCCGAACGTCGCTCATTCGCAGCTTTCGCACATCTTACGTATTTTGCACGACCGCTGCGCGCGCTGGGAGCGCAGCCAAAAGACGAGTAGATAAAACTTGCAACTGTATGTCTAGAACACTGACCACTTCCGGCCGCCATGACAGGGAGTCAAGAACACTTCCGGTTCGGGTTTTGTTTGCACACCACCGCTATGTTTCCTGTTCTTTTGTTACGTTTTCCACTTCCACTGGCTTCTTGAAATGCTGTAATGCTTTGCAATTGACTGGGAAGCTTTTCTATGGCAGGTCTCGGCGAAATAAAGGATGCATCGAGCCGCGGCCGTCGAGCGCGAACAGTCTGTCACGTGGGCGTCAATATGCCCCTCAAAGGGAATCATATATCCCTCCGCCACCTCCGCATCCAATAGCGTCCCATCGTTTCCGTGACGTTGCGGCCAACGCGCGAGGAGGGTCGTGCCTTTCTGCACATATTTGCTTTATCTCTCGACTTTGACTTAGCATTGTGGAAGCCACGAGAGGGAGATTAAGTCTTCCCCCTTCCCATGGAAACAAAGACGACTTTCGGACCAGGACCAAAAACGTCACATTTCGCGCGCTTTCGGTACCGCGGGTCGCCCTCGTCGGTGGAGGAGGTTTCCGCGTCGTCCGGTTTAAATATGACGCACCGATATTTAGTCACTCTCTCCGTGCCCGTTGGCTTGCCCGAACCCCAAGAGACGTGGAAACCGCAAAAAAGGTAGACGTTTAAATATGATTGCAGGGCCCCTTTAAAGCGGAACAAGGAGCGTTTCCAGTGAACTCTTCTTTCGATTGCGGATGCATTTGAAACCGGCGCACCACGCTTGTGGGAGGAGCTTCTCCTACCTTCTTAACTTGTAACCGACTATAGGATCGCTTAATTTTGAAATCAAATATGCACACATCCGACTCTTCCAGACAGCGAAGATACTTAAACGAACGACACCTGAGTTCTTATGCAAATAAAGATTGATTGAAAGAAACATTAATATTCGCCGCAGGCTTTTATATCACAGGCCAATTTGGCACTGCATAAAATATTTAATAAAAAAAAAAACTAATAGTTTTATCGGTTTGTTTTTTTCTTCAAACTTTCGAGCAGTATTACGAGATTGTGAACAAACGGTTTGTATCAAATTCCTGACAAACTCAACAAAAACCCAGGGACAAGCAAAATATAGAAAGAAAAAATGAAAGAAGTTTACAATTTTCTGTAATGCCGAATTTAGAGCGCAGCTCTAGAGGAGGAGGAGGGGAGGGTATGCCCCTCCTCCTTTCCTGCTCCCCTCCCATTTAGTGGGAAATTTTCGCTAAATTTAGCGAAAATTTCCCTGCTAAATTTACCGCGGAAATTGAATTGGTGTTGAGGTTCAAGGAGGTTATAAGTACTAGGAGGGGGACGTTGCAATATGTGTGAAGCCTAGTCATAAAATGTTTAAACAATGTTGTGCCCAACGTGACCCCCCAATCTCTCTGGCAATTGGTGCGCGTGACATGTCGCGTGCGAGATGGATGGTTTATTGTAGTAGGATTCCTTGCAGGCTTGCGCGCGCTCCGTCTGGTAGGTTTTATCAGATCGAAGGCTAGACGAAGGCTAGCTACGGTCACGTGATGTGGTCATGTTGGGCTGATAAGTGAGGAGAGTAAGGAGGAAAATGAGAAAGAGGCGAGGCGTCAAGGGAGCACGGCTTGTGGAGGCTACGCGGCCGACGTCATGCCTTCTCCTACCCTTCTATCCTCCTTGTTGAGGTCACGTGACATCAATTTCCCCGCCAAATTTAGCATGAAAATTTTTCCGCTAAATTTTACGTGACACCACACGTGATGTCACAAGGGTGAAATTTTTCCGCAAAATGTTTTTAGGGTTGAGCGGCGTCACGTGTGACATCAAAAATTTCACGAGGGCAAAATTTTTCTGCTAAATATGGCGGGAAATTTTTCCGCTAAATTTAGAGGGAGAAATTTTCCCACAAAATTTAGCGGAAAAATTCCCCGCCAAATTTAGAGGGAAAATTTTTACCCTCATGATGTCACGTGTGACGTCATTATGGGAAACATCCCATAATGCAATGCGCAGTTACGCCAACGGCGACGACGACGCTCAACCCAAAAATGGGCACCTAAGAGCTGCGCTCTAAAATAGAATGTAAACTTCGAGAGCCAGATTTGTCTTTTCAGCATACAATAAAGCGTCTGTTCGTGACAAGATTAAAGCAAGACATGAAACAGCATGGGTACCATCCTTTCGATTTTATTACTCACCCACGCAACGGCGCTTGTGTCTGCCGAAACCCAGAGCCATTTATTGAGAGTTTGGCCGTACATTGGGCGCGTTCAGTAGTGCCTCCCTTGCCTCCGAACGGAGTGACTCGAGTCGGAGCTCTTTGGATTTTCTCGCCGGAAATCGTTACCAGTCAGAAAATGAGGTCATCTTTAGCTCCTTTGACTCTACGTGCACCGTCTCCGGACTCGGTGCTTCGGAGCTTGACTCCGAAGCCCCGGAGTTACGTGCACCGGAAGTGACTTTTGGCCGTCCAGTGGAAGGAGTCAGTGACTCCTTGACTCCGGGGCCGCTACTGAACGCGCCCATTGGTTTGAATAGGCGAGCATCTCGGGGCCAACCACAGGCCGCGAAACAGCCCCTAGCGGTGGTCGTGTGCTCTAAATTTGTGACACGAATAATTTAAGCCGTTTTAGCGTAGCTAGAGTGAAAAGGTTTAACTCGCGGAGACTGAAAACTTTGCACATGTGAGGTTTTCGTCATGCCAATATTCAAGTGTAGAATAAACGAACGTGCGCTCCAAACCAGGGCCGAGTTGCTAGAAACAGCGTCTCAGCTGAGACGGGGAAAGAAAGCACTGCAAAAACCAGCGCACGAGCCGAGCGGGACTTTGCGTCTCAAGACACAGGCGCGCCCCAGCCTTTGCACTGTTTCCTTTCAGCTAGCCTCAGCTTAGACGCTGTTCTAGCAAGCCGGCCCAGAAAAAGAAAAAGAAAAATTAAAGCGTCGCTTCACAGGTGTTTTGACGTCACCACCCAGAGATAAGAGACGCGTACCCTAGCCGTGGAGTCATGAATTTGGCACTTTTGATTGTCTTGGGGCGTTGAGTTTGTGCGATTTCTGGCGTCCAAAAGTGTTGTTTCGTTCTTCAGCACCAGACAGAAATAAAAAAGCTCAACCAACGTGCCATAAGTAGTGCGAGGCTCAATCAGGTGAGCTTGTACTACCTAAAATGAGGGTGCTACAGTTTGTTCAAAGCTTCAGCGCAGGAGGCCTATTGTCGTCGCTGCAGCGATTGGACACGGGCCACTACCCGAATGCTTCTCGAGCTAGTAATTATCACGAGCCCAAATCGAGTGCCCACGAAATGCTCGGGTCCAATCTATGAACCGCATTCAAATATCGTCATTCGGGTGTACTGCGATCCCCACATTACGTCATCGAATTTTGCAAAGGAGAGATTGAATGAAAATGATAGATTTTGTCCTTGAAATTACACCGCAACAAAAGAGTTTCTTGGCCAGTGGCGTTGCGTGCGAGTATCCTTGAGTCCCAGGTGAGCCAGTAAGCTCGTGTAAAGTGAAAAACATTCCAAATGAATATCGTTGCACCGCTCCTTTAAATGTCGTTTGCAATATTGTGACGTCGCGGTCTCCTGATTGGTCGACGCTGTGTCGTACCTTTAGTTAACGCTCTAACCTCGGGGGGAGTTTTCGGCGCTGGCGGCGGCCTTTGCTCCGCCCATTGTCCAAACTCTCTCAATATACGGCTCTGCCGAAACCACGGTGGAAGAAATACATTTAGGTGATGATTCTCTGTCCGACACAGCGACCACATTATGTTCGGCGCACAGAGCGCTTCACTCGTATGGGGATAGATGGCGCCCAAGTATCGGGTCCCTCCCAAACTGACCGCTCCGGTTGTTTTCCCAGCGGTGGTCCCGCATAGCCTCGCTCACTGCTTCTTGTTGTACCCACGGTGGAAGAAACACAATGAGGTTATGACTCTCTGTCTGACGTGGCGGCAACATTATGTTTGGTGCACCAAGCACACTTGACTCGCACGGGGATAGATGGCGCCCAAGTATGGAATCCCTCCCAAACCGACCGCTCCAGTAATTGGTCCTAGCGGTGGTCCTGCATTACCTCGTTCAGCACTTCTTGTTGTACCTCACCGCCACCACGCTGCCACCAAGTTGCCAGAGTCCGTAAATCTGCGTTCTCTTCTTTCTTCTTCGGATTAAGGCTCACTTTCGTGCATGATGGTGGCACCTGTGATTGACATAGCACCAAAGCAAAACACGAGGCCAGCCACTGGCCGCACACCACCACACCGTGAAAAAGGCGAGCACACTACGCCACCGACACCAGGGCCGACCAGGAGGGACCTCATACCCACAATGCTCATACCTCAGCGCCCTCCTTGGCGGCGCGGAACTTACTACTCCTGGTTCGAGGCTAGCTCCAAACACGATCTGGTCGCTCGCTCCTCGCGGGAAGAGCAGCCAGAGTCATCATCTAAATGTATTTCTTCCACCTTGGCCCGAACAGAACAGTTAGGACGGCAGGACTGCAATTTGAACAAACCCGATATGTTTACAGGAGTCTCATGTGATTGTAACAATTCAGACGCAAAACTAGTTTTCTTGCCTTATCGCCTGGTTTCTAGAATCTAAAATTGCCTTTTGACGTCCACATTAATATCACTCACGGATCGCCATGGTAGGTCGACGTTGTCACAATCACAATACATCTCCACCTGTCGAAAACACGCCGCTTGACTTTTGCAGGGAACAAGCTGCGCAATCGTACTACACACTGGGATGGCTTTGTCCCAATCACAATATCTCTACTCATCGTCGAAAACGCACCGCTCACTTTTTCCCGGGCACGATCGAGCACGAGTGGCACAGTCATCTGCACCCTCCTTCAACTACGTCCGACAGGCGTAGCATGAGTTAGCTTTTGCCAGTTCAAACACTCTTGGCGACGCCGCGCAGTTGACGAAGCAATGCTGTTCTCACACACATTGTCCCGTGCACGAAAAACACGAAACAATCACATGCCTCCATTGATTCATGGGCGTGTTCGTGGGAGTCTAATTTCATTGCATGTCTCACGTCTAGACAAGTTTCCACTGGGCCCATGAATCAACCGAGGCCAGGTAGGGCCATGTAACTTATGCCACAAAGGCCAAATAGAACGAGATGAGGTAATTTCTCTTGGCACCATATGGTCTAGAAACACTCACCAATCTATCTTGCGTACGGTTTTCGACATGCCTTTTCCGTCTTCCACTGAGAACAAACTAGAAGATGCGCTGCTCATTCTTGCTCATTGAAACACGCACAAGCTGGTCAACCGCAAGTTATCTCAGCCACAGGAAGTTCCGCCATTACTTGTTTGTTTACCATGGAATACCATGTATTTTCTTGGTAAATTACCTTTTTTTCCCTCAAAGTAGATACACAATCCGCTTAGAATGGCTCAAAGGAGGAAGAACACAACAGAGCACGCTGTTCACCCGCAAACAAGCCCGCATTGGCCACACATGTCAAGAGTTCAGGGGAAGCTTCTCACACCCCATCCCAATTTAGCAGTGCAAACGCTGGAGAGGTGGTCGCCTGCTCTCCAGCGTTCGCTGTGCTGAAGTGGAAAGGGGTGGGACTTCCCCTACTGCATATGCGCTCGCGAAGGAACGTCTGTACAACTGCAGTGTGGACAGCAGCATAGTCACATGGGCATCAAACCCTATGCATCTTGCTCCAAATTGTTAACTTCTTTTTCGTTGGCCTGTCCGCGATTAAAACACCTATTGTTTAGTGTCGCAGAAATGGGATATATATATATATATATATATATATAAATATATATATATAAAAAAAAAAAAAAACTCTGTACGACCAAAGTTCCAAACTACAAAGATGTTTATTTACACATACACATATGGACGAAAGTAATGTCATCGGCTAAGATTCAGTCTTGAAGGTGCTGCGGTACAGTTTGGGAGACTGATAATGGGGTGCAAGCTACTCTCTAAATGGGTGAGATGAATCGCTAAGCAGTTTGTTGGTTTCCTTTCCGCTTCTCCATTAAGCTGGAGCGACAAGGGCAGTAGTAATAATATGAGTGAGCTACATTCACCCTACACACTAAGTCATTCACTTTGAAATTCAATGTGTTCTGCCGCCAATGTGTGCGATAAATATATACACTGTACATAGGATATCTTCCACTAATGCTCCCAATGTTCTGGGAGTCATCAATATGATTTCAGCCCTCCAAGGTTGACAATGCAAGAACCATGCATCCAAAGATTAAAAGATAAGAGAGAAAACCTACACATTTGTTTCTCGGCCGCTCTAAGTAGACCATTCAGTGTTGCAGGTTAAGGATAGCAGGATAGCACCTCCCACAAAGTTTTCTGCTTGCCATGATTGCTTGTTTCCTCCCCTCTAGCATTGGCTCTGCTAGAGTAAAATGAGGGAAGGGCTTCGTGGGAGCAGTTTGTCTTGCCTTGCTTAACCTACAAGAGACTATAGCTGCTCAGTATCCAGAGCACTGCTTCAGAGTTTCACGACTGCAAATGAAACTGGGCTCGTCAGTTGGACACGGGCAGTCATGTGATCAAAACAGCCTGCCATAAAGGGGGAAGGTGACTTGTGAGCCTTCATGGCCACCGTTTCGGCAGCAAGGGGTATATGCATCGATGGATTTACAACTGGGAGGCTGGGTACATTTCTGAACTCTCAACACACAAAGTGACCCTAGGTCGCTCGATATGTAAAGAGGTTCGAATATGTGCTACTGAAATCCTACAAACAAATTTAAATTAACTACCTAAATTATGGAGACCCGAGAAATTTATGCCATCATTCACAGATGGAACCACTATACTTTTCGTGTTCCTACAGCACTCGGGTATCACAATGTAAAAAAGCAGGAACAATGGCTGTGTCGTCTACGGGTGGCATCGAAGACCACAATGCATCGAGGTTAGAATCTTGAAGCAAAGACTGTTACCCACAGCAAACTTGTTTGTTCAGTTTATGCACCTCCAGTGAATTAACCACACAAACAAACCTTTGCAGGCTGTGAGACTTCCGTCAAAGGCCAACTTTTGTTATTGAATTTATGCTCATTTCGGAAACTCTAAGAAGCATGTTGACTCGGTTGCTTCCAATTGTGTTAAAAAAAGAAGCATGTTTTCTATCGCGGAACTGCAATCCAAAATCACGCTAACAAAAAACCCAAGCCTGCTCGCCAAGCGAGCATTTGTCAACACAGCGTGGCCTGTCTATGCCCAATCCCTCGCCCTGACACAGAGGCCAAAGTTTGGCATCCAAGTTCAGAAATTAATTTAGAAGTGTCAAAGGCTCACCTGAAACTGCCCCCCCCCCCCCCAAAAGAAAACACATCCGTTAACTTCCGAAGCTTTTTGCAAAAGTCCAATCGAAGTCGACCGTGGACGACTTCAGCCACTTACAAAGCCATCTCAAACAGCCTGGAATTTGTGCATAGCTGGCTCCTGTAGCCCTTGTGCCCGAGCAGCCAGTGGTTAGTTAAAGGTGGCTTAGTATATAAAGAGAGGCAACAAAGCCAATTGAAGCCAAACTCCCCTTCGGCGCACAAGCCACAGCAGCTTAACTCGCAAAACACCACGACTCAATCCAGAAGGCCGGTGAAGCCACGAACCAATGGTGTTCCTGCCATGCATAACTGTCTAAGGTACGCTTCACAAACAACGCCACAGTCGTACCCAACAGCGTCAATCCAAAGTCGATTCGACGTAACGCCGCCGATACGACATTCACACCTTCATAAAGAAGGAAGTCACGGCGCTGCCACGACATTCGAACCTTCGCAAAGAGCGCCACGGCCAAGTCCGAAGCCACGGAGAGTCTTTGCCCGTTTGCCGTTCGCCAACATCACGCGCCAACGTCACCGAGGCCGCAACTGACCGCCCGGCTCGCTCTGACGTGCCAGCCGATCTGGGGTCAATCCGCAAGCCTCATCGCCACCACACGCCGTCACGACCCACGGGCGCCGATCGCCCGAGTCTCCTCACTGCACGGCGAGCTGTTGCACCACCTGTGCCTGCCTCGCGGCCGGCCGGTCGTGTCGAATCACCACGTGCCGGCGCAGGGCGTAGCCGTAGCACGTCCGGTAGTCGCAGTGCGGGCAGCACAGGTTGCGGTCCCCGTGCGACTTGAAGTGCTCCTTCAGGTGGTGCTTCATGCCAAACTCCTTGGAGCAGACGGTGCAGCGGAAGCGTTCGAGCGACTGGCGCGACGACCGGCGCCGTCCCGTGCCGGCGTTGGCACCGCCGCCCTGGTGGTGGTGCTGTGAGGACTGCATCTGCTGCTGGCAGAGGTTGCACTCCGAGCGCTGCCGCTGGGCCTCCAGGCACTCGGGGCAGTCGGGGACGGAGGGAACGAGATCCATGCTGTTGCCCAGGTGGGCCCCGCTGCCGGAGTGGGCGGGGCGGCCGCCCTCAGGGCTCGCTGTTGGGAGAGAGGGGAACTTTGTTTCGTTTCTTTTATCTCAAAAGCATCTGGCGACGCTTTAAACGCGGGTGTAAGCGAGAAATGCCAACGACCTCGCTGTTGGGCCGTCTCACCCGTTCGACGGGCCACATTACGAATCTTACTGGGAGTGGCACTGTCGTGGGTTAAAAACGAGCAACGGCGCGAGTAGGTTTGAGAATGTGTGCACCGGGCGAGATTAGGACGGGATGGAACCTAACCACGCTGGCACATTAATGCTACATTCGTCCGGGCACACGACACGGCACCGCACTTCACCGGCGGATGGTTCGTGTTCACCTGGTCATGCCAGTGCGGCTGCACTACATTCGTTAAAGATTTCTTCTGGCGCACGCTGCATGAGCTGCGATGTCGAAAGAGACGGAGCAACTCTTTGCTCCGGCACCCCCTTTCCCGCGCTGCCTCGCCTCTTCGTCTTACCAAGTACCCCCAACCATATCTCTCTTTTCTCCCAATAAACACGGTGACCACGGTGGTTCTCACTTCGTTCCCTCGAGCTTTTTGCTTGGGCTACGACACCAGCAGCGACGACTGAAAGCGAAAGAGCGTATGCCTACACGCTCGAGAGGTTGTTCCCGCCACCGACAAAAAGGAACAAAGATTGTTGAATGCATCGAGGACGTCGTACGCAAATACCCGGACGAAAAGATATATGCAGTATGTGTACGCCATACCGCGTACTACGAGGCCTGGTGGTTGCGACAGTCGATGTGTACCGTGTTTGCACGATTTTAATGCTCACTTTTTTTCACCAAAATTGGTGCCCAAAAAACATGCGCGTTACAATCGAAACCAAAAACTGAAGCTCAAAAAGAAAACGCAATACTCGGTATAACGTGGCTAGCCCCATCGCCATCATGACTGTTTACTTACTTTTCGCCGTTTTGGTATCCGTATCATGCGCATTCTCTCGCATCTACGAACTCGTGTACGCTATTGTTATATGGAAAAAAAAAAAATTCTACTAGGAGGTTTTATTTAAACAAAAGGCCATGACGCTGGTGGGAAAAGATAACTGACCAGCACTGCATGGCCTCGCAATCCCAGCGACCCGACGAGCTCGAAAAGTTGTTTGGAAATTGACATGGGCGTACCAACTGGGGGGGGGGGGGGGGGCAAGGGGGGCACTTGCCCCCCCAGTCCTCAAAGTTGGGGGGCAAGGCATGTGTTTTCCCCCCCTGAAACAGCCGCCCCTGGACAGGGAAAACACTGGCCGGCTGCGTCCAAGGGATACCAAGCGCACCGCCCACCGGCCCTGGGGGGGGGGGGGGGGAGGTTCTGGAGACTTATGTTGCGCTTTTTGGACCCCCACGGCGACTAGGGAGAAGGAAGTGACGTCAACAACGCAAAAAACGCAGATTGGATGTTTCTTCTGCGGAAATTCGTCATCAGCGACTCTCACTAACCAACATCCAATCTGCACTTGCTGCGTTGTCGACGTCGCTTCCTTCTCCATAGTCGCCGTGGGAGTCCAAAAAGCGCAATATAGGTCTCCTGGTTTGCCCCCCCACTCAAAAACAAGTTGGTACGCCACTGGAAAACGACCCTCCCAGAGGCGATGGTCGTGCACTCGTACAAGCGCAAGAAGCGCGGCCCCTAAAACGCTATACACGAAAGCAAGGATTACCTCTGTGGACAGCGAAGAACCATTGTCAGACTCAGACAACGGCGACTATACTCTGTTTCACCTTATGATGTACCGCAGGAAAGGCTACAGGAGCGAGCTCCTTGCTCTGGGGCACATCTCGGCGGCACAAGCTCTCGTGACTTAAGAGCGGCTGCCAACACTATGAGCTCGCGCTTCTAGCCTTCGCTGCGGTACAACATAAGGTGAAACGAAGTATAGTGCACGGTATTTATTGTTGAACTGGCATGCATTTCATAAAATCTGTTCTATGAGGTATGTGTTCCACTTTCATTGTGTTACCTGCACGGTAGAATCGGCAGCAATTTACTTTTAGGGGCGAAACTCCTTAGGGGCTAGCCATGTCCGTATGTCCGTCCGCCGTCCGCCGTAGGCCGGCAGTCGGGTGCTCGTGCTTCTGCTCGTGAGATCACGTGCTCACGAGCACGTGAGCACATGCTTACGTGCTTGCGTAGGGCAAAAAAACAATTGGGAAAAAAAAGATGAAAAAAAATTATGAAAAAAGAAAAAGAAGAAAAAAAAGAGTAGGGGGTTCTGAGATGCCATCCCATCTGTCTGCTTAAAAAAAGAAAAAGAAGAAAACCACACATTCTCCTACTGCCATGAATGAAAAGGACCGAAAAGCTCGGCATGCAGCGCCTCAGCGTCTACGTAGACAGCAAGCTGCTCCGGAGACCAGGGCGCGAGAAGCTGCTGCACAGCGTCAAAAACGCCAAGCGGACCCGGAGTGGAGAGCTCGGGAAGCGGCGGCAAAGCGTCAACGCCGACAGCAAGCAGCAATACCTATGACCAAAATCAGTATCATCAGCACCACCCGAGCTTCGCCCCAATCAACATCATTCACCACGTGGAGATGCGGTCATTTTTGAATATCTGGGAGCTAAATCTGCCCACGCATTAGAATTGAGGGCACTTTAGAATCGTGCAAACATGGTACATAGAATTTTTTATGCTTCCTGCAGCTCTGGAGGAATTTCCGTCTGCCGAGGTCAGTACGCTACGACCTTATATCAGGTTTCGAGAACTCCTCGTTCTACCCAGACATACTTTACACAGGAGGATTGCTGCAGAAGACGGCCGAGGTAATTGATCGGCCATCTTACCGTTTTGATCATCATGCAACGTCGCATACGGAACTTGCTCGGGCGACGCTGAGGCCGTTGTGCTGATTCGAAAAAGCTCAAATATACAACCGGGAAATCGGGAACAGACTAGCTTTTGTTTCGGGATGTCCGTGAGTGAGACATATCTCCATCGCGCATTTCATAGGTATCACTCTAATGTTCTAGACCATATACGCAAATAAACGTTTTGTTTATCAATTTATACGGCTATTTTATCCAGGTGAGTAAATTTTCTAAGTAACAAATATATATTAGGCAGCCATTTGAAATACCACATGTAAGTCGCATTGATGCGCTAGATGATGCGAGCCACCACCCATGCATAGCAGTTTCTTTTCGAAGCATCCAGTCGTTTATGTTCTGCCCCTAAAGGGGGGGGGGGGGGGGGGGATGCAACAATTTTAAGATTAAAAGAATTTGCATCTCGTAATTTGTACGTTGTTTATCGTGTCTTGGAGAATAGAGAAAAACATCCTCTTCATTACAAAATGTCGCGATTCTGCTGCATAATCGCAAAGCAAAAGTCAAGCTTTTTCCACCACCTGCAGCCGCGAGTGGCAGCCGAAGTAACTACGGCGAGAAGCTTACATGACCTCGCTCGGCTGTAAGCGGCAGCATAACGCCCGCTAATGTCAGCAGAGAGAGGGAGAGGAAGCGTCCTCCAAGAGACCACACGGAAACCTACACGGCAACCCCAATTACGTCGCTAGGAGTGCGACCAGGCGTGACCCTGAAGACTGGGAGTGAGTTGAGGGGTGCCAGAAATGCCAATATTTATCTTTTTTTTTACACAACAACTAGGACACGCAGGCGAAATTGGTTTTCTGTTCTTTACTTCAGAAGTGTCAGAGGGCAACTTCCACAAATTTTTGACTGAAGTCCGGAAAGGGGTCCTGCAATCCAATTTAAGCGTCTACCTTTTTTGCCATTTCCACATCTCTTGTGGTTTGAGCAACCCAGCGGGCACGGAGAGTGTAACTAAATATCAGTGCTTCATATTTTAACCGGATGACGCAGAAGCCTCCTCCACCTACGAGGGCGCCCCGTGGTACCGAACACGTGTGGCATGTGACGACATTGTGACGTTGCAGGTCCTGGCCAGCTCCTGCCTTACGACTGCTCAGAGCCGCTAAAACTTTTTTGTTAGTCGAAATACAAATTATAAGTGGCGCAAACCGTTTCAATTATTTATGAAAGTAGTTTTTGTTCAGTATTTTAGATCAGAAAAGAAACAAATGCAGTTTATAAAGTACGGAAACAAGAAATGACTTGTCAACATACCCGCACCAAGCGGTGGAAAAGGCGGCGCATACTAGAAAGGGGTAGTGGGATCAGGCGCCAACGAGTAGCGAGCGTAGAGAGCTTCCAGATGTATGCAGCAGCGCTGCGGTCGTATGGGCTCGAGGATCTGACCGGCTCCAAGTATTCCGAAGGCTTTCGGCGAGCAGGCTTGGCTTGCGGTTTGGCCGTTTGGCAGCGCGAAGTGGCTCCCGTTCTGAACTGATCTTTACCCCGTGTTTGCTGTCGTTTATCACCAATGAAGTGTCATGCCGAATTAGTGTTTAGTCGCACAGCAAATGCAATGCGAGCCGCCCTGGCTGCCCGCTTCATCCAGCCTATCCAGCACATGCTTTAGTGGCGCCCTCTTGAGCCGTCGACACCGAGTGTGGCAGCCGTGAGTAGACGCTGAGCTCACTACCCCTTTTCTAGTTCACAGCCACTCAAGCCAGGACCAAGGACGTCAAGAAGGAGGTTATTTTTTGCTCGTTTTTGTAATTTTAATTTGCCTACAACTTTTAAAATAAAGCGAAATTCGAGAAAAGAAAAGAAAGGTTTGGTGCAAATTAAAAACCAGTGAAAAAACAATTGCAGTGGCTTGGCTTGGCTATGCCAGGATATACGCAGCGTGAGTTTAGGTTCAGCTGGTTATTCTTAGCTTTTCTGGTTGTCTAGGATTAGCTTGATTATTATGCTTACTGCTGCTTCGATGACACACACACGGTATACGCATTATGTGACTACTTCGGGATCCGATGAGTTAAGCTTCTCCGCTCTTCTGCGCCGCTGAACAGCAATTTCGCTCTCCTTCTCCATGGCTATAACACACTGGCAAAAGCCCCGCTATATGTATACACCCACTGATACCTCTGCGCATGCACACAAAATGAGAGGCGCTATCAAGCGGCTCCGGTGCAGCGTCAGACTTGGCTACTGCACAACGGAGGCGCACAGCTGGGCACGCGGCGGCGCCAGTGCGTCTGCCGCAGCTATGACGTCACTCCTCTGAAATGCGCAGACCTCCGAGGCGCGCGCGGCAGCGGCAAAGCGCGCGGCAGCAGCGGCTCTGGCGCGCCAGCTGTGCAGCCGCCTCGGTAGCTCCGAGGCGAGAGCGCTGGCCTACGGATTGCCATGTGGCGGGTTCGAATCCTGGCTGAGGTGCCCGCAATCTGATGGAGGCTTATTGCGGAGGAGGCGCCATGTAACCGAGCTTTCGGTTGCACGTCAAGAGATCCCCAGGTGGTCCAAATTAATCCTCAGTCCTCCGCTGGGGCGTGCCAGATGCCGGTCGTTGGTTTGGCAGGTAAAACCCCCAAATTCGACTTTTTTGCACCAGCTGTGCGCCGTATGACGTCACTGCTCCTCGCGCATGCGCAGCACGGCTCTCCAGGAGCCACGCGAAACTGCTCAACCTCGGCCAGTGTAGCTCACGCTACAAAAGTCGTTGCAGGGCCCCTTTAAAGGGACACTGACAGGGTATTTTTTGCTCGCCAAGGTTTTTATTTGTACATGACATATGAGAGTCTAACTACCCAGAACACAATTTGCAGCTTGAACTTCGTTTTCTGCCTGTCCAAAAACCGCCAATCGAGAACTGGCCCGTTTAAGTTGCGCTCACTCTCCTCTCCGTGGTCACGTGCCGTTTTCTATGGTTTAGACACAACCACCAAAGATAATCAAAGTCGTGGGTCATCTAAGGCACACACTCAATACTAAATATAGACAAAAAATATGATGCCCATTTTTTGTGGCTTATAAAAAGCCGCAAATATGCTGATTGAAAAACAAAAGTAGCACAGCCATGTGACTTCCGGTAACTTTCTTCTCCTCCATATTTCTTCTTCCTCCCAAGTCCAGTTTCAGTTTCGGTATCGAGCCGTTGCCTTTTTTTTACTTCATTACAAATATATGTGACGCTGCAGCAAAATATTGATTGGATAGTCTTCTGACACCATATTAGATCACCTTGCAAAACATAAACAAATTTTTTTGGGGGTGTCAGTGTCCCTTTAAAGCGATCTTCTGTGGCACGGCGCGCAGTGAGATGCTTTGCGTTCGCCTGGTCGTGAGTCTTGTGCTGCACTGAAGCGGTGACGTGGCCTTGGAGGCTGCACTTCCTCGATGACGCGTGGGCCCCAGACGAATGTGACATAAGATATAATAGAAAAGCAATTTTTTTCAGAAAAGAAAACAAGAAAAACAGGAAGCTGCACAATTTATTTAATACACCCTCCATTTGATTTATATTTTGAGTGTTTCTATTGTTCACAGATTCTCCGATCTGAAACCTCTTTCCAGAGAAGGATAGTCAAACGCACACTTTGTCTATGATGTCTACAAACGCCTATTAAAGAAGCTTCCGAGCTAGTGTAAAAAGAAAGAGAATTAAAACTTGGTCGGGGTTTGGTCCGGTGCGTCTAAATTCTAGAGAAAGCAAAGGATGGTTCCCCTCAGCACCGTTTCCATATGTTAGGAAGCATATGCAAGCTTACATCGAGATACGACCACAAGTCGCCGGCACATCCATGCGTTGTACGAAGCGTTGCAACCAGTTAAAGGAGTGGCTTGACACGCGGAATACAAAGCACGGATCTGCCAGTGACTTGCGGTAATAACTCAATGTAAAGGCCCATTCACACACCAGCGTTTGCGAGGCTTTCTTGCATTACGTTACAAGTCGCCGAAACATTTGTGCCCCGAATGTTGCGGGCAAGGCTCCTCCTAGAACTGGTTGCCACGCTTAGTACAAAGCACAGATGTATAGGCGACTCTTGGCACAACCAGGCGTAAGCTTCCGTAACGTAACGCAAGAAAACGGCGCCGTGTGAACCGGCCTTGAAGGCCGACGAACAACCGGAAAGGAGGAAACTCTCCCTCAGTTCCTCCTTTCTATCCGAGAAAGTGGGAGACCCTTCTCTTTTCTGTGTGGAGTAGCTCAGAGACTCAGGGAAGGGTTTGTCATTCCACACCCCCCCCTTTTTGTTAACGTCGACTTATTTTTAATGAAAAAATTTATACACACCTTTTTGGTGACAGCAAATATTGGGTCAACAAAATAGATCTGGGTAATGTTTTCGGCCGTAATATCATATGTCAGCAGACCCCCTGCCAGCCGAATGCCTCTACCACCTGCCCGCCCCCGCCCCACCCTGCCCCGCCCCCCTTCCCACCCCTGACCCATTATTCAGCCCCTGCAGAGACCCACTCCTGTGGGGAGAGGATGAGAGAAGATTGCAAGAGGGAATAGAGAGAAGGAAACCAGGTTTTTTTTCCCTGGCAGAAGACGATCCTCAAGGTTGGTCTTTGAAGGAATAAAAAGTGGCGCCACTCACCGGCTGTTTGCAGGTGGGGCGTTGTCTCGAGCGAGGAACACGACTGGCCTCCCCCCAGGACCTGGTCGCGCATCGTGGGGTAGGAGGCTGCAAACACCTCGCCGAGAGGGTGGCAGGGAGAGACGGTGCCGTCCAGGAAACCCTTCTGGCGCGCCAACAGTGCCTGGTGCTGGTGGGCCTTGGTGCCCGTGGCCGCTCCCTGGTGGCCCCCGCCGGCCGGGTGAGAGCCGCTGCCCGTCTGGGGCACGGTGCCCATGCGGCGGGGCACCAGCGCCCCGCTGCTGGCATTGAGCTCGCCCGCCGTGAAGTATGGGCTCTTGAACGGACTGCCCGGTTCTTCGGGGTGAGGGTTGCGGACCTGGGGCAGGCGTGGAGAGTACATATTTATTTATTATTGTTTGTCTATACTGCCAGCATTCTGCACAAAAGCCGAGGCAGGAAATACATAGATGCGTAACCATAAATCAGAAACAAAGTATAATAGATCAATGAAGGCAACAACTAGACAAAGTACTTAAGTAGTGTGTCGCAGTGGCATAGGCAGAAGGGCGGGAGGGGTTTCGGGGCTGAACACGCTGGAATGATCCAGTCCTCTTAACGCCCCCCCCCCCCCCCCCCAACCCGCGTCATGAAGATACGTCCCCCCCCCCCCAAATTCCTGGCTACGCCACGGATGTGTCAATAAAAGTACACAGTGATACCAAACTAACAACACTTTTGGGGAGTTTGATCCATTTGCTCAAAGTATTAGGGAAGAAGGATGCTTTTATATTTTTTTTAAAAATGGTTCAATTATTGAGGCATTTGTTTTTCATATTTTCAAAAACATAGCTCACGAGGTTGAAAATTACCATAAATAATATTATAGAAAACTTGGGCCGATCTATTTTTCATAGTGTTATTAAATCATGCAGTCTCGACGAGACAAACAATTATAAAATTGAATAAATAAAACCGTAACAATTGTATGTAGTAGTCTTGTGCGAATAGTGGATTTTGAGTTCGAAGCGAATAGTGGTTTTGGCCGAATATTTTCGAATCGAATATGGAATAGTTTTTCCACACCTTTCACTGCCATGGCGTAATGCTTAGATGAAAACCCAGCAAAACTTGTGAAGGTTGTTCCACTTGTTCATTTACAAGCTAAGTTTAATCTATCTATATTCATGAACTGTGACCTAAGAAGGTCTGATGTCTTGGGATGGCAAGTAAACGACAGATTTGACATAAAATGAATCCTATAGAGATGGCCAACTATATCCAATTGTGTGAATTTACAAATCTTGCTATATAAAATATTCTTTCTTTAATCTCGAGTTAAGAGAGAATGAATCGTGCATGATGAATGCAGGCTGTAAGGGCATCTCTGCCCAACATAGTATACTCTTGCATAACAGTAAGTTTAATTTTGAAACTTTTACTACAATGTAGATATACACACTCACAAAGTTTCCATTTATTTTCAAATGCAGACGGCACGCGTGCACCATCCCGCTTTGAATGTATGCTTTTCTTCCAAGCAACCAATGGCGATATTCATACATACTTTTCCAAGTGTTTATCGCGGTGGGTTACCCCGTTGAGTGTGCTTCTTACCAAGCACCGATGTAATGCAGAGAAGCAACACCCGCGAAGCTCGCTTTCGCGGGTATTGCTTCTCCGCAGTGCTCCGGTGCTCGCTAAGAAGCGCACTCAACGGGGCTAACCCGACGCAATCAACACTTCGAAAAACGCGAATAGTGCAGTTCTTCTCGAAGCGAATATCGAATGATGTATTATTCGAAACTACTATTCGAAATTCCGAAAATTCGCACAACCCTAGTATGCAGTACGCAGGGACAACTTTCTATGGCAATGAAGAGAAAGCTATAGGGAAGGGGAGGCAGAGTTAACGACTCGTGTGTTACCACGCCAAGTACCAGACTTTTTTGGTTTCAGTTTCAGTCGGGGTTTTGCAACGGCAGACACGCATTTGCTACAGTTCATCTTTTCACACGAGGGTTGCGGTCGAGGGCACTGAACCGTGCTTGCCAAGCATGCAGGCATACCCAAGTCTCTTTTCTAACGTTTCACCCGTCTTTAAATAAACACAAGCCAATGCTTGCCACTTGTTTGTGACGTGACCATTGTAGCCTGCCCGATGGCATTACGCGCAGTCCTGATCGCTTTTTGCGGGCGAGGTGGAAGAGCACTGCAGTTCCGCGGGTTTCAAAAATAGCCCTCATGAAGCAGAAATGCAATATATTTTCTCAAGAACACAATAAAATATTCCAGACAATGTACCAAAATTTTAAAAGCCACATTAAAGCGAATATGAAACACAAAATTAGAATGTGCAGTGCCCACAATTTATTTAGACAGGCGCAGTTTTAACATTGCAACTAATGTGTTCCCTGTCATCCTGTGAGAAGACGCCACAGTCTCTTCAGAAGTAGAGCTGCTTTTAAACAGAGAGCATGGCGATGACGAACCGGCACAGTGCAATGTCGCGACAGCCCTGTCGAGTTCAGGCAGGCAACGGACCATAGACTTTCGATTATTTCTTTTAGTGGGGAGCCTCCTTCCGAGGTAGGCAGGGGCTTTCAGCATCATGGAGGGGAGAGCATCCTTGGTAAGGCACAAATAATCTCCCGCAATTCCAATAACCCCTCCGTAAGAGACGCAAATAAAATGCCTTTCAACACTTTTTTTTTTTATGGAATTTACAAATTATTAACTGAGGCTAAAGGTTTTTGTCTTCCTGTCAAGGCGCGATTGTTTTTTGAAAAAGATTAGGATCTTTGGGGAAAAGAAAGTGATGATGCTCCAAATCCTCGCCTCACGGATCTATAGCCTCTCTTGCAGTGAGGTGCAAAGCAGCTGGTGCCCTTCCTGATCTCCACTTACAAATGAGGGGGCACCGATTGTAGCCGGCAAGTACTGTTAAGTACCAAGCGAGAAAGAACACGGGCTTAACGCGATGCGACTTTAGCTTTACAAAAAAACAAGGCACGATAACAAGAGAGGTTCCACTCTCGGCGTAGAAGTGCATCATGCACGAGCATGCAGAGTATTAGACGCTATTATTTCCACGCGCTCGTGCACAATACTTTGGTACAAAATACACACCGAGGAGACGCTTCACGCCACGCCACTTCGAACAGATATGATCCGGTATCCCGACCACGACGCCACTTTTTTTTTTGTCATGAAGCGGCGGCGCGTGGAACTACCAAGAATGCAAAGCGTTCAGTACACCTACTTCTATGGCCACCATACCTGTGGCGAACTTAAACTAGGAAAACCCGAAAGAGCTATAAAAAGAAACGCTACAAGTTTGGCACATCCAGGCTAATATATTATAGCAACATTGTAAAATCGAAGCTGAAAAGAACATTTTTATATTTTTTAATTGGTTAAGTTCCACCCAGCAAATTATTTTGGTTGAACTATATTAGGCTGTGCTGTAAAATGGTGTGTTTCGTTCGAATCTTCTTCGTCTATGCGTTTATTTGGAGCCGCTTTCTTTAAACACAAACCAGCCAGCCCAGACCACTGGCTGGCGGCATTCAAAGATTTTCTAGCACCTGCAAGGAAACCAAAGTCTGGTGGTCTGCTATAAGCTATTCTCAGGGGCAAACAACGACTCCCCAGAATCTCGTATGCTAAAAAGCTTTAGAAAAAGGGCCGGACGCAAAAAAAGACACCGTAGCTGGCTGCAAAATCTAATGTGCGAGTGAAGGCTGGTTTACACATTTCCGTCCGAGTATTCGACTGCAACGCTACCGCTTGTAACCACTTACAATGAAAGAACACACTGATGCCATCCATCGGGCAGACTTGCAACACTTCCAATCTATGTATGACTAGACTGAGGGTTTTGCAGTACTTGCAATATTAAAGCAACACACTATATACAAGCAACGGTCGCGTACGATATCGTCAGAATTATTTCAAGCACACGGCAAAAGAACAATGCCTAATATATTTGCGGATCGTAAGTTGTTCCAAAGCCGTTCGATAGACGGCGCCAGCGCGTTCTTCTGTCGAAGCAGTCAATTGCACTCGAACGCAAATACATCAATCGGACTCAGCACACGTCCAGTGTCGGCGTGGGAAGTCCCCCCCCCCCAAATGCAGCCTGCCCCACCTGGAGTAGATTGTGGTAACCCACGATGCGCTGCAAGTGTCCGTACAACGCCGCCTCCCGCTTGGGCGCTTCGTGCTGCGATCCGACGCAACCTTTCCCGCCCGCCTGCTGATGCTGCTGCGGCTGATGATGGTGATGATGGGGCTGCTGAGATTGCTGCTGCTGCTGTTGCTGTTGCTGCGACTGTTGTTGCTGTTGCTGCTGTTGCTGTGGCTGTGACACGACGACCACGGATGCTGTGGAGGTGGCGACGGTAGTCGGTGGCGATGTGGTGTTTGTCCCCGGAGGCCCCGATGGAGGGGGAGGGGCAGTGATGGCCAGGAGGGGACCTTTCTCTCCCGTGCGCTTGATCATGAGACGCGACTTCTGCTGTTCTCGTTCCCGTTCGCGGAAGGCCGGGTCGCGCCGCTTGAGCCGCATGCGGCGCCGCTGACGCTCCCGCTCCATCGCTCTGCAGAGAAGGCGCGGAACGATCACGATCGAACGGCAAGGAATCTCGTGTTCGTTTCGGATGTAGCTCGACATCCGAAAATAAATGATTCGTTTTTTGGTGCAAAGTACAGATTATGGCACCGAGAAACATGTTCGCCTCACAGTTGAGGATTTGCCTAGAAAAAAACGAGGTCGCACCAAAACCGCAAGACTGACGCGGAGGGCTGGGACGTTGGAGGCTTCGGGAGTTATTGAGAGTCACTCTGGTTGTTTCGCTCCGTAGGACCAAGTGTTTGAGGTTCCTTTCAACAAACATAAAATTTGATATATGGGTTTTGTCGTTTTTCCTAATGAGGATATGTCCCACGAGGCTTACTACTCTTCAAATATTCCGAGTTGCATGTCATCATCACGCGCGACTGAAGAGAAAGAGAGGGGGCAGGGAGGAAACTTTGAGCAGTTGTTTCTCGACTAATGGTGCTCAAGCATAAAGCAATCCATTTCAGTTGTGAATAGCTTTCCTCGATCATTGGGTCAATTTGGGCCTTACGGGTTGCGCTTCCATAAAAACCTCTGCCCACATAAACACCTTGCCAGACACCTCAAAAATGGACACAGAACCCTTAAAATAGATCTCTTTAAGTGTCTGGACAGGGCGTGTCTGTCGCAAAATAAACCTTCTCCACAAAAGTTAGGCATGTTAATGAAATTAACGAGACGAAAGGACCCCTTCGGTCCGGGCGCAGATTCCTTGAGACTTACCTGAAGCTTGGGTCCTGCCTGCGCAGCTGCATCCTGGCCCTCTGCCTCTCCCTCTCCAGGGCCCTGAAGCTGGGGTCCTGTCTCTTCAGCTGCATCATGCTGCGCTGACGCAGCCGCTCCATCTCCCGGTACGAAGGGTTCTGCCGCAGCACCTGCAGCCGCTCCCGCTGCAGCGCCTTCTTCAGCCCGGGGCTGCAGGGAGAGACATACCGCGGCACTGATTGCAAAGCGCCGGGATTCTGTGCTTTTTGCCTCCGAGAGGGTGGCGTTAAGAATGGGGGAATGGTCCCTAGCCTTTTTGACCCCTCATCTTTCAAACTGCACCACGGTCCTTAGGTACTAGAGCACTGCACAGGCCTACCTTTTAGGCCCTGCCCGACCCGGGCCCTCTGGCTCTTAGCCTTACCCGACCCGGATCCGACCCGATGGGGTGCCTACCTAATCAGGCCCGGCCCAGTGAGTGGCCAAGGCATGGGCTTCATCTCTTAAATTCAAAGCTGCCCTGAAAAGGCTCTGGTGCATTTGATTTGTTTAGCCTAATTTGCAAAAAGGGCGTCATATCGCAGCCCTACAGTAAACCTTCGAAAGCTGGCACAAATATAAAAGACAGATTATCTTTGGCAGCCAAAGGGCGTTTTTTTCTTTCTTCGAGACTTCAAAAAGGAAAGGGAAATACAATCGTACTGTCCCCTGCAAATAGATTGCCCTTGTTTTCCTACCTGGTGGCAGCTGTCCCACTATGCTGATGGAATCCCCAGGATCCTTCTCCGTATCCTCTTGTGAGCTTTCTAAGTTCAAGACAGCTTTCTTTATTTCTAAGAATTTTTTCGTGACGTCGTAGCGAGGTCGCACTTCGGCTTGCTTGTTTCTTTTAAATCTAAACGATTAATCCGTTAGCATTTTCTTGCTAACGTCCTAGAAAGTGTGCTACACAATTTCCCAAGCCCGGCCCGGGCGCGGAAACAACCCGTGCTACCCAGCCCTGGCCTGCAAGCAATCTGTGCTACCCGGCCTGGGCCCGGGCTTTCGGGTTGGCCCGGCCCCGTGCCGGGCTCTATTAGATACTCTACTTACTGGTCTGTACAGTTGAGGCAGTTTCCATCCTAGAAACTTTTGCCACCATAAGTGGCACTGATCCATGTTAAAGCAAAAAAAAAAAGAAAAGAATAAGTTTAGAGATCATGTTTATACGAAAAACTTTCCCATAGCGTGACAAGAAGATTCCAGGCCTCTTGACAGGTGCAAAGGACTGTTCTGCCGTTAAAATCAACACAAATAAGGGACCGAGCTGGCTCCCAAGGTGCGAGACCGAATTTGACTATAGTTTGTTGCATCCTATGGTCGGACACAAGTCAAAGGGGTAGTGCAACCATTTAAATGTTGAAATAATTTGCAGTTTTTATATTTTATATTATCTAACTATTCTACCCTCCGTTTCACCTTATGTTGTACTGCAGAGAAGGCTAGAAGTGCGAGCTCATAGCTTTGGGAGCTGCTCTTGACGCACGAGAGCCTGTGCCGCCGAGATGTGCCCTAGAGCAAGGAGCTCGCGCTTGTAGCCTTTCCTGCGGTACATCATAAGGTGAAACAGAGTATAGGCACAAGCGAGAAAAAATGTGCACCTTCCCCCGAAAAACTGCCACAGTGTTCCGCTGCGTAATCGCAAAGGAAAAAATCAAACTATTTGCCGATCTGCCACCGCTTGTGATGGTTACGGGAACTATGGTGGCACGTCAGTGGGGTACACGCGTAAGTCGACAAAACCCGTCCCCCTCCGCTGCCACGCTCGCCGGCAGCCCTGCGGCGAACCGTCTTTTGTGCCGATCGCTCGCCGCGAGCTTTGGAGGTGCCAATCCTTGAAAAGTCGACAACTGCGGAGGAAGCGGCTGGGGTCTCTGAAGAAAGAACCCATGGGGGAAACCAGCTGAGTTTTCTGTTCTTTGTTCTATAGGTGACACAGATTAATTCCCGCCGTTAATTGGCCAAAGTCCTAAGATCGTTGCACCACCCCTTGTGGGCCAGAAGTTCCACCTCCAGCAGACATTCAATGGCTTCCGTCACGCTTCGGCAGGATGTTCTCGAGAGACCCTAAAGCGTTACCGAAGGTAGAAAAGTCATGATGGAGGCAGAGCATCTGGCACATTCTTAAGTTGTACCTGACTATAACAACCTTTTATAATTTCTTTTTTTTTTACCCTAAACACTTTTATGGGCATTACATAGGGGGGACTATAATATAATAACTTGAAAAACAAAACCAAGCAACACACACACACACACACAAGAAAGAAAAAGATACAATGCATGCATACAACAAAAAGTATTTTGACAGAGACCGGTACTTTCGGCAGTAACTGAAGATACAGGATGTCACCAAAAATATTTTAAGGGTTTTTTTTACCGCAAAAATAAACTAGGCATCGCCGAACGCTCATTATCCGCCCAAAGGTAGCGCTAGAGATCACAACCAGATGCCAAAGTTCCAGCCCGAACGGACACCTTATTCAAAAGTTATAAGTGATTTTCTGAAAATTTCAATGGGAAAATGGCGGCCAAAGAAGTTTTTGAATACACGGGGCTCTATGGCGCACCAGAAACCGAAAACGGGCAAAAATGGCTCCATTTTCCCATTGGAATTTTCAGAAAATCACTTATAACTTTTGAATAAGGTGTCCGTTCGGGCTGAAACTTTGGCATCTGGTTGTGATCTCTAGCGCTACCTTTGGGCAGAGAATGAGCGTTCGGCGATGCCTAGTTTATTTTTGCAATAAAAAAAAAAACAGTACATTTTTTTTTTTTTTTTGTGACACCCTGTATGTATATATTTTAAAAAGGTACTAAAGCATATGTGCATGAAACAAGACGAATATTGCAATTCAACTTAACCTACTCAAGCGGCATCGTGTTTACGACGGCAACAAAAGACTGATGAACAGTGATAGAGGCAATTTTCCTGGGAAGGTTGTTTCAATCCAAGATAGCAAGAAGAGGCAAATTTTTTTTTTAAATTTTTGTGCATAAAGGGGGGGGGGGGGAGGCGTTAATTTTAAAAGAGTAATCTAATTGGGGTGCTATATGGTGATCTGGCCATTGAAAAACATCCCTAAAAGCTCTAGAGTTATGGTAGAGTTTGTGAATAAATGATAGGCAGGCAAGATGCCTTCTCGTATGAAGAGGTGATAAGTGCTGTTTGTGTCCTTCTTTCTGTCCATTATCCTTTTGAGCTTTTTAACCATGAAATTGGGAGCTCATTGTGGAGTTCTTCTATATGTTTTCCTCTATCCATTAAAAATGTACCCACTCTTTTCATTTGGTGAAGAGTTTTTCTTTTTGCTATTTCTTGTAGTTTTGTGAAATCATTTATTTCGTTTATTCTAATGAAATTATCACATTTATCATTATTTAAGTAATAGAAACTCTACTGACTTTTTTTATTTTTTAGATCGATAGTGAACGCATTGTATTATCAGAGCAGAGGACACTCGCCTGCTCAAGCACAATCTAAAACCTTGACCAATGCATCACTGCTCTGTATGAGTGCAATATAATGCCAATAACTGTCTCCGTGACTTGTCGTTTGGTCACAAGTGACAGGTATTTAGCACATATATAAAAATTAATCGTAACAGACTTCTTAAAAAAAATTAACAAAAATTGAGGGTACATTGCTTTTTCGGGAGCACAATATAACAAATAACTGAAAGCCAAAATCATCATATCGTGTTAAACTGTCTGACTAAGCAGTGCCCACATGCATTGGGCATTACGCACGCTGTACGCTTGTGGTGCTGAAATGCATGCCGCATTATTCCCACCGCACGCTCTTGTAAAGCGAAAAGCCCAGGGAATGAGTTTAGACAGGCAAGTTTAGTAGCATCCACACGATTTTATATCGCGTAATTCTCAATAAAAAACCGCTGTGCTCTCTCCTCATTGTAACTACAACTGCACTCACAATATAGTCAGAACTGCCTTTCCCTACACACACAAGTAAAGCTTTGAATCAAAACGAACATGCAGGTAAGGCAGCGCAGCATCAGAATGTAAACAAAGACTAACCCCCCCCCCCCCCTTCCCCTCACAAGAACCTCGAGTACAATGCTTGAGCCTCTTGCGAGCCGCGCTGTGCAAATCACGATTTCGGTGAGGCTGAGGAAACCTAGCTGCTTACCTGCACAAATTGCAGTCCCATTGCTTCCCGGCGCCCGTTTCGTCCTCCTTGGGCTGGTTCGACTTGTCCGGGGACGACAGCGAAAACTGCTGCGACGCCGCGTCGGTGCTGAGGAACAGCTCCCTCGTCTCAAGATTCATCATCAGGGATCCCGGTTTTTCGCCCGAGACCGATATCGGCGCTCCATCTTCCTTAAGGATGGTTTCGACGGGCACGAAGGTTGGGAGGTCACCTGAAAACTGACGTACGCTAAGCAAAAGAACACCGCAGCGCTCGATCCGTTCGCTCAAAAACGCAAAGCCGAGTTAGTCCATCGCTCGCTTACCCCCGAGCAGCAGCAAGAACCTAAACACCTCCGCGAGAGCCGAGAACATCCAGGGAAAGCCGAATCGTGGGTGGTTCCGTTGGAAGGCTTCGGGCCTTCCAACGAAACGGCTCAGAAAGTGGCTGCGATGTGCGCGAGCGAGCGCTGCTGCGCTTGCTCTCGCCAAACAGCCCCCTGGAGCTTCGGCAGCTTCGGCTTCGCTTCGCCAGCAATCGAAGAGCTTCGGCGCGTTCGAAACATCGCAACAAACCGCAAGCGTGGGGAAAAAAAAAGTTGGATTCGACAAAAACGTCTGCTAAAGTAGCACGTCGAGTTGAGGCGGGGAAAACGCTGGTAACGAAGCGCGCAGAACGCAGAACATGGAAGGGACGAGGTTTGTTTGGGGGCGCAAGAAAAAATGGTACGCTACCGCTTACCATTCAGCTGCCTGTCGTCGTCCATCCTAGGGTAAAAATTACCATAAACGGAGCCAGGGATCCATCGGAGTTTTTGGTTCGGGGCCGCGCCAAGTTTTCGTTGATTTTCGGCCGAACCCCGGGAACAGACGCGGTTTTTGTTTCCCCCAACGCCCGGAAAAAGAACAAATACAGAGAGGCGGTCACGCACAGTGGGGAGAGTCACGAAAGTCACGAACACCCATTTTGGAAGATTGTTGTTTTCTGCGCGAGGTTGCGTTCGTGTGGTCGGTTGTCGTCACCCTCGCTCAATGTCCGACTGCGTACGAATGAGAAATGTGTGTGTGACGTCATTTGTTGCATCAGTTTTGCCGCGTGAGAACTTTTGAGAGTTGATCAGGGTCATGTGATAAAAACAGGTTATTGAAAGCGTTGAGCGAACGAACGCACTCAATAAATCCGTGCAAAATGACTTCTGGCGGCAATTGTTCTTTCTAATTTATTTGATGAGCCATTTTTTTTCAAATATGTACTTATTTTAAATTTGTATAGAAAATTACGGTGACACAGATGTTTTCAATCATATCAGAAGCATCAAAGGAAAGCAGAGAAACGAGAGAAACAGAACAACGCCAACATGGCGGCTCTGGGGCTGATGTTCGATCGGCTCTTGCGGCTCTTCTGCGGCCGGCAGCGCAAGACTGGCTAAATTCCCACCTTAAGCACGTTGCAAATGACGCAGTCCATCGTGATACAGGGTGAGCATTTTACTTACTTTCGACAGGCTCGCTAAATCTATTTAATCTCACGCTGCTTCATGAGCTTCGTTGGTGTTCGTTTGATATTTTATTTATCTGTCTATCGTGTTCACTACTTCAAACAAAAACCCGGGAAATTTAAATTGGTGTATGAACATTTTTGTTTGATTTCTTGGGTTCCCGATTCCTGGTGTTGAGGCAGTCGAGTATAGACTTTTAATTGTATCTTTGAATTATCGTATGAAATTTTCGCTTCATTCTTTCTCGTATCTTTCCTACTGGCCGATCTTCGTCTCTAATAACGTTATTCCTTTTTTCAGTTGGACAATGTGGCAATCAAGTCGGCTGCCGGTTCTGGGACTTCGCTTTAAGAGAACACACGCTATTGAAGGACGACTCTGTAAGCATCCACACCCATCCACCGTACAACTATGATTCACAACCTTTTATAAACTCGCGCATTTTTTTAATTTTTTTTTAAATTAAAGTTTTACAATATTGTAAAAAAAAAAAGTGAAAGCTTCACCGGTTACACTAATGTGGGCAGGTAGGTTATACGGCCAGGAAGACATAATATAGGGGTACAATCATCATGATAAGTCGGTTAACAAAGTAAAATTTGTTGAATTGTTTTTTTAATTATTGATTATAAAGATATGGTTCCACGACGAAAATAATCCCTGGAGAAGGGGACAAGGGGGGACAAACGACAAACACAAATCTCCAAACATAGCTAGGTGACTGGTGCGCGACCGAAAAAATCCGCGTGGTCCTGGTATCGAACCAGGGGCCTCTCCATTTCCAGTGGAGCACTCTACCAACTGAGCTAACCAAGAGTTTGACGTCAGTAGAGCAAACGGGTTTTATCAGCTGCCACCGGTCTAACACCAAGGGTGAATGGCTTGCATTTTTAAGGTTATGACTGATAATGAAATTAAATGCAAAGGTGCAAGCGAGCTGGACAAGAATGCCAAAAATAATCCCTGGAGGAGGGGAACAAAGGACAAACACAGTCAGCTAGCTGTGTTTGGAGATTTGTGTTTGTTCTTTGTTTCCCATCTCCAGGGATTATTTTCGTCATTTTTGTCCAGCTCGCTTGCACCTTTGCATTTTGTTGTGATTCGGAAAGCGGTCACCCGTGAAATAAAAAGAAGCGCAGGGCCTGCGTGGGCCTGCGGAAAAATGACGAGGTCTCACATGCCGAAGCGAGGCTGGCGAGGCGGCAAGCACCGGCGGGCCCAAGGGCGGGAACGCCCCAGAAGAGAGGACACGTCAGTCGGCGTCGAGGTCCAAACACGTACTCCGTTTATTGGTAAACAAACAAGCCGGGGCTCAACCGCCTGAGGGAAACCCGACTGGGCGCACGGGCCCGATGGGTGAATAGTAGCGCCGCCTGGCTACGGGAATTGCTGTAGCAGTTTGTGGCGCCACCTGGTTAGTGTGGTGAACTTAATGAAAAAATTAAAATACTACACTTTCCCTTCCTTAAAAAAAATAAACTCCTATTCTTCCCTCCCTTAGGAAAAAAGAGAAGGGAAAGGTCAACTTATACAACAGCAAACAGCTATACCATCTTTAAAGACAAAAGCAAATATCACCGGGAAAAGAAAAGACTGACAGTATCAGGTAAGTATTAAATGGACAGAAATGAAAAATGCAGAGCATTGAGTGCAACACTTGCGACAATATCGCCTAAGCGACGCGGCAAAATGCAGTTGAAATAAAAACAAGACATCTCATAAGGCTAAAACCTTAAGGCAGAATATATGAAAATTGAGCAAAAGACATTTGGCAGTGAAACAAAAATTGGGCAAGACACTGGACGAGTAGCCAGTTATACACTTCTTATTAATAAAATGTTCATGGGCATGTAGTATTACTGAAGATAGTTAAGTGTAGTAGCACTGAAAATAGTTATGTTTCCTAAAATGTCCGTTGTCACCACACACAAAAAAAAATTCAATGAGGTTGACTAGAAGTAATGTTCCATAGTTCATGTATGCATTAAACTCGTATGTCCTGGATATCACCGAAACTTGAACTGCTGTCGTAGAGGTTCACAAAGTAGTCTTTTAGACGTTCGGGCAGCCGCCGGGCTCGATGCGGGCGACTGTCCTGCCGGGGGGTAGATGTATGTGGTCCCTGGCCCTGGTTCTCTGGAGGATCCAACTGGGGTGTCGGCTCACTGCATGATGCCGACGGCACTCTCACTGGGCAGGGCGGCGCTGGAGCCGGTACTGGCGCTGGTGCACCTTCGAAGGAGGTGCCAGAGGATGCACCCTCGGTGGCCGTCTCGGTACGGCTGGAGGACCAGCTGCTCTCTGGAGACAGGATGTGCTCGGGGGGCTGAGCATTCTCCTCAGGCACGGGTTGCACCTCAGCGGACCCTCGAAGAGGGGAGGGGGACTCCCAGCTGGAACAGGACCCTCAGGAAGAGGAGGGGCCTCAGGACTCAGGCCAGAATCAGGATGTTGACCCTCAGGGTCTGGATTGGTGGTGTCCGGGCTGGCCGGACCAAGAACAGGAACAGGCGGCTCCTCGTCGCCAAAAATGTTGTGATTCGGAAAGCGGTCACCCGTGACATAAAAAGAAGCGCAGGGCCTGCGTGGGCCTGCGGAAAAATGACGAGGTCTCACATGCCGAAGCGAGGCTGGCGAGGCGGCAAGCACCGGCGGGCCCAAGGGCGGGAGCGCCCCAGAAGAGAGGACACGTCAGTCGGCGTCGAGGTCCAAACACGTACTCCGTTTATTGGTAAACAAACAAGCCGGGGCTCAACCGCCTGGGGGAAACCCGACTGGGCGCACGGGCCCGATGGGTGAATAGTAGCGCCGCCTGGCTACGGGAATTGCTGTAGCAGTTTGTGGCGCCACCTGGTTAGTGTGGTGAACTTAATGAAAAAATTAAAATACTACACATTTCATATCATTATCAGTCATAACCGCTTTCGCTCGTAGATGGCGGTAGCTGTCCAGAGGGTTGTGTCGAGATTTCTTTGTCCATAGACACGAAACTAGGGAAACTATCCCTTAACAGCTCCGCTCTAAAAGGAAATAACTATGTGAAACGCTCATTTTCCAACCTTTTTTCCAGACAAACAATACCTCCATGTGGAATTTCTTCAGGCGCTCGCAAAAGTCGCCAGACAACCTCCGAGCTCGAGTAAGTGGTTTGTCGAGATCTGTGCGACACATTTTCTAAGTTAGAAAAGTGGCATGACTGAATACGGGAATTAATGCGAGCTTGTAGGATCATGTGTCTTTTCAGTTTATTTGTCTTCAAACTCAGAAATGTTTTTTCTAAGCTTTTTTTCTTTTTTCTGTGTCACTTTTGTGTGTTGGACAAACAATCTGAATGTTTATCAAGGCATGGGATTCCTCAGGCGACAACCGAGCGACCGAGATACTTGCGAAACGACGCAGTACCGATCAGGGCAGGAAACTAGACAAGGCGTGTGGTTCCCGAAAGAAGCAGCAGCAGCAGCCTCGCGAAACGTTCAGTGCGAGTTGTGTTCCGGCTCGACTAAAAGTAAAGCCATGGATAGAAACCTTCCTCCCCTGAAGTCCATTTTTCTTATTCAAGGACAGGCCGAATTTCGGGGTTTTTCTCTCTTTTTGATCAAATCGTCTCGGGGGAGGGGGGGGGGGGGGGATTACAGGGATGCTGAACCGATATTTAGATTTCGCACATTAAGGTTGCAGAACCTTTGAACGAGATGCTACAAACTCCAAAATATCACTCATACATTGATATCTCAAACAGATACCCCCGTCTTTGGAAAAGAAGGGCGCGATGAAGCGAGGACTGCAACGTCACGATTTTCCTGAGACAGTTGAGAATAAGGGGAAGCAGCCATGCTTCTCTCCTCCTCACTTCGGTTTACCTGCTCGAGGGGACGAAGCGAAGAGGAGAGGGAATGAGAACCGCAATGTGCATATGTCTTGTTGACCTCTTTGGCCGTGTTGAACCGCCCACTTCTTTTTCAAAGATACGGCCAACCGTTCGAGATATCGCAGTACGAGCTGATGTTTTTGGGTTTTGCAGTGTCCTGCCTATCGCTCCCGCCTTGTTTTGTGAGTTCCAAATTTCAGTTCGGCATCCTTTTACCGTTCGAGGTTTATCCGCGTTAACAGAGAAACCCTAGTTGTAACTTACGCTTCGAAAAACTTTTCAAAGGCGGTCATGGTCGACATGGAAGAAGGCGTCATCAATTCGGTGCTGCGAACGCCCCTGGGAAACATGTTCAGCAGTCATCAGTTCGTCACTGATGTCTCTGGCTCCGGAAATAACTGGTGAGTGAGCTGGGCACTTGTTTTGTTGCACGTCGTATGGAAAAGCTGGACAGTTCTGGGAGCAACGGTGGCCGAGCGCGTTGGCGCACTGCAGCTCAGAGCAAAAGCCCACGCTGTAGAACCCAGGAATCCTGAGTTCTATCGAAACGGCAGGGGCGAACGTCCCTGTCCGTTTCGATCTAGACGAGCGCCACACCGGTGTGTGATCGTTTATCACTACTGCGCAATGCTTGTTGAAGACACCAGGCTAGCGACGGTACTACACTGGCTAAATTTCTCATCTACAGTAGAGACACCGGAAGCCCATAGGGGCCGACAAACTTCCCACGCACGCACAATGCAATTATTTAGACACTTCCGTTTCTCTACCGTCTAGGGCGGTTGGATTCCACGAATATGGATCGAAGTATGGATCCAAGATCATGGAAAGGGTTCGCCAGGAGGCCGAACTCTGCGACTGTTTGCAAGGTTTCTTCTTGCTTCATTCGTTGGGCGGTGGTAGGTACTACACATTTTTGAGCGGAATTTTTTTGTTAAATAAATTTGTTGCGTAATCGGGTCAGTGTAAATGAGTGTTAACTTGCCACATGTCTTAGAGTACTTGTCAAAGGCTACGGACCCTTAAAAGTTTTCCACTGGCTCCATGTCAATGACTGTACGTCTACGAGAAGAGAAATTGAATTTTGGATGCAGAAATGCTCATTGAAGCGTGCATTAAAGTCCCTCGGAGTTGCGATGCCTAGAGAATGAATTTGTTTTGTGTTCAAGGCACGGGTTCTGGCCTTGGAACGGCTGTGCTCGAGATGCTTAGCGAAGAGTTCCCGGGTGTATTCAGGTGAGACAATCTTTGCGTTTTTATAAGTGCTTGCACCACCTCCGCAATAATCATAAGTTTATGTAGTGTATTCGGAGCACTGAGGAAATTCGAGGCCTTTTTCGAGTTACCTTTCTCTTACACGAGCAAGTACACATGGAAGTGTCTTCGGGTTGGAAGCGCTGCATGGATCATATCTGGTACCTGCCGTGTATCTTGCAAGTCTCACTTTGTCTGTAAGGGAATTTTAAGGGGAAGGTTCTGATTGAGTTTCTTTTGCAGCTAAGGATCAGTAGCCCATAGATGCCTTGCACACACGCCAGATTACAGCCGTCATTGCTGATTACCTCTTGTCTTACCAAGGTGTCGAGCCACTGAATCGGGCGACGATGAGCCTCCACAAAGGCCTATGCTGGGGAGAACTTGTTCTGCTGTGGTACTGATTAAGTGAAGTAAACGGAATACGAGGAAAGAAAAACTGAAGGTCGGTTGTGGTGGTGCCCATACACGGCTGCCACAAAGCGTCTATTAGAACCTTCAACAAGGTCATAAAAAAAAACAGCACATACAAATGGAAATCAAAGCCGCCAACTCATGCACATCGCTAGCTGTCCTAGCTGACGACAATGTTTCAGTCATTGCCGAGTGCATTGGGCTCTTCCGGTGATGTTTGCTTGTTCAATCATGTCGATTCTCTGTTTTGTTCTTCTCTTACAACTTATATTTAGATTCTGCATGCTGCGTGTTCATCGCATCAAAAACTGCTTTCTCCCTTTGTGCTAACAGGTTTGACATTCCTGTGTTTCCATCAGCCACCGACGACGTCATAACTTCGCCATACAACACTGTGCTTGCACTGGAGAAGATCACGGAGTTTGCAGACTGCTCCTGTCCTGTCGAGAATGAAGTAAACCTCCTTTCTGTGACCCAGCTTATTGGATTTCTCTTGCTGCCAAGGGTGTTACTAATCCATTAAAGGAATGCTGAACCAAACATTTCAGAGTCTATAATTAGTGGCGCACTATCTTTCCATTAGTCGGCAACCGCCGGTGTGCGCGAGCACACGCAACGAAAGTGAGGTCATCATATCCCCCATTCAAGCCTATTAAGCGTGAATGGGGGATATGATGACGTCAATTTCGTTGCATGTGCTCACACACACCGGCAGCTGCTGACTCATGGAAAGATAGTGCGCCACTTATTATAGACACTGAAATGTTTGGTTCTGCATCCCTCTAAGGGCAGAGTGTTGGTTGTGCGAGCCTCTCTTTTATTCATAACCAATTCCCATTGTACAACAATGGTTCCGAAGAGTGAATGCTATGGGGATATTTTTCACTCTCGAGACTTACAGTTACCGCCAAGTCCGTAAAGAGTGCTGTGTCATCAAGTAGGTGCCATTTCTAAGAACGGCGTTTTTTAAGTCTGGCACCCGCTGCAGTTTGAAAAGACTGAAGGCTGACAATTGCTCGAATTTGGTATCATTATCTTCTCAAGTTCATCTTACAATTCCTTTTCTTCAGAGTTGACGTCTATGTTTTAGGAATTTGTCATATCAGCTTAAACACTGCTTCAAGCCAAACTGTATCAGCTCGTAACTAGCTTGGAAAACAAATTCTCATGCGCTTCCACGTCATTCAACACCCTAGATTGTGGTACTATCTTTTCTTGAAGGTAATATGACATGAGATGTTAGTTACAAACAAACAAGTAGGGAATGAGTGAACTGCCACAGCTGCACTTATTCATAGTGCATACCGTATATGCTTGCATAGTTGCAACAATTTATAGCATAAGTGGAGGCCTTGTATACAATTTTTTTTTTTTTTTTTGTTTAAACAATATTAATGTTTGCCAGCACGTTCTCCTGGAAATGGTGCTTCTCTGTCAGCAGAGGTGCACCGCGGGAAAGTGGCAGTATGAGAAATCCAGATGCATTTGTTTTCATGCTTGCACTGGACCGGACCTGATAGAAAAGTGTGCGACTATACAGTAATTTAGAGAAAAACTTTACAAATGTGGTGTAATCGTCAAACGAGAAATAAATAAATGAAGGAGCATATAAAGCAAAGGTTCATTCCCCACTTTCGCATTGCATAACCACACTTGAGTACAGTGCGTGTCTGCACTGCAGGGGAGCACACTCAACTGTCACCAATCAGTAAGCAGCTTGCGGACCCATTATTTGAACACTGCTCGTTTAGAAACGCTGTCACTATTCTAATATCATTCAGAAAATGAGAACATAAGTGAAGAAAGCAACATGCAAGTGTTTGTCAGAGTCAATGTTTTGAGGGTCCACTGTCCAATCAGGAAATGCTCTTAGAACATTTTCTGGCACCCCTACCATAAGGAGGGGTGCCAGAAGACTTTAGGAGAGGAGGGAGGAGGGGGTAAGGTCTTTTAGGCGGGGGAGGGTAGTAAGAGTGGGATTTTCCTCCTCTTCCCCGAACATTTATGTAAAAGTGTCTGAAATGTTGACAGGAAAAGGGGGGGGGGGGGGGGGGGGGGGGGGCAACACTCTTGTTTTAGCACTACTGCACATGAATGCCTTTGGTCGTGTTTTTTTCAGGCGCTGATGAGCGTCTGTAACCGCATCCTCAAAATGGGGTTGAAGACCAAAACAACGCTGGCGAGCTCCAAGGACTCCGTTCTCTGCCAGAAAGCCCGTCCTTTCGACCAAATGAACAACATTGTGGCCAACTTGCTCCTCAACCTCACGAGGTATACACTCTGTTGCCAACCTGCAACAGCTGCGTTGTAACGTCCCGGCTCGAAGACTAGCTTGGCATTGCTAGACATTTTGGGGGACAGAGAAGCCCCCTTGCGTCGATGCAGCAACGCTTGGCAGCCGTCCCAAATATCTTAAGTATATCGTCAAATTGAATGGTGGGCTGAGAAACCGATAACAATAGAAAAGGGGGAAACTACTGTTATAGTAAATCGACTTCTCTCCCAACACCCATCTTTCCCTTCATTGATTAACCCATTGTGCATACAACATACATACTTGTCGAAACATTCTTATCGGCATCGTAAGCTTGCTAGCCCTATCATCAACACTAGCACCATATTTTTTGGTCTATTAGGCAGCATCCCACCATGAACAGCAGTCGTCACAAAAAGGTTGGTACTACGTACTACGCACCTTCATACAAGTCACAAGGATGATGTGCAGTTGGTGCTGCAGCAGATTTATGTTGCAAAAGTTTTTACCGCCAGAAGCCATTCCTCCTTTGTCATAAATGTCAATACAGCCTACATCTTGCACAGTTAAGGTCCATACTTGTATATAAAAAAAAACACATTAAGTTACATCATTGTAGAAGATGCACCAACAAACATTTAGAAGAGAAAAAAAAAAAAAAAAAAACTTTCAGCCTTTCCCCTCTGGTGAAGAAGGAAGAGCAGCGAAGCTGTAGCTTCTGTTCTCAACGGTGGCTTTCCAGGCAAGCGATCTGCTCTTCTTTCGCAAGGTTATCTGAAGCGCTCGATGCAGTGGAACGTAAGCCGATAGCGGCCTCGCGGCGGTTTTGGAACCATTCGCTCATAGATGGCAGTAGCTGTCCAGAGTCATCATTTTTTTTTGCTGGTGGACACGATCCTGGGGAACCTACCAGCTCCGCTGTAAAAATGTGACTTACACATCGGAAAATGCTGTAAATTTCAACGGGGCGGGCATTCATTCTGCCGATTGGTTGTTGCAGTTCAGCGCGATTCTCAGGCAGCCTCAACGTGGACCTGAACGACATCTGCACCAATCTGGTCCCGTACCCGAGGCTGCACTTCTTCGTCTCCAGCGTCACTCCCCTCTACTCCCTCCTCGATGTTGACCTCCCACCCCGGAAGTATGAGGCACCTTTCCTACAGCCGCTGGATGATATCATGTCCCACCATCACGCGAGTCGCTTGACGTTCAAAAAGCGTCAGATTGAGAGCCTAGGCATCGTAGCGGTGTCAAATGGATGTCCCGGGCGTAGCTTCTTGGCTAAGGTTGCGTGCACCCACAAACATCTCGTGGGTGCACGCAACTCTCTCTTTGCTCACGAAACAAGTGAGCAAAGTCGACAGCCATTTGCTTTTAGCTGCAGTGCCTCTCGTTTAAACGTTGCAACTATGAGCTTCACCCGATATCCGAGGCGACATAAATAAGGCATCAAACTATAGTCTAGGACGAGTAAGGACCCCGATTGATGCTCCGCCTGGAGGACGAGTTTTCTGCACTTGGCAACACTTCGCCGCATACGCGGGCAAAGCCCGGCGGAAGGCACAGAGCATGTTCTATAGGTGGAGCAACCACTAGGTTAATAAACCAGTCAGCAATATTAAGTGAGCTTTATTCACTAATTTAGCTTCATTTCGCCAGACCCAGCAGGCTTTATTATATGTAGTATCACTCAGCGACAATTCCGCGGCTCCAGATACGTACCAGCGTAGAACTGTCTTCATTTCATGGTCCCTTCAGCAGCCTGGCAACAACAATTTAAGCATGGCAGACGAAAGGATTACGGTTTGCTGTGTTCTGGGTCGACGCAGGCTGGATCAGATGTTCACGGATGCATTCAGTGGCCAGCAGCAACTGGTGCAGTGCGACGTGAAGCGAGGCGTTCAGCTTGCCTGCGCACTTCTCGCCAGGGGAAGCGTCGGCATCTCGGACATGCGCCGAAACTTGGACAGGTCGGTGGCCCCCCTCCCCACACCAAGGCACTTCGGTGGCCACCGTTGCGCATCATCGGTGCAGTCCAACTGTGGCATTGAAGTCTGGATAATCCACCGAATGCACTAAAGTTCTAAACATACGCTCTAATGTCACATCTGAAGTAACCATTCAACTTTGCTCTTGGCGCGCACATACCATACAATACCGCAGAAGTACGCACTTTGTTCAAGCCCTCACTATTAACATTTCACAAACTTTGCAATTCTGCAAATTATACTTTAGCGCCCGATTTCACCAGACAAGCGCCCATATCTCGACCAGCCAAGTTTTCAGTGAAAGTGGGGTGCGCGTTTCTCCAGTATTTTATGGTAGACATTTCCGATCACGGAGCTCACTACTTTCTCCAAAATGTAACGTTTCCCGTGCTCCGTCTTTCTCTAAAACCGTGCCGTACAGTTGTGTCATCGACGTAACTGATCCATACTTCGCAGATCTTTCTAGGTGGAATCTAGTTTGTCCCTGGGACTGCCGGGCAACGTGAGAGCAAGCTCAAAAGACTATAGCTTTGATGTACATCTTCTCCGCCGTATAACATACATAGTGGCTGTTGGATTTACCTTCTGTTATTTCAGTACCACTCCTCCGGTTACCTTGCCATGTTACTGTACTCTGTTTCGCGTGGCGACGGACTACAGCAGATGCCACGAGCCCTACTGGCCAATTTGCCACTGCGAACATATCGTGCGACTCCGCACCACCTTCGTTGCCGTGCCCACTCCCGGAGGTCAAGTGACTCTCTCACAGGACTGGATTGTCTTCGATGGCTCGTTGCACTTTCTGCGGTCCATCGTAAGGTTAAATGGAGTGCAGCTGGTGCCTCCCACTTGGTTTCATGTTCATCTCAGTGGCTAATGCAGTTGTCACCGTTTATTTGGAGCCCACAAACACACCCAGCTATACTTTGTTTCCCCTTGCAAAGGACCGCAGAGATCACTGCAAGTCACTGGAGCCCATCTGATGTAGTGCAAGTGCCGCGCAAACGTAGAGAGGGGTGCAACGACGTGGGAAACACGTAGTCACGCAACGCATTTACAGCGCTGGATTAACTGGGGTGGCTAGCAGCATCCGCTACGGTCCATTGTAAAGTGAAACGGAGTCCATGTGGGCACAGCCACTCGTGAAAAATGCTTAGGAAAAACAGGAAAGTAAATAAATTATGGGTCGGTGCATTCAGGATTCGAGAGGACGTGCGGTTTGTGCATTGGAACCAGGACGGTTGGAAGACGGGCCTCTGTTCAGTGGCACCCGTGGGGCACCCTTACTCCCTGCTCACCCTCTCCAACACCACCGCCTTTCACCACACGCTGGGACAGATGCAGTCGCGGTTCCTCAGACTGTACAACCGCAAGGTGAGCAGATCCACACCTTTCGGTAACGTACTTGTAGCCGTTGTCGCTTCGTGAATCCTGAACAAGCTGCAAACAAGCCGCACGAGGGACTCCAGATTGACTTCGAACGACCGGATCGTAGGGCGCGCAGTGATGTGATTGCTGCGCCAATTGCGCCAAACTGTGCCAAGGGGCTGACCCTGCTACATCCTGCTACATTTTGCCAAAATATGGGTAATCTGCGCCAAGCCTGCGCCAGAAAACTAATTTCGGTCGCCTTTCAAAACCGAAACTAAACTGAGTACTGTAATTGAGCATGCGTGGGTTATGTGGCGCAAGCAACCGACCGACACAAAGTACCCTGCATCAATTGTCCAACCGGTCTTGCATGGTTTTACCGCCGTCTCGCGTTCTCATCGTGCCGTGGGTCTCGTCTCGCGTCTTTTCTTTAAATATTTTCAACGACGCGGGTGTGTGCGGACGCTCCGACGCTAGCATGCCGTGTACCAGCCATGCCGTCATGCTGTGAAACGAAACCACATTTTTGCACGGCAGGAGTTACTTTCTAAGCTGAAGCACTTGCTCATGAAAGCAACGGCCGTAGGAAAACTATATTTGGTCCCTGCCTTCCAGTCATCAGTCACGGTGGTCATGGACGTACCAACCGGGGGGGGGGGCGGGCGGGCAAGGGGGGCGTCGCCCCACCCCATTTCTCAGAGCGGGGAGGCAAGGCATGTGTTTTGCCCCCCCCCCCCCCCCCCCTGAAACAACCGCCACTGGGCAGGGCAAACACTGGCCGGCGGCTCCCAAGGGATACCAAGGGCGGCTCCCAAGGGATACCAAAAGGGGGGGGGGGGGTCTGGTTTGCCCCCCCCCCCCCCCCCCTCAAAAACAAGTTGGTACGCCACTGACTGTGGTCGTGCGACGTCGGGTATGGGTGTAGGAAAAAATGTCCCCGGAAAAAATGTCCCCGGAAAAAATGGCCCCGGAAAAAAAGTCCCCGGACAAAATGTCCCCGGAAAAAAAGGCCCCAGGTGGAAAGTAGGAAAAAATGTCCCCAAAGGATTTTCTATCTCTGGGTTTCCCTGATCCTCATGGCCTTCGGGCGGTCCGGTCATATGTCCTCGGGGAAAAAAGGTACCGTGTGGCAAGTAGGAAAAAACGGCCCCAACAAATAAGGAAATATACAATTCGGCAAAATACTTACACATCGCGACACTGTTAGCGCGAACACGACATCGGCGTATTTTCACATTTTACTTAGAAAGAGTATTAGTGGGAACGAAATTTTACAGTCTGCATAATATCCACAAATAAGCACTCTTAATGACAATTTACCTTTAGTTTCTATAAGAAAAATATAAAAAAGCTAACGATCGCTTGTTTGTGTTAAGTGTCGCGCTTTTTACCTATTTGGAAATGGTACACAAGTACTTCTCAAATTTCCCAAAAACAATAATTTGGTTTTGGCTAGAAGTGTTATAAATGTTTATTTCACAATGGAAAGCAAACAAAAACGTCGCGCTCATTACCTATTTGGAAATGGCACACAAGTACTTCTCAAATTTCCCCAAAACAATAATTTGGTTTTGGCTAGAAGTGTTATAAATGTTTATTTCACAATGGAAAGCAAACAAAAACGTCGCGCTCATTACCTATTTGGAAATGGCACACAAGTACTTCTCAAATTTCCCTAACACAATAATTTGGTTTTGGCTAGAAGTGTTATAAATGTTTATTTCACAATGGAAAGCAAACAAAAACGTCGCGCTCATTACCTATTTGGAAATGGCACACAAGTACTTCTCAAATTTCCCTAACACAATAATTTGGTTTGGCTAGAAGTGTTATAAATGTCTATTTCACAATGAAAAAACAAAGAAAAACAGTTGAGATGCAATGCTACAAAATCAGGAATGAAATGACACACTCTAGATTCATACACAAAAGTCAAAAGCGGATCGTACGGCAGTGGAACAAATGTCCCTTTGGGGCCATTTTTTCCTACTTTCCACCTGGGGCCTTTTTTTCCGGGGACATATTTTCTGGGGACTTTTTTTCCGGGGACATTTTTTCCGGGGACGTTTTTTCCGGGGACATTTCTTCCGGAACCCGTCGGGTATTGCCGTCCCCACATCGCTGCAGATATGGCGCTTTCTAAAATTAAAGTATTGATTACCTAGGTTTATCTCGGTGGGCCTTCTTTCGAGAGGTACCCCGGTACGTGAAAAATATGCCGCGAAAGAAAGTTCGTGAAGAGAACTGAGCTAAAGCAAAGAAGGCAATGTCTGCATGCTGAACCCGCACAGCGCGCTTGTTTGTCTCAAGTACAGTCGTTGCACAAAGCTCTCCAAGAACTTTTTGACCGTGGCTGGCAATGTATTGCATCAATGCGCTCAGGTTCTTTGTTTTGTGTGTTTAGCTTGTACTACCTTGTTTGCCGGCCTGGCAAGCACGCGCCGCTGGACTGGTTTTTCTTTTTTTTTTTTTTTTTGTCTTATGCTCGACAGTTAAATTTTGCATATAATTTTGGGAATCAGTTGGCGACGGAGCGGAGTGGCATGGTTTGGGTTTCGATCAAACAGCCGTTGTCTCCGCTCGCGCGACGAAGAGCGCGCAACTGCAAGCCTATTGAAGTGGCCCTCACGTGCATGCGAACATGATTGCGCGACAGAGGCACCAGCCGGGACGCTTGCAATGTATTGTATTATGTTTGCTTACTTTGGACGAAACTCTGACACGTCAGGAACCAGTAAAACGGTGGCAAGCGGTTTTTCGGCATTGCTCGGCAATGCCTACAGCACTGTACACTTGTGGGATGTCTCAGCTAGAGCGCTGCACGGGCCGGAATTTCTAGGCCCGGCCCGACCCGGCCCGGTAGAGGCACGGCCCGGGCCCGGCCCGAGCCCGATAGAATATTAATATTTCTAAGCCCGGCCCGACCCAGAAGAGACACGGCCCGGGCCCGGCCCGGGCCCGGCAGAATTTTTAGACAGAAGCTTAAGCCCGGCCCGAGCCCGACAATTTGTTTTTTTTTTTTTTTTTAGTATAAGCTTGAGCCCGGCTCGAGCCCGACAGATTATATACATGAGCCCAAAAAAGTTTAAAGGCTTTAACCAACAACTGCCTAAGCATAAAGCGAGCATATTTGATTTAAATTTCTTTTAAACTTGGACCGAGTTTCTTTTTTTTTTTTTTTGACACGATAAATATCCCGGCTTAGACGATGTGTTTTCGAGAATATTGGCGAAATATGCACTTGATATGCATTTGATAAGTGACTTTGAGAAAAAAGAAAACGGTCAATATATTATTTATGTACTTGGAATGAAGAGCGTGCTGGTAGGGGTAAAATATAAATAAGGGAAGGACACAAAAGACGAGGACGGACGAACGTCGTGTCCGTCCTCGTCTTTTATGTCCTTCCCTTATTTATATATTATTTATGTATTTCTTGAAGAGATGTTGGACTTTTCGTTCTTCAACTCGTTTCACAGAGAACTTTCCTCTCTACATGTTTCTGTGAAGAAACAACCAGAATCACGCTAGTGCATCTTCAAAAGGCTGTATGAGCCTAAAATTACCTATGGTAGTTAGGTTATCTTTGGTGGCATAGTTAGGCCCCTTGCACTAAGTGCAAAATCAAACTCACGTTTTTTCTTCCTTTTTTTTTTAGTTTGAAAGGCAGAGGAATGAGACACTCATGTTGCACCCTGCGACTGAAGTGCCCTCCTTTTCATGACTGCACTTTCCCACTATGCTGGTGGAACCCATACGTTTCCTTTCATCCACGTGCAAACTTTCCAAAAACAATACCCTTTTTTTTTTTAACGGCGTCGTAGTGATTTTGCATTTCGCTTGTTTGTTTTCATTGAACCTAAAAGATGAATGAGCACACTTTTTGTTATCAACAATTTAGAATTTGCTGCATACGACTGCCAAGCCACGGCCCGGGCCGGCCCGGGCCGGGTAAGGCCCGGAAAATATTTTCTTCAAGCCCGAGAAAATATTTTGTTCAAGCCCGGGCCCGAGAAAATGCCTTCTACACAGCCCGAGCCCGGCCCGCGGGCCGCGCCAGGCTCGGGCCTTCGGGCTGGCCCGGGCCCGTGCAGTGCTCTAGTCTCAGCAGTAAAAACACAAGCAGCGAGTTCCGTCGTCATATCAGAACACAACACAACACAAAGTGCCCTAGTTTGTACAGCATTTAAAACAAATATTTTTATTTTTATTAGAATATCTGCTCCAAAAGCCACTTTTGCTGCTCCAAAACACTGTCTTGGCTGCTCCAAAAGCAATTTTTGCTGCTCCAAAACACTGTTTTGGCTGCTCCGAAAGGTGCTCCAAAATGGCTTAGGCCAATCACATCACTGGGCGCGGAATGTTCCAACGAGTGCACTCGAGACAACGTCTTCCGGCGTGCCGATTTAGTTTGCAGATGTGGCGACGAAAAGGGCATTCTGAAAACACTCTGGTGTTGGAGGAGAAAAAGGTAAACTTTTGCACAATGATTGATGCTAGAAAATGTAGTGCTGTTACGAAGTGAAGTGCCTTCTTAGCACATTGCCAAAATGCAACTTTAAATATATTGGTACACATTAGTTTAATTCTGTTGCAGTTTATGCTAGGAGCATTCTGGGGCATTACACAATCGTGTGTATGTGCAGCGTAATGGGCTGAAAGGCGTCGCGACAGATGTTTTAAATGCACCAGACCTGCTGCCAGAAACGGCTTTGGGAAGCTTAAAGGGGGGTACGACCCTTCCCCCCTTTAAGCCCCCCAAGGTCAACTTTTTTTAATGAAAAAGTTGATATACACCAGCCATAAGTTTAATTTTTGGGGATATAGCAAATATTGAGACAACAAAATAGATCTGGGCAACATTTCGGGCGTAACGTCACATCTCGGCCAACCCCCCTCCCCAAGCCGAATGCCTGCCGCTCCCCCCAAGCATGACCCATAAATCCGCCCCTGCCTGCTGCCTTGACATTCCCCAACCATAGCTAGCACGGTGACCTTGGGGGAAAAAAAAGTCCAAGTTATAAAACGTAACATGCTTTACGACTCGCATGTCACACATGCTTCGTTCCACGCGTTGCAGGCACACGTGCACCACTTTCTTCAAGTGGATTCAATGGAGGACTGCCACTTCGTTGACGGACTTTCCAGTCTCTCGAGCCTCTCCTCCGAATACAAGGCAATGGAGAACACGGACTTCAGCAAGCTCACCGTCCCGCGACTGAAAGTCGTCCTGTGAAGAATGGTGTGCTCCTTTGCTGCAACGACGTAGAGGAAAGACGACCGGTCACAACCGACAAGGATTCTTTATTGTCTGCAATTGCTCATTTCTCTTAAATATACTCTCAACTAAAAATACACCATAAAGGTGGTAGTAGCAGCTGTTGACTGGGCCGAAAAACATGGGTTGCGTCAAAACGTACACAGACTACAGAGACAGCCCCTTTTCGTTCTCTCTCCAAAATATCACATGTCGAACGCAACCTGGACTAAAAAGAAAGAGACTGTGTTCCTTTTCACTCTGCCTCAAAAGCGCTGCTTAATGACGTGCTCCAAGAATCGATAACGTAACGTAGGATGTTGATTCGTGATTATGGGCACGACACGCGTGTGACCATGCATCAGAAGTACAAGTTGCACGTATTAGGGGCATGTCAATTCCTGTACGGCATGCGTAAAATACAAAAAAAAAAAAAAGCCTCTATTGTAAGATCAGCTTTTTTTGTCACTTCACTATGTGCATTCCTCAAATCCCTGTACTGGTATTAGAGGCACACTTCAACTCTACTTTGCTATAGAAAGGTACAATTGAAAACCCATGGCTTTAAAAGAGAGAAAGTGAATCCTTTCCTGGGAACACCACACTATGCTAGAGACGCACTGTGTTGTGCATGTAACAGTATTAAAGAGTAACACTTTCCCGAAGGTTCTTTAAAACAATGGATAGTAATTTCGAGCCCCAAGATTTTATGATGCAATCTTTTCTGCCAATAGCACAAAACTGCTTTGCTGTTTCAAATCTTTGTTGTTGCTTTTTTATGCAGAGTAAGATTTATTTCATAATACAAAAACCTGACCCTAAATAAAAAAGAAAAAAAAACCTTGGCAAGTGATTTTTGACAGACTTTTGCCCCCTATTCCCCCCCCCCCCCCCCCCATTCCCTTCATACCCTACGTCACTAAACCATTAAATGCCTGCAACTCATAAGGGTAGATTAAAAGAAAGACCTGGCATCCTTTATCAATTCATTCATACAATTTACAGACATTTTGCAGATGGTAAAAGGACTGTCTTTCTTCTGCAAGGCAGGTAATCATCTTATCATCCTCCTTCCTTCCAAACTGAAAAAGTTTTGCATGTTTTCTGCACAGCAAAAGAAAAATCATTCTCTTGAGAAAAAAAAAAAAGTGATAGCACAAAGTGTATGTCAACTCCTAAGTTTGGGGATTCAATTTTCTTGTAGGAGTTAAGAATATGGCAGCATTTTAGTTTTACCTTTGTATACCTGCAGTGCTATATACTGTAGAAGCGTGGCTCACTCTCAAAGCACATAACAATGCAATAATTCTTTTAATGAGTGTCCATTGGTGTATTAAGGGCACAACATAGTTTACTGAACCACTTTAACGGTAGTGTGCAAAACACTTCATGCCAGTTAAGATCAATGGTTGCACTTGGAAACTATTTGATTTTACTAGCTCGTAACGCTAAGATGAAAACATCAGTAATATATATAAGACGCAATATAGGATGTCATGTCATATAGGATGAGAATACTTCTTTTTCCAAACTGCCTCAAAGCATGTAACACAAAATAAATAAAGATCTGAGAAACTTCAATCAACCCAAAGCTTACATTGCAAGGCAAATTTAGAATCACAAATGTCTTTGATGCTCTCTTCCAACTGATTCTCTTTACGCGAGAAACAGTCTTCGCTCCGACAACGTGCTGCAGCATAAGTACTGGGGCAGTTCTAAAATATAGTTTTCTGCAGTCTACATATTTTCTGTGACACACTTTCCAAATGCTTTTTGTCCCCCTCTTTCGTGCTCTTCCAAAAATTAGCAGCAATCCGCCAACATGGGCAAGAGGAACCATCTGTGGCACCAGGAACTCTTCACATCAGTTTAGAAACAACTGCCACACCAAAAGGATAAACCAATTGGAAATATGGCATGCCTGTATTCATTTTTAAAACACTACTGCTAGAAATGGTACTCCCATGACATGTACACATGTGTAGGTTAGGTGAGCTGCCTTATTTGAACACAAATGTCACGGAGTACCGCATGGCTTTCAAACCATCGTAATGACAGTGGTGTGAAACATGGTTGACATTTCATGCGAATGGTTAACAACCTTTCACAATTTGTTGGGGCGAAAACGAGCATTCATCTAGTCAATTCTGAAAACAAAACAGAAACATTGTTTTTTTTTCTTCTGCAGCTTCAATAATCTCAAAGATGGAAGATGAGCCTACATACCAATCACCGGCGCTGGGTTCGTGTCCCATCAGTTGTAGTTCAACACTTAAAGGGCAACTCCGCTCAATTCCGAAGATTTCGGGATAATGAGTGATCTTGAATTAAAAAGCCCTAGTAAAAGACACTACGTCATTTGCTTCGTGAAAAATGGGATATATATTTTTAAATCTGATTTTAAACACGAGCGGGAATCAAAACCAAAACTTCGGCTCCGTCCGGCAACATTGGCCTCGGGCCGCCAAGATCATGGCCATCACGTGGTATGTGATGTCACGTGCTCCTCGGCCCAACAACGGACGGGATTGGGGCGCGCGTGTGGCAGGCGCAAGTGTCGTCTGCACCGCACTCTTCGCCATGTTTGGATGTCTACGACATTCGACGAGGTCTGCACAACTGTGGCATAAGTCTGTGCACATGGCGTTTGTAGTGTGGAGGAAACTCAGAGAGGCAATAATCACAAACGGTGAGACGACGACAGCGGTTGTGACGCGGGAGACGGCCGTAACAATGGGACCACGGCGGGCGGCCGGACGGCTCCCAAGAAGCGCGCTGCGCAGGCGAGTTACGCCAACCACGTGACACCGCTGAGCGCCAAGAGGTAACGTTGCCGACGTCATGCGCTACGCTCGCCCGGAGAAGTAAAAACAAGCAAAAGAAGGCAATGGTGATGACGTTTAGCTCAATGTTGGCTACACCCATGTCGTAGCCTTGACTGCGCTGTTGGTTGCGCCTAAATTCGCTCGCTCGAGTCAGCCAATTTTGGCAACTTGGCGAGTTGCAAAGTTTGCCGGACCGTTTGAGAAACATTTAGACAGAACTGCGTCGTAATATTTGACGTGTGGTATTCCTAGGCGATACTGAAGACGACTGCATTGTTTTTTCAAAACCAAAAATGAAGTGGAGTTGCCCTTTAAGATTAAACCATTACATGCAAATGCACCAAGAGATTTAAACTTTGTCGTCATTTTCACCTTAAACTTATTATAGCTAGGGTTTAGCTTTCTTGGTTTTCACTGAAGGGGGCGAGAATTGCCCACAAGTTCTTTTTCATAAACTTGGTTTGAACCGATGTACACCAAAATGGCAACCATCTAATACCCCACCTAGCTGTGTTTGGAGTCGCCAAGCTGTGCTTGGAGATTTGTGTTTGTCCTTTTTCCCCCTTGTTCCCCTTCTCCAGGGATTATTATCATTCTTGTCCAGCTTGCTTGCACCTTTGCATTAATTGCAATTTCAATCTAAAACCTATTTAAAAAAGATTCTATTTTGGAGTTTGGAGGGATGTTTTAAATATAAATAAATACTGTAGAACCCTTTATTTTCGCGGCCCCTATTTCTCGCGAATCGGTCACAGAGGACATAATCGCGGCCACTAAATTTCGCGAAATCCAGGCGCCTGCATTGAAACTCTTAAGGTTCGAATTTTTCGCGTGCCCTTAAATTTCGCGAATTCTTCAATTCGCGAAATTCGCGAAAATTAAGGGCTCGCGAACATTACGGGTTTTACAGTATGTCAGGAAGTGGGAAGGAAGGAAGGGAAGGGTGGGGGGGAGGGTGGGGGGTCTAGTTTTTTGTGCTGCATTTTGATAAAATTTATTAAATAAAAAAGCCATCAGATAGATCTGTGAGCCTTGCCTACTTCTAGAGCTTTTGCTCACTTTGACGGCAGCATTCAATTGCCTTCATCAGTCTAAAATAACTCCTGTTTATGATGTGCCCCTCACATGATTCGTCTTAGAGCAGCTCTTTTGGAACCGAACGACGTTGAAGTGCACCATTAGGACGCTGAACTAAGTGGTGCCAAGTTCGGTTCGGCAGACAAGTCGCGACATCCTAAAGCAGCTTCGTTCCTTACGGACGAAGGTTTGTTCGTTAACAAGTGATATTCTGCATGGATAAGCTTAGGAACCACTGCACGAGATGCGCTTGAACAACAATTTAGTGCCTCCCTAGTTTAAACCACGCATGTTGAACCTGACCCTGGAACTCGAGCTTCTGTAGGCCTACGATTTGTACAAACTTGTCTACTGCATTCACTTGTGTGATAATGACACCCTCAAGACATCATTTCTAGAACGGACATTCAATGCAGTCGCTTTCAAGAAGTGCTGCTTTCGACTGGTCCTGTTTGTTAGGCATGGTACTGAACATCATGACTATTGCAGTCTTGAGTATGTGTGCCAAGAAAACATTCTATACAGAATATATAACAAAAAGGAGCCCATCCAGTTGAGTGACGAGAATTAGAAAGTACTACACTCATAAATGTGCTCTTTTGTAACACGGTGAAGTGAAGCAAGTGGTTTTAATGATTTCTAGTTCTTTATGATACCATGGACGTGCCTGATAGTGAATATATTGTGGGTATTAACAAACCACCAGCAATATAGGTACCGAGAAATCGACCAATCATCTCTTCGGCAATATAGAAACACAGAAAAGCGTCGAATATGGTAATGAAAATAAATGTTAAAAAAAAAAATGGTAAAATGAACAGAAAACGTGGAACTTCGGACTTCGTGACAGATTTTTGACTCTGGGAAATCCGAAATCTATTTTCTTTCCCATTCAGTGTTTCTTTACGGAGGCGTTTGCGTGCAGAGACTTTGCCCTCCGACTTTGAATGTAGCTTCGGTTCAACAAGTTTCAAGTTGAACCACCACAAAAAAAATAAAATAAAAATAAAGAAAAAATGTTGAATGGGGAAGGTATCTTGGGTAACTGCAGTACAGACAATACACAAAGAGGTAACTGTATACACACCCACAAGACACACAAGTGAACGGCAAACAAGAACAAGACATTCACCAAAAGAAAAGAGCACAAAGAGCAAATCTTGGCATGTTGAGGAGACAGACTAATTTTCGCATTCCTGCTAAAGCTGCAGTTGAAAATTGCAATCGTTTTAAAGGTTGCTTCTTTTGGCCATTCACATTTATTTATTATATTACCTCGTGACGTCAAGACTTCCGACGTGCAAAAGCTGTTGCTAGGGTCACCGAGGAATTCCCCGGTCCTGCGCCTACACTGCCCAGAACTAGCAAACGAACACGTGTGCACAACAGAACAGCACATAAAGGCGTAACAACCTCACAGCCAGGCGGCACCGACCGCATAAACAGGCACCGATGCGCGTTACAACCGTCTAGTAGCACAACATCGCTGAGAAGCAAAGGAGGGAACGGAGAAGAAGGCGTCAAAGGGGAAGTATTAGGGGGACTCGCGGTGGAGTAACAAGAAGTGGAACGGAATCGACTCGCCAAGTCGGTGCTACCGCCGCCGTTCTCCCTTCTGCGTGCGTTTGCGCTCTTTGTCCTTGCGATCCTGCTGCTGCTGCTTTTGCTTCTCTCGGTTCAGCTTGTCCTGCGCCTTCTTGCGTTCGTGCTCTTGTTTGCTCAGCTCACGCTTCTCTTTCTCGGCATGCGCGACCGTCTCGGCGTTGGTGTTGCGCGCCAGCACTTCGGGTTGGCATCGAGTCAAGGAAGGAAGGGACGGGCAAGCAAAACATAGACGACGATGCTGGACTGCGACTCTAGGCAAACTGTCGCGCACGAGTATGGTGCACAACCAGATCTCCTAACTTGAGAATTTCGAGGCGGAAAAGGAGCTGCTTTGCTTTTCAACGTGGAAAAAGATGGTGAGGACTGCAGAACATGGTCAAATTTAGGGGGTTTTATGTACTAAACCAAAGGGGGTACCTGGAAAGAACCAGCGGAGGACCGAGGATTAATTTCGACCGCCTGAAGATCTCTCGACGTGCAACTGAACTCTCGGTAACATGGCACCTTCTCCGCAACAAGCCTCCGTCGGATTGCGGGCACCTCGGCTGGGATGCGAACCTGCCACCTGGGCATCCGTAGGCTCACGCTTTGCCTCAGAGCCACCGGGACCATTACGGAACTCGGGTCTGCAGTCATGTATTTCAAACTGGCTAGCAATGGCCTGCCTAATAATTAACACAGCCACTACAATCGCCACTGTCGGTGATTGAAGTAGAGCTAAAAGGTGACAGAGGACGGAAACCTCAATTTCGAAAAGTACCGTACATATTTAAAGGCTGGCATGTGTCAAGCTTTGTTGCAATGAAGAGCGGTACATAGATCTGGGGTTAGGTGGCATTGCTAGTATAAAGATGGCAAACAACTGCTACCCACCTAAATGCAAAGGTGCATTTTGATTTCGTCTTGACATTTGTAAACATCATTCATTTGAAGGCGTGAAGTTGGTGACCTAGCTGCAAGGAGTAACACAGGCACTGCAAAAGGATACATTTGGGAGCATAATGCTCCTTGTGTGGGGCTCCTGTGGAGGCAGCTGCAGAGACAGCCTCTGGTGCCACTGCAGCTTTCGGAACTGGGCTTGACTCCCTAAATGAAATATTGGATTCTAGTGGCTTTCTTTTTGTTTATATCCGAGTCACTGCATGCTACAAGAATATTGTGCTCAAGTTCCATTGCCTGCACTGGCTTCTCAAATGGCTGCCAACAATCGCATAGTGAAAACAATACAACAAGGACAGCTCGGTCATTCTTAAAACAAGGTGGTGCATGGACAGTCTGTAGTCGAAGCAGGTATGTGGCGAGTCTTATTTGTCAGTATTAATATCACCTGGAGAAACATCTAACAACACTGAGGTAGGCCCAACTTAGTTGTAATGCAAAAACAGAGCGATCTCCGTACTGCCAGTGCCACACGGCAGGCATTTGTGGGAATACCGAGCAAGAGATGATGGCATGATTGCAGTAAGTAAGAGCACTTCCTGCAGCAGCGGGCATCCACGGTGTTTCGGAAAGTGCTATGATATGTGGCACCGCACAGAGCAGCCACTGTCTGCAAGTGACAGTTTTTAAAGTTTGGCGTAGTACATTTTGGCCGGTGAACACGATTATGTGGAAAGAAGATCCAATGAAAGTAAACAGAGCTTCTACACAACACCATTCAAGCTTACTGTTTGCCTCGTTCTTATGCTTCTATGCCAGGCGCGTAGCCAGGATTTTGGTTCGGGGGGGGCCCGCCCATGACAAAATGCTGTATGAGGGGGAGGGGGTAGAGGAGGTCCCAGCAAAATGGAAGATTTCGGGGGGGGTGCCCCCTCCCCCCCCCCTGGGTATGCACCTGTTCTATGCTCAAGTCAGCTTGATAGAGGGAATACTTGCTTGCAACAGATAAATCACCAGCATGGCAGACAAAGCCACGTCAGTGCAAGCTACCTGCTGCTCTTTGGTTCTTAGTACAGTCAGTCTTTCAATATGCTTCTGGTCATGAAACTTCTCTGCGACGCTATAAGAGAGCTTGGTGTGCGACCGCGCGTGGCACTAGTGTCAACAAGGGGGCTAAGAACCGCCAATCTAGCCAGCACCGCTGGAAGTCTGGCAACCAGAAAGTGGGATCAAAATTTCGAACCCACTTTGAATAAGCCACCAATAGATTGCAGTGATGCTTCATAGCTCTGACGGCGTTTCTCGTTTGCTATGCGTCTACAGCCCTGTACACTCAGTCACTGATCAAACTTCCCTTTCTGCTACGATCTCCAATATAATACCAGTCTTCATTTCTTCCTCTTGCCTCAAAGTGAATTCTCACTACCGCTATCGCCGTCAAATTTAGCACTGCCAGAAAAGCCATCAAGTAGAGGCACTACGAACCCATACATTCAATTGCCTGGCTCTTTTCCGCTCGCAAAACATTGTTTTGTTCTAAGGCAAACAAAAAAAGCTTGTATATGTTAGGTACGATTTTAGAGACTTATAAAGAATGATTGGTGCTTGAATAAAGTGACCGAATACGGGCTTAACAAAATGTCGGTGCGTGAGAAATTGTGTTTCGAAAACTACTCATCATCGCGAATTTAAGGCGGCTCACTGAGAGCGGGGTGGCCAAACGAAAATGCCCCCTCTGGAACAGTGGCACCTCTCGTGGGCAGTGTCTGACCCTGTACCAAACTTTGGCCAAAGTTTCGTGACCAGCAGCATATTGAAGGACTCTAATACAGTCCAGGTCAGCCTAAAGTTCGCCATGCGGTGCAAGAGGTTTCGCAGCTGCTAATTTCAATTGCAAAGCCATAAAAAAAGAAAAAAAAAAATTAGGCAGAGCTAAGAACGACTGCTGCGATCATGCCTTGCATGTGACGTTATGTGGCACCGTACCAGCCGCCATTGCTCCTGTGCCCATACCTTTTGCAGCATACATTTGGCACCATTGAATTTGTTCTTCTTGCAAGCCTTGCCGAGAAGAATAAATTTGATGGTTCAAATGTATGCCACTGAAGGTACTGTCATGATCAATATGAGTGTGGACACCGCTCCGTGTGGCCCCTGGTATTATCAGTGCCCCCTGTCGATTGCTCCGTGAAGTACAAACGTGCTTTGCAGACGAGACGTAACATCTCCAGCGATCGTGGCACCACTGTGCACTTCCGGATCGCCTGCCAGCAAAGAACGGTCGGCAAAATTGCGAAACTGTTGACTAATGAACACAAGCATTTCTTGCTAGGAATGTGCGCTAGCAAATATAGTTTACATATATCTATATATATTTCGTTTCGTAGGGTAACTTTTTTTTAGGAAGCTTTAGGATTGTTTTTATAATTCTGATAACACCGGATACTATGCCGACCCCTCTGCACATGCATCATCAGAGGTATCAGAACAATCTACTAAAACTGCCTAATATTTACTTCGCACGAGTTTTGCAAAAGCAAAGGACCACAAATTCGCACTTGTAAGAAGTTAGTGTGGTGCAAGCGTAGACAATTTTTCGCTCCCTGGAACCATAAAAGCAACATGACACAACATGAATCAATCGCAAACTTTCCTACAGCAAGTTTGGCGTCGCTTCGAGTTATTACTGTGCGGTAACTAATAAACCACTTTGCAGGTCGAACAAATATTACAAATGCTTGCCTCGTCACGCAGGCACAAGAGGTGTATGTGCAAACGACAAATTGCGGAGGCCATGGTCGGTTCATCCGGACGACCCGGAAGTGAAGGGCGTCTCAACAAGCACAGAAGTCTACTTGCCTTAAACCCCTCCTCCTCCTCCTCCTCCTCCTCCTCCTCCTCCTCCTTGCATCTAAGCTTTATGGAGCGTCCAACAGGGGGCATTGATAGGGCCTTCGGGCCACACGGTGCGGTGTCCACACTCATATTGTTTGCATTAAGCCTGTGCTCTAGAGGACGAGAGTTTGGCGCTTTGTTCACTAAACAGACAGGAGAGCCGCCCGAGACTGACACTCGAGCGTGCTCTTCGTGCACCGAGTATTTCTTGAAGTGCGAGTTACTTATTCGCGCTCCGTGACGTCACGTCCACGAGTAAAGTGGCCGCACTGACCAAAACATTGTCGAGACGAAGGGCGCAGTGGACCGCTGTCGCATTACAGTTGAATAGTGCATAATCCAGCAGGTAAAAACAATTTGATTTGAAAGCCAAGACAGTAATTAGCGTTCCAGAAAAGGTTTGTTCGAGCATCTTGCCTGAAAATGAATCCATCTATCGAACGGTAGTGTGCCGATAGCAGACCGACAGAAACATTGTTGAGATGAGAAGACAGGACCACTGCCCTTTTTCGAATCCTTAGCCCAGCAAATCAAAATACCTTGATTGAAAAGCCAAAACATCCGTTAGTGTTGTGGAAAAGGTTTGTTCATGCATCTCGCCTGAAAACGAATTGACATATCTACTGAACGGTGGTGTGCCGGTATCGGAGTAGCACATCGACAGGTTCTGTCTCGCGCTGCAAGACAGAACCACGGAACATCTGAGAAGTTTTACAGTTTCCTGCGTCGACAAGCGAGTTCAAGAATGATGTCTTGCATTTATATCTGAACAGCATGCATGGTCTAATCAGATCGGTCAAGGTAATTTTCCACATATGTGCTCGAAGTAAGTCTTCATCATATCTTTCAGGACTATGAAAATATTCGTAGAAACTTCCTAACGTCACCGTCTTTTTTTACTTTACTTCTCTGCCGCTCCACAGAGGTCTTAAATCTTCAAAATAATTTCGGCTTCTGCCACCCATATCCACGAGATGCTTAACCGCGCGGTCAAAGTGACTCATGCGGCTCGTCGATAGTTTCGGTGTATTGCGCTCCTGTATGCTATGCTCCGCTTAGTTGCTGCGCTCGGGGTATGAAACTTCGAGCGTCGGAGAAGGAGTAAAGGAGCGCGGACTTAACGCGCCCATTGATGGCGATAGAACGGGCACAGGAGAGTGGTACGGAGCGATGGCGGCTGATATGACACCAATGGAAGTCATGTATTCATAATTAACTCCTTGAGACTTACTCCTCTCCATCGGAAACCTCGGCGTACTGGGCAAGTATGGCCTGCCGCAACTTTTGTTCTTCAACGGTCACGCTTTTTTCTGGAACCACCGACTTGGCCTGTTCCTCCATGAGACTCACTAGCTTCGCTTCGACGTTGTACTTCCCTGGGAAGGAAAAAAAAAAAAAAAAACGCGCAGACATTTCGCGAGTAAGAACCACCAACGCTAAGCAAAATAAACATCGGAGTCCGTAAATTGAACGGTGACGATCGCGTTACCTTCGTCGTCCACCCGAAAATCCCCTTCCGCCGGGCTCTGGGTGTATGCAGACCATTTGCTGAAGATTTCATCCTTAACCTCCGATATTCCGTCCTCCTGCGGCCGAGTAACGAATAAAAAGGTCTAAAACGCGGCGAAACACCCGGCAACAAACCACACTGAGCTTTTCAGACATGAGACCGTGGTTCGGCGAAAATGGGTTTTCTTACGCAAACTTCGCTAAGGATGCCTTGGAGGGCCTCCGACTTCTCTTCCTCCGTCTCGGTTCCTTCTAGGATGCCCGTGATGTAGCTTCCGAACACGTCGGGGTCAATACTGAGCGCGCGTAACTTGTCAGCAAGCCACAGTTCGAAATCACCACAGAGAGCCGCCATGCTGATTGCCCTGGAGCTGTCCTGTCAGTGTTGCCTACCGAAGGTGCCAACGACACCAGACCGCTCCAAAATCTAGCATTACAAAAATAGGTAGGTTGAAACTTGAGAAATAACACGCGACATTCGCCTTACAAGGTTTACGACTCTCAGACCACCCCATTAATTTTATGTGTACTTTCGCATCTCCCTGGACCTTTTATAGAATATGACAGTATTTTAATATTATTTTTGTAGCAGTAATCCTATGTTCATCATCGGTTACATCCTCGTCAGCAAATCAAAGTGTACTCGGGGAGGGAACCTCCGTCCACTTCCCCTCTGAATTTAACGGGAAAATAGACCTTACGTGACCTGACGTCATTGTATCATGCAACACCACGAGTTGACCTTGGGTTTGACAACCTCGCGTCATGTGACCACGACCCATGGCGGCACGTGACCTATACACCAATTAAATCCCCCTCTCTAAATTTAGCAGGTAAACTGACGTCGCGCTAGCGTAAAGATCGATGCCACGCGACGCGGTCACGTGACGTGACATTATGGTGTCAAGCCGTGGTGTCACACCGCGACCGGTTTGATCATTGATGCCTTCTTAAAAAATTTGAACGGTCGCTCCATACTCAATTTTTCCTATCAAACGCAATAGCATTTCTACGGCCACCAAGCCATGATATCATATGTGCATCCGTTCGACACGGCTCAATAGCTAAATGCAGCAGGAAGAGTTTCTCGGCTAACTTTAGCGGCGGAACCTGAACTGGGTTGCATAATTGAAGCACTATCACGCCATGCGACGTTACGGCACCGCCATCGCGTCGTTACACTGTGATGTCACGTGACACTTCATCACATGATGTGGTTAGTGACGTCATCAGCATGACATGGTCACATGACATTATCCACATGATCACGTCACCTGATGTCATATGACTGACACAACAATGTGACACTGTGACAGTTAAACACAAACTATACATGACCACGTTACGTGACGTCACGGTGTTAAGTCGTCACGGTGTAACCATGACGTCACGGTGTCAGTGATATCACTGAACACTAAGGCATGACAATGTTAGGTTACGTGCCACTATGTGACACTGGAACGTCATGTGACACCACAACGTGACACCGTGACCAGGTGATTTCACCATGTCACACGACCACGGTTTCTTCATTTTTTTTACTCTTTTTAAGATTTGTACACGGTTGAGTTGATTTCCCTTAACGCCTTTCCTCCAACATCGCTTTCCATGTTTACTTTACTCCCTTTTCTTCAGAGACATGCTGCAAAACGTACACTGCACAACGTAGCGCCGAAAGGAATTCTGGGAACTGACTGTACAAGACGACGCAGAATTACTTTGCAAATGTAATGTTACTTGAATTACAAATACTTTGCACCGAAAGTAGTTAATTATACAATTATAATTCCTTGCGCACAACCGACTTCAATAATGTTGATAATATAGCATTTTCTGCACTGAAATCACTGGCGTACCTAGGGGTGACGGCGCCCATAGAATGTAGTTTTTTTTTTGTTTTTGTTTTTTGCGCCCCTGATGGTGATGGTAAGTATTTTATATATAAAAAAAAGTCCTGCGTTTAGCACCAAGGTGGACTTGCTGTGTCACCGCACATTCATACCACTGCATGCATTGTGCTGAACACACACATAAGAAAGATAGCAAACAAGATAAGCTCCTGTCAAATCACCTCGTAATCCTTGGTGGCACGCATATTTTGTGGCAAAAGAAAAAAGTAGACCTTAAAAAACTGAGGTATACTTATATTTCATGATGGGACCACTCAGACATCGTCAAAAGCGCGCCATCACGGTGTTCGTCATGTTTCTGTACTTGGTTTGTCATCGCTGAACCAAACATAAACAGAAAAAGCCCACAGGCTTGCACTTTTGATACTGCTTGATTTGTCCCATTAGCTCGTAGTGTCGGCTGCGTCTGGATCGACTTAAAGGGGGGGGGGGGGGGGGGGGGGTGCAACGATTTCTGTACTTCGGGGTGCCGTGTCGGTTCCCGTGTTCCCTCGGAAGACGCTTCCTCTCCCTCTCTCTGCTGAGATTAGCGGGCGTTATGCTGCAGCTTAGAGCCGAGCGAGGTCACGTAAGCTTTTCGCCGTAGTTCCTTTGGCTGCCACTCGAGGCTGCAGGTGCAGGAAAAAGCTCGACTTTTGCTTTGCGATTACGCAGTGGACTAAAGTTATGGTGAGCGCGTTGGTGATGATTAAATTATCAGAAAGAATAAACAAAAAGACAGACAAGACAAGACATTTTTTAATGAAGGAGATGTTTTCTCTATCCTCCGGGACACGATAAACAACGTAAAAAATGACGAGATGCAAATTCTTTTAATCTTAAAATCGTTGCACGAATTATTGTTTCAAATAACAAATTTGAACCACACTGAAGAGAAAAACAAAGTTGGCATGTAAATTGCGAAGACGCTTAGACTATTGACATAACATCAGCAGTAGATAGCTCTTTAGGTTTCCGACATTTTATTTGACACATTAGAGTATTCATGTCGAATCCTAACCTAACTCAGGGCTTCCTCCTCGGGTACTCGTCAGCCCTGGGCCTCCGCCAACACCCCCCCCCCCCCCCCCCCCCCTCCTTTTCTTCTTGTCTCACCGTCCAGGATAAAACACCACAAAAAGATATTACGTTATTTTTTAACCGCAGCTCAAAGTAAAAGTGAATCTGAAATGATCTGATAGGAGCTAGAACTCTAAAAAATCTAAATTTTACTGGAAATGACCTACACGAGCCGTAATGAGATATTGGAAATGAATGGTAATGATCCCATAATCTTTATACCCTGATTATCGTAGGCACTCATGCTTTATGTCCTCCGTGCTCCTCTGCGGGCACTGTGGCTGTGACAGTTCCTTAGCTGTGCGTTCATGGTACGTTGGTACACGAGCAATCTCGGCGCTTTCAAAGCCTCTCGAGTGGGCAGACGTGCACAATGAACACGACAATGAGTTATTTCGGTGCCGTCCTCTTATGGATACATCTCCAAACGTCACGGCCAGTATTTGAATTGTTGTTGAAGAGTGCTGTGCAAATATTTGAAACATCGAATAGTATTTTCGCATAGACTATTCGATATTCGGGGGGAAGGGGGGAAGAGGGGGGGGGGGGGGGGAAGTGGCAACGCCATTTAGAATAATGAAGGCCTCGGAACGCCCCACTCTTCCTCCATGGACTGACGCAGCACTCGTATCCAATCTGTGACTTCGCTCGATATCACTGTGATGACGTCAAAAGTCTAGTGCACAGGTTTTGATTATTCCAGGTGGTGTTGGCTGGGGTCACTGAGACGTCCATGACTTGGGGTCAGGGCGGAGTTAGGGGGGGGGGGGGGGGCGATTGCCCCCCCCCTCCCCCCTAAGCTCCCCAAGGTCAACTTTGTTCATCATTCGTATTTTTTTATATATTCTTTTTTTTAAATTTTAGACTAAAGGAAGAATGTTTGCATATAGCAAAATATCTAAGTCCACTTATAATTAGGTATAGCTGAGCTGAGCATCTCTTTTGGTGTCATTCGATGTCAAATACGTCGTTTAGTTGCCATCCCAATGCATCGGAGATTTTGAGGTTACCGTTCATAAATATAGTTAGATTAAAGTTAGCTTATAAATGAACAAATGGAAACTTAGGAAAAACCTTCATGAGTTTAGCTGGGTTTCGATGAATACAGTTGGTTCGAGTCATTGAGTACTGTGGTTGTTGGTTTTATCCATTCACAGCGCGTGGTTTGACCGGAGTTCCGGCGGCAGTGTCGCAAGCTCTTCCGCGCGTTCCCGCGAGTCTCGCTTGCGATCTTAGCAACAGTTATCATCACTTGCGAATGACAAGTTCGATGGTGCGTGGAGTCATCGCATTCATACACCAACAGCGTCAAAATTGACGCTCCGACATTTCCGTCTACGAAAGCAGAATTAATCTTACTATACTCGGGGTGTCATAGCCTAAAGCGATGCTTTTTAGACGCACTGAAAGTCCGCGTAACAAAATTGTTAAAATGTTTTAATTGTAATCCATATTTTTTTAATTACTGAGGCTAACGAGTAATTAAATTACGGCTAAAATTATTTTTCGCCGGAAGAATTCAATTACTGCAGTAGTACCACGTATGCCTGAAACGCGGGGAGAGCGAGTGAAGAGAGGCGCGCAACTGCGCAACAAGTATTTGGCGCAACGAACAGCTACGCTAGTCCTTTCCTCTTTCTTTCTCCTCTCTTAAATATCACGTGGTATATGCAGCGGGCTCAAAAATGAGCATATTGTGAAACATCAAACGCTAAAAAAAAAAAAAAAAAAAAACGGAATACAGACGCATATTGAACGATTGCACAAAACGGATTCCCATGTAGGAGAACGAAACAGTGACGAAAGTAATCCCTGGAGAAGGGGAACAAGAGGGACAAAGGACAAACACAAATCTCCAAACACAGCTTAGTGACTGGCGCGCGACCGAAAAAATCCGCTTGCTCCGGGTATCGAACCCGGAACCTCTCCATTAGTGGAGCGCTCTACCAACTGAGCTAACCAAGGGGTTAGACGTCAGTCGAGCAAACAGGTTTTATCAGCTGCCACCAGTCTCACACCAACGAGGGTAAAAGGCTCGCATTTTAAGGTTATGATTATAATGCAATTCAATGCAAAGGTGCAAGCGAGCTGGACAAGAATGACGAAAGTAATCCCTGGAGAAGGGGAACAAGAGGGACAAAGGACAAACACAAATTCCCAAACACAGCTAAATGACTGGTGCGCGACCGAAAAAATCCGCCTGGTTCGGGTATCGAACCCGGGACCTCTCCAAAAAGCGTGGGCTCTTATCCAACTCGCTTGCACCATTTAATTACATTATAATCATAACGAAACAGTACATGGGCAGGTGGTGTTACTATTACATCAGTACCGGCTTTGGGGTTGGGCTGCAGCTGGGCGGTCGCACAGGGCGCCATCAATAGGGGCGGGGCGTCACCGCGCCCGATACTGATTCTTTTATAGCTATTTATCTGATCACGGCGCCCGACACGACGCTATCCGGAGTGCAAATCGTCTGCTTCTAGCACTTAAGGATTGCGGAGGATTGCGGTGCCGTCAGAACGACGCCGAGCTCTGCTTGGCTTTGAATGGAATGATAGTGGGTAGACCTCAATTCCAGATGGCTCAAGGTCTATACCCACGATTTTTTTTTTTTTTTTTTCAATTAACCGATGAAGGCTCGGCTTTCTAATATCATCGCAACCCTGCTGCAAGAAGCAGACGAGCTTGCGCTTCTCATATCCTCGATAACCGCTCATTTTTGGAATGCAATTCTAGAACGACGAAACGCTCGCGTTTGGCCAGAGTGTCAAACTGGAACTGAACCGAACCGAAATCTTAACCGCCATCTTGAAACTGAACTTAAAAAATAATACGGTAACCGAATCCAGCCGGTTCATGAAAGCCTCTTTTTTTCTTTTTTTTTAGTATTGCAAAAATAATATTTGAGGATAAAAAAATGGCAGCTGTATTTCTATGTATCGATCAAATCGTCATGTATGTATAGAATTGCAATCTATGAAAAAATATGGACTTTCGTGGTGCTTTTGCATTGGCACTCTAATTAATCATGCGTCACGTGATCATGTGACATCATGGTGTCGAGACATGCTGTAAAGTAATGTCACGTCCCGTGGCCCAGTGACAACACGTGAAGTCGTCACGTGATTCACTGCATCAAGTCAAATTAAGTTGAGGACGTCACTAGGTTTATTATCGGTATTGGCACCGTGACGTCACATGCCATCACGACTTCTCACCGCCAGTCGCGTGACACCGTGACGTACTCGATTGTCATGAGCCCGAGTCGAGTGCTCGGGCTCATGGCAATCAACATCGCCAAATATTCAGGCAATGGCTCGTGTTCAATCGATGACGGGAATAGCCGAAATCTAACATGCATGCCCGAAGCTGACGGTATAGGAATTAGCGACAGATCACGTGGCTGCTTGTTCTAATTGCGAGTTGATGAGGGGAAAGCTGTTTCTTTCCTTTATATTTGCTGCGCCCGCCACTGCGTGGAGAGAAAAATTAATGAGTGTTTTTGCAAGTTACAAACGTCAGGGATTAGTTCTTAGCGGTATTTACTGAAGGTACAAAAATTGTTGAATGACCCATCATTGAAGCACACAAATCTGTTTTCGTTGTTGCTGAACTGCCCCAGAAAGTGGTCCCGGAGAATAGAAACACTGGAAGGACGAAATGTTTCTCATGAATCTGAGGTTACATAGAACTGTAAGTGTGTACGGGAGGGATACCTGAAAAGAAGATCTTAGGGACCTCACAGGGACAGCCGAGCGTTGACCGCCGCTCTAAGTCTCACAGGAGTGTCGTTCTCAAGTTCTTCACCAAGCTTCGTCAACCTCCGCATTTTGACAGTTTTTACGTTGTTCGAGGCGGGGTTTAAGCCGCACGTCCAGAGGCTTCCTGGCTCGTGACGACGACCATTCCCCGAAGTGAAGAACCCAGGGGTCCAGTGGAGGTGGGAGAATTGGTAACGTAACGAACGGTTTAATTACATGGTTGCGATACAGTCGTCAAATCCGAGAGAACCACCGGAGCAGCCTCACGCTCCGCCTTATATAGGGTCCGTTTTCTCCCTCACTCTCCGCCAGGGCAGCAGGTGCAACCGCCAAGTGCGTTGCAGCAAAGCCCGCCGCGTCGTAGCCAGAAGTGCGTCGTAGCCATGGTTCTCCGCAGTTAGGCCATGCCTCTCTCCCCTTCCGGAGCGCACGAACCCACACGCACACACACACACACGTCCCGTTGACGTCACGGACGCGTTGAGACTCGTTTTGGGCAGGCTTCGACAGGTGGGCGACAGTCCTGAACAGATCGTGACTCGTTTCCGCAGCGTTGAAACTCGGAAGAAGGTTGCCAAAGGTTCCATTCTTAACAGCCCCTCCGGGGCCAGGGAAACCTCGAATGGCCGGTGGTACTATCGCTGGCCTGAAGAGGTGGGCTTGGAGTAGGCCTTGAGAAGACGCTGCAAGCATTAAGCAAACTCCCAAACCTCTCACAGCGGAGGCATCAGCGGAAACGTCCCCCACAACACCACGCCACACCGCAGTCAAACGCTCGGAATCCGCCAGAGACCCGCCAGACTGGATTACGGATTACCAAAATTTGGTACAATTCCGGGTATCGAGACCCCCTGTCGCCAAAAAAACTCATTTTTCCAACGAGGTCACAATGAACATAATACAAAAGACAAAACTTCTTCGCAATTTGTGAGGTCCTTTTTGGGTTTTAACGAAGTGCCCCCACTTAGATCCTCATTCCCGTGGATGACGAAGACCTCTGAGATCATCCCTACTATTTTTCGTGATGTCAGAAAAATCTGCTCAACCCATCGGCATTGCCGTTAAATTTGCCTTTTCTTTTTCTTACGCTGAAGTCATAGTGATCGATTTTCACGTGATTTCTAGACGTGAAAATGCGGTCCTTATAGCGCCGATAAAACTATCCGCCTTTTTCATGCCCCGTCACATTGGTCCTAGCAATCTCCTGAGCTGTACCGCGAAACCCTGACACACTAGGGTCGCTCTTCTGCTCGACTCTGTCTACTCGTAGCAGAGGACCAAAGTTACGTGACGCCGGAGCTACGAAAGATCTTTCCCTGATCCCGTCTTCCTCCGCCTTTTTCGCCGGCGCGTTGGGACGGCGTACGCTTTCTAGTGCTACGAGGTCAGGCTGTTCTACAACCTGGTCCCTCTCATCCCGGTTTTCTGCCTCCAACTCTGGGAGTGCTTGCTCCCCGTCATCTGCCTCTGGCTCTGGATCACTCGTCAACAAAGGGGCGACCTGACGCGATTTGGACCTCGTACACGACTGAACTAGCCCTTCTCCCAGTTGTTGACCCCTTTCGCGCAGCAGGAAATCTGACCGGTTAGAAAACAAATAAGGATACTCCAACGGGACTGTTTGCGAGACAGCCGCCTCGGTTACTAGCTCTCCGAACGGGCCAGTTATCTTTACTGTCGCCATAGGCAGACAGACACTGTGCTTTTCGAGCAGCTGCTTGATCCAAACTACCTTTCCCGTAAAATCGGATGGCGTTACATACGACGGATGGACAACGTCCATCGTCGCTGCACTGTCCCGAAGCACCCTGCACGGCTTTCCGTTTACGTGGAGCTCGTGAAGATAGGGACGAAGAAGCTTCAGGTCCCCGTCACTACCGTTCACGTACGAGAACACAACCCGCGGTTTCTTACATCTGGCCGCTGTGTGTCCCGGCTCCTGATAGTTGTAGCACAGGAACGGCTTCCTTGCCTCGAACTGCCCTGTTGGGCTTTTCCGCGCCTCGTCTCCGTTCGAGTGTTCTGCGCTCTTTTCTGGGACCTTTTGTTTTGCTTCGGGCTTCTCGGGCCCGTTTTCTCGCGAGTCGTTTCCCTGTCTGAAGGTCTTGCGCTGATCGCTCCGGCCGGGTTCGCTTTCCTCTCCGCTCAGCTTTCTACGCGTTGCGTACTCTTCGGCTAGCTCAGCGGCCCTTTCGACAGAGTCGACTCCCACCCTATCCTGCACCCAGAGCTTGACTGACTGCGGAATGCTACGAAAGAACTGTTCGAGGCACACACACTCGACTACCTTGTCTCGGCTTTCGTACACTTCCTCGCTCTTCAACCATTCTATCAGGTTGGTTTTAAGCCCGTACGCGAATTCCGAGTAGCCCTCGCTGCTCTTTTTGGATGCGTTTCTAAACCTTTGACGGAACGCCTCGGCAGAAAGGCGGTATCGCTTCAAAAGGCTGGACTTCACCTTGTCGTAGTCGTCCGCGTCTCCAGCACTAAGGCGCGCGACAACCTCTGCAGCCTCACAGGGCAACAAAGTCAAAAGCCGTTGCGGCCACGTTTCTGGGGCGAAGCTCAACTTCTCACATGTCCTCTCAAAGTTAACTAAGAACAGGCCCACGTCTTCCCCAACTTTAAACGGCCGCAGGAGCTTCTTCATTTGATACGACTCGGTCTCACTTGCTCGTACCGGAGCCCCAACTCTACTGTTCTGCGAGTTTAATCGCTGTTGTTCAATTTCGAGCTCTAGCCTTTTCAGCGCTCGCTCCTCTGTCGCTGCAGCCCGCTCCTGTTCTCGTTCCTCTCTTGCTGCAGCTTCACTCTTAGCGTTCTGAAGCAGTTCCCACGCAATTTTAATTTCCTCTGCTTCCGCGCTCTCTGAAATCGCTTTACTGATCTCAGATTTCTTCATCTTTTGCTCCACCTCCACACCCAATTCTTCACATAAACAGAGTAAATCTGTTCTCAGTAACCTCATCAGATTCATGATCGCTGCTCTTTAGCTTTGGCTTTGCTATAAAACTTGTCGCGAGGTTGTACACAAACCTAGCGCACGAGTCAAACACTAAGGATTCCCAGCAGTTCAAAATTAATTACCCATAATCTGAAGCCTGGCGAATCTCAAAGCAAAGTCCAAACGCTCACCCACAGATGTAGCACGATGTCGCATGGTCCGATCCCAACCGCTGCCAACCAGTTGTTCGAGGCGGGGTTTAAGCCGCACGTCCAGAGGCTTCCTGGCTCGTGACGACGACCATTCCCCGAAGTGAAGAACCCAGGGGTCCAGTGGAGGTGGGAGAATTGGTAACGTAACGAACGGTTTAATTACATGGTTGCGATACAGTCGTCAAATCTGAGAGAACCACCGGAGCAGCCTCAGGGTCCGTTTTCTCCCTCACTCTCCGCCAGGGCAGCAGGTGCAACCGCCAAGTGCGTTGCAGCAAAGCCCGCCGCGTCGTAGCCAGAAGTGCGTCGTAGCCATGGTTCTCCGCAGTTAGGCCATGCCTCTCTCCCCTTCCGGAGCGCACGAACCCACACGCACACACACACACGTCCCGTTGACGTCACGGACGCGTTGAGACTCGTTTTGGGCAGGCTTCGACAGGTGGGCGACAGTCCTGAACAGATCGTGACTCGTTTCGGGCAGGCTCCAACAGGCGGGCGACTGTCCTGAACAGATCGTGACTCGTTTCCGCAGCGTTGAAACTCGGAAGAAGGTCGCCGAAGGTTCCATTCTTAACAACGTGCAAACTAAAAGCAATGGAGGATTAATGTTAACAAGTGACACAAATATTATTGTCAAATGAACACAGCAAATGGAGAAAAAAAATGAAAGAAGTTTACAAATCTGTGTAACACGAAATTAGAGCGCTGCTCTTGAGGAGGAGGGGAGGGTACGGAGGGGAGTGTATGCCTCTCCTCCTCCATCCTCCTCCTCCATCCTCCTCCCGTCCTCCTCTCCCCTCCGCCTTTCTTCTTCCCATTCTCATCCTCCTCTCCCTCCTCCTGCTCCTTCCCCTCGTCCTCCATACCCTCCCCTCCTCCCAAAGTTTCCCCGCTAAATTTAGTAAATTTAGCTGAAAAATTGACGCCACGTCACCTGAACACCAATTCAGTTTCCCCGCTAAATTTAGCGGGGAAAATGACGTCACATGACTTGGTGTCACGTCACCTGTGAACAAATGCACTTTCTCCGCTATATTTAGCGGGAAAATTGACGTCACGTGACCTCAACAGCAATTCAATTCCCCGCTAAATTTAACGGGGAATGAAACTGGTGTTGAGGTCACGTGACGTCAATTTTCCCACTAAATACGCCGCGAAACGCGGAAACGGGCACCTGACGTGACGTCACGGTGTCAACGCTAATAAATGTAGTGACGTCCTCAACTTAATTTGACTTGGCGCAGTGAATCACGTGACGACATCACGTGATGTCACGAGAGAAGTGACCAATGACAACGACGTCCAGGCCCTACAGGGTGATTTAAATAAGATCACAGAGTGGTGTGACAGTGGAAAATGTTCCTTAATGTATCCAAATGTGTCCACGTTCGATTCACTAGAAAACGTAAAATTGTCTCTGCCGTTTGTAAACTAAACAATCTTCCTTTGCAACTTAGCACGGAGGCAATATATCTCGGGGTACGCCTAACCGCTGATTTAAGATGGAATAATCATGTGAAGTTATTATGTTCTAAGGCCAGCGGCATGCTCCATTTTTTGCGTCGCAATTTCAGAAAAGTGTCGGCTCATTTGAAAGAAACCCTCTACCGCCCTCTACCTATATTACGTCCTCCCAATCCTGGACTATGCTTGTATTCTTTGGGACCCACACACGCAAACATGTATAAATCAAATCGAAAAAATTCAGAATCAGGCCGCAAGATATGTGCTAAATAACTATAATTTTCATGATAGTGTCTCTCAATTAAAGGTCCAACTCGGATGGAAACCTTTACAACTAAGACGAAACTGCCTCCGTCTCAAGTTTATGTATAATCTTTATCACGGTAGCGTCGGTATAGATAAGTCGAGACACCTATTGGAACCTCATTACGTTTCTCTTAGAACTAGTAATCAAAAAAAAAAAAAAAAAGATCCGAGAATTTCGTACACGGACCGACGTTCTAAAATATTCTTTTTTTCCGCGGACAGTTAATGACTGGAACGTGCTGCCCGACTCACGGGTACAGCTTCCTAATGCACGATCATTTTTTGATGAAATTATGTTATTGTAGTCGGTTCGATGATTTTTTGTGTGACTTCTGCATGCTGTTAATCATTTTCTCATGTTATTGCAGTATATATTGGCATGTTTCTCCTGCTTGCCTTGTTATTTGTTGTTAACATTGTTCTGCTGTACGTTTGCTTTTGTAAATTTATTTCGCCCCCCCCCCCCCTTTACTGTAATGCCCACCGGGCGATGTAGGTACCAAATAAATAAATAAATAAACAAAAGCTGCGCTCTAAAAATTAAATATATATATATATATATATATATATATATATATATATATATATATATATATCCTCTAAAGAAGCAACAAAAAAATGAAAAAAAAAGGGGGGGGGGGGGTTCTTGTGTTGAAAGGGTTCATCTACCCCGCACCCGCACAGATCAGAAAGCATGGCCCCTGAAACCACTTTTTGTTTGTAAAACACATTCTTGCCATGAAGGCGCGTTTCGTGTTGCCAGACGCTCGCGCCGTTGCTCACTACGCTGCACCAAGCAAAATTAATTTTTGTATCTCAAATACATGATATGCACCGAGCGCGAACCTTCTGCAGCGTGCATTTTGCACTCCGGATTTGATTTTCTCAGCAAGAACAAATCGCAATGACCAGCAGCATATAGTGCGATGACGTCACGTGCAATCCAGGTTAAACGGTGAGTTTTCTGGTGAAGTGCGATGTTCGCAGCACTAGCAAAAGTAGGCGTCGAAGTTGTAAAGTTACGCAGAATATACAGCAGTCTGGCGAGGATATACGGCAGTCTAATAAATGTTAGAGCGCATGAATGATAAAGCACATAATTGTAACGCGAAGGTCTAAAACAAGTGCACGCAAAACTGATTATAACATTAGCGTGCCGAAGCAGTATTTCGCGAAGTTCCGAGTTCATGCAGGTTGATACCCAAATGTGATTCATATTAGGATTATAAAAAAAAAATTCGTCTGTCCTTCGCGCTATTTCTGGGTAACTGGGAATATCATTACATCCATATTTGCTTTTTTTTTTTTTTTAGTAAGGCTTTGTGTATCGAATTTCTCTGAAGAACACCATTCATAATCTCTCCGTTTTTATACATTTCGTGTGTTTCCCTTCAAACCTATCACGTGAGCACAATGTCCTTCTTGACATACCCTACGACCCTGTGTTTCACACTGCCACACAGCGATCATAAAATCACGTTTCCGCAGATCGGTTTAACAGCTGGCGTATCTTCGAGTATCGTCCTCCCGTGTCGGTCTCTAATTTAACGCAGTTAAATTTATTGATGCCAAGAAAAATATATTTAATTATTGACAATATTTGACAACAAAAATAAAGGATCGTGCGCCCCCAAATTATCTTAAAAATGTTCTGCAAATCTTCTCCGGCGTTTTTATCCTCTATAGGAACGTGTATCAGTGATTTGAGATAGCCTTAAACATATTTCTGATTTTCAGGCTGATTTAAATAACTATATGTTCCTGACACATAAATAAATTTGAAAATATATAAAAGTCCGTGATTGCCGCTTTTGTGTGATGAACAGGAATTGTATTGTATTGAATTGTATTGTAGCGAAAGTCCGCTCGAGCAGAAGGAATTCGATTAGTATGATGAGCAACTCCGAAATCAGAACACTCCGATTACTACATGTACTATTACAAAAGAGGTCACTAACGGGCCAGGTCTTCAGAAATTCCCATAATAAAACAAGTTACGAAAATCCTGTTTCTTTTTTTTTTTTTTATGAGGTTTGATACGCAATCAATTTTGATCTGCGACTGATGTCAGACGCCCGATTTCTCATATTGTGCCCTTTAGTCACTGACAGGATGAGACGGTGTGACAACTGAAACGGAATTTCAGTAACACCTCCAGCGCAAGCTTCGATAACTCTTCGGCGTCTTGTGAACCTCGAGAGTGCACGCAGAACCGAAGTACGAAGGAAGGCAACGAGCGCATGCTGGAGGCCGGGTTGTCGGAAAAAACGCCCTGCCCTTCTCACTCTGCCAGTGAATTAGCTTCAGATATTTTTTTTTATTATTATGCTTAACGTCTGCTATATTTATTTTCATTTAATGACTGAGTGACGACGTTGACGCAGGGCCCTTACCCGACAGAAGATGAGGTGGACCCTGATATCATCAATCCTGGCAAAGAAACAGTCACTGCCCTGCCTGGAGCATCCTTCTTCAGCTCCGACGAATCGTTTACGCTGGTCAGAGGGTGAGGGTAAAACATAGCCATGATCAAGACAACAAGAAGTGCTAATCCACAGTTCTAAACGTTAGTAGCCTAAGAATGACACACCACTTCGTATACTGTCGACGCCACCTCGCTCCGCGGCAGCTCAGCTGGGTATGTCTGCTGAAACTTGGGAGTCCGTGGTCAGTTTCCTCTTCCCATCTTCTTGGTTTTGTCAGAAAGAGAGTTCTGATTTCAGGCGCGTGTCCTTGTAGACGGTTACTTTAACGAATCCCTTTGTGCCTTTCAAGAAGAGACGTCTGCCTGGGCTTGGCATTCAACGAAATCGGTGGGTAGTCGGAGGTGCGTGGCACAGAGCTGGGAATACCCAGTACACTCTACGAGAAATGTCACGAATGACAAGGCAATCGACTGAAACAGCAAGCAAGCTAATTCGTTCTTGTACAATGGTTAAACGAACAGTTAGGCTGCAGCGTCCAGATACGGCTCCTGAGCCGTCACAGATCTGAGGAGCCCCCCCCCCCCCCCATAAAGTCGAGAAGGTTTGAGGTTCAAACCACTGTCACTCTTGCGCGATTATTGCAGAACGCTCTATGGTCAGATACACGTGAAGAATGCGCCTGAAGCTCCACCCCCACACCCTCGGGCCTCATTACCGCCAGCCATTGTTCCTCCGCGACGGGTAAATAGTCCGAAAACGATGCGCACGTCGCGCTGACGTCGCATGACTCGTCAGTCGTCATGGCTACCTGTCCTGGATGGTCCGCGGAACGATTCGATATCGTGAGAGGTGCGTGGTGGTGTCTATTAGGTGCATTCTTAATCTATTTTCGATTACAGAATTAAAGCGTTATATCGCAGCAGTGCTCAAATCTGGGCAAATGGGAGTGACGCGGTTCGGTAACAAAATCATATGTGCTGAATTTTCAGCGTCGTCTAAAGAATGCCACTGTAGAGCACTGCTTGGACTCGCCTTATGTTGTTTCGGCGACGCCGGTTCCTGTTCGTCTCGCTGCCTGCCAACTGCTCGCTCGAGTAAAGGCCCGTTCACACTCTTGCGACCGAGTAATACCCCTGTCAGACGGGCACGTTAAATGACATTTAAGCAAAATGACATTACAGCTCGGCCAATGAGCGTGAGCGATTAAGAACCAGGATCACGTGAAGAACCAGGATCACGAGCTGATTCGCCGAGCGGTGAATGACATTCGATCAAAATGACATTTACTTTCCCGTCTGACAGGGGTATTAGATCGAGAGAGACCAGACCGGTTTTTAAGCCTCTTCGATGTCTTAGGACCAGCTCCGCTGCAGCGCATCCGGTCCTAAGACGTCGTCTATGTGAACGGCGCTTTACTCGGTTGCATATATGTGAACGGGCCTTAAACCTGTTTACGTGAGGAAGTACTAATGTATATGGAACCTTGTAGATCAGTGATCAAGCGTAATGTGCCGCTGGTAATATATTATACTGTTCTCGACATCTCTTGGGACCCTGGAATCTGAGCAATATATGTCGCGTAGGAATGTTCGTTTTTTTCCGAACATTTCGGGATTTCAGAAGCGGTTAAGATTCGGGGAGCTTATGTATATATAGACGGCACCCCTTCTTACAAAACACATTCGTTTTCTTTTTCTGACTTATTATTCTAGATATCTTCCCCGATGACAATGGGCACGTGTCCAGCATATAGTTGTTTTGGCGATCTCTATACCAATTTGTTTAGTATTAATTCTAAACCAAAAAAAATTGCAAAAAAAAAACAAAAAAAAAAACGGACCAGTAGAAGATACAGACAGACATTCGACAAAATTTTCTCGTGGCGTATACGGTCGGGTCGGTCCAATCAATCGGTCACGAAGTAAAGGAAATATTACAAATAATATAGCTTCAAAGCATGATTTTTAATCGGTGGAAATATGCCGATAATAAACGCAAATCAACACATCTTTTTATTTTTTTTTATTTTTACACAACCGCTATTTCTTAAGTATGCACACAACGGCTAATCTTCATTCATGTTACCCAGCATGAGAAAGCGATTCTTAATATTTCGTGACTGCGTTTTAGGGGCCATCTTGACCTCACTATGCTAGGCGGAATGGAAGTGTCGCAACACGGAGATCTGGCCAACTGGATGATTCCTGTAAGCCGACCTCTATTTGATCACCAATATGGTTCATTGCAGTCTAAAGCGACACTTTAGGTGTCTGGAAGTAAAGAAGGAGCAAGTAACTATACCATACTCATGACCGAAACCAAAATTATCTAATTATCAGTATGCGCTTAAGTGTTTAAGTGTTTTTTTTTTTTTTTTGTTAACTGGTCGTTTGGCCGTCAAGTGAAACGTAACGAAGTCTGAAAGTCCTCTCCAGTTATTAGGACGACCTTCCTAAACATCTTAGCTGTCCTCAAAATTATCAAAACAAGGTTGTGTTTATTAGAGCGCAGCTCTTAGGCGCCCGTTTCCGGCTTGAGCGGCGTCGGTGGTGGCGTCGCCGTCGGCGTAACCGCGCGGTGCATTATGGGACGCGTGACGTCTCTGATGAAGTCATCAGTGACGTCACTGATGACGTTATCGGCATCGGCATCGTCACTGATGACGTCATCGGCATCATCACTGATGACTTCATCAGTGACGTCACTGATGACGTCATCGGTATCGTGACGTGACCCCCCCCCCCCCCCCCCCCCCCGAGGTCACTTGACCCACCTACCCCAGTACCCTTCCCTCCTCCTCCTCAAGAGCTGCGCTCCCATTCGGCGTTACAGGGCTTTCACTTTTTTTAGAATTTTAGATGAACTACGTATACATCCACCCCTTTACGGATCAATAGTGTCCCTACAATGTTTTGTGAAAGTGTCTTTGGGCTGAATGCAAACAATAAAGCACTATCAGAAGCTGGGCACAAACCTAACTACGGCGGTCTTTCTTGCCGTCGCGCCCTTAGTGGTTAAGAACTAAACCCATCGGAGAAACAACGTGAATTATGTGTGTGTGTTTCTGACGCCATGCTCGGCTTAGATAGCCGAACACTGCGTCGGTGTTCGGCTGTGCACGCTCGTGATCAATCCGTGAAGCACAGATTTGATACGAGACCCATGACGAACCGGAACGCGGCACGCGTGTCCCATCTGCTCTGTGATCAATCGAGGACGATGACCTAAAAAATGCAGTCCATAGGCCTTGTGTTGGATAAACACCATTGTCTGTGGAAAAGCTAGACAAAGCGCACCCTATAGTCCCTATAGTTCAATATCCTCGCGAATAGGACAAGCTGTTGAACGGGATGGGCGGAGCCATGGACCTGGTGTCAAGCAAAGCGCTCGGGATCAAGGTCGTGGTGACCATGCGACACGTCACCACTGACGGCAGGCCCAAGATCCTAGAGAGGTGCACGCTCCCGTTGACGGGACTCCACTGCGTCGACCTCATCATCACCGACATGGTATAAAGTACAAGTTGTCACGCTTCAAATTGATTCCCAGTATCGATGTTGCGAGAAGAGGGCTTGGGGACAAAGTGCGAAGGCGGTTTGTTCTTGGTTGCTTTTGTCTCTTCATATTAGCGGACAGATCTCGTTAGCTCTAGAAACCGCAATAAGCCAGCCGCCTTTATTTGATGCCCGAAGTCTCAGGTGGTTGAAGGTACGGCACTTAACAGAACCCGGCAACGCCAGATGTGGAAGGATTCGGAGAGAAGCTCATGTCATATAGAAAGTGAAGGTCTAAAAGCTAGGATTATCTCTTGTTCCTTCTTTCCACAGTGCGTGTTTGAAGTATGCGAAGACCAAGGCCTCACACTTACAGAAATTGCGGAGGGTCTCGGGCTAGAGGACATCATCCGAAACACAGGGTGCGCCTTCAAGGTATAATCCACATTGCAGCCATATTTTCTCGACTTTATGATGCTGTAACGTAAGAGCACTACTAACCCTGGCGATACTCCTATAAATTCAAAGAAGCTCACTTTTTTCGTTGACTTGTACACTTCTATAGGGTGCACAAGAATTTTAGAAGTTCGAAGTCTTATCCTGAGAAAAGGTCACTCTTACTATGCAATGCTTTTCGTAAACGACATGAAGCTCGTGAACACCGGCATTCGTTTGCTTAAAAATAGTTGGCTTAACTTATTAATCGTGCCTATTTCTCCCAGCGGCAACTAAAGCTATACTATGCACCAATATAGTGATACAATAAATATATACCGCGGTAGACATTTTTTTTTTCTATTTAAACAAATCTTTTAAACAAGAGTGCAACATCCGCGTTTTACTACCGCTAGTTTAGTGCCTGCTGCACGAGTGGTAACTTTGGTGCACCCCCGCGTTTCCCACGTGCTTCAAGTCGTTCTAAAATTGACCGATTTAGTGGCTTTCGATTATGCTCAGCAAGTTTCTAATTGAAACCATGTGATTATTTTCATTATTAAAAATAATTAAGGAATTTTAGTTAATTACTCAACAGACAGTGGCGGTTATACGCTCCTATAATGTCTGCCGAACTCGACAAACACCTAGCGAAGACGGCATTCACCTAGCAGTATGCACTCTTTCTTAAAAATTTCGTGTTCATTAAAAACTATCACCCGGTATTACCTTGCTCTATTATTCCATCGGTCTTCTTGTTTCAAATTATTTCTCTGCATCTTTCAAGCCATCCATATGTATGTAACTTAACCAGGGCTCTTAGGAAAAATTTTAGTCGTTACAATTCTCCGAGCCTTTTATAGCCCCTGAAGTCCTTTCCAGAATGACAGAGTCACGTTGATAGCACTCTAACGCGCCTGTACCTAAATGCATGCATTCGACATTCTTGATAACGAAAATACATTGTTAGGCGTTTAGTCAAAAACAGTCAGCCTGTTTACAATGAATTACTGCCACCGCAGGTGTCACCCGGACTCGGGCTGATGCAGCAGGTGGACACGTGACGGAAACACGCCTGCCATCCAAAAATAAAGTTATTTTCGTTTTAAAGTTGTAGTTAAACACTGCTTCATAACTTGCCGGACTAAACCTGGTCGACTTATGAAGCTGAGCAAGCTAACAATTGTGGTTTCAGTATAATAGGTTCACAATTAAAATGCATACGTGAGAAAAACAGATGCAGTGTGTTCGGAACCAAGATTTTCACTGTAATTTTTAGTGTAAACATTCTTTTAATGTGTGTGGACCAACTCGAAACATGAGGGTCGCAGTGTTAGTGGATATTCAAGGAATCTTCTGCGGCCTTTACATAGCCGTCATGGTTTCGTTAAAAGAGAGCTTCTTTGCCATCTTGCTTTACTCAATGTGTGTGCGTTTTTAGCATTTGGTTCAAGCTGAATCTCTTGGAACTCTGTAGTTCTCAATCTAACCGGTGTATTTCTGACGAATAAAATAAGCTCCATGGGAAGGTAAAGAAGTTTTGAGCGATCAGAACTGGAAAAAACCTCCAGTCCTTTTGTTAGGTTGGGCTGTCTACCTAGCAACTAATGCAACTAAAGCTCAACTTGCCCAATATATTATATATATTTTAGTGATGGGCCGAACTTTTACCGAATCGAAAATTCGGCGCCGAATCTTAGGAACTTTTCTGAAGATTCGGCAAAAATACCTTGTTGCCAGACCTCAAACTTGGTATATTGTTTTTGCCTGCGAAGGAAGTTTTTAGGTGTTGTTTTTTTTAATAGATATTGACACAGTTATTACCACACAAGCTGATATTCTACACGATAATTGTATCGGTGTCATTTTTTGTGTGTTTACTGGTAATTTAAAAGTGACTTTTTGCAGAAGTGGTGTGACAATGGGGTTTGGTTGTAGGGGGCGCAGTCAGCGCAGTCACGATACGCAAGTTTCGGGTTTGAGGCCTCATCAGTGCACGCCTTCAAGTGTGTATTGTTGAAATAAAGGCGGTAACACTGCGTTCTTACTTTCTCCACTTTCTCTGCGAGTCACCACTTTGTGCGCGAAAATGAATGCAACGGCTGCTGAGCCTTCACCAGAAGAGAGATTATTGTAAATATGCGTGTTTCTCAATTTGAGTCACTTCAGCTTTGCATGAAAGTGTGCGTCCCATATTCGCAACGTCTCGTTTTTCACTTTTAAAATGCCGGTTTCTGATGTTTGGAGACACCGGACATCTGGGAAGATGGGAAGAGTTAGGTATGTCGGATGTGCAGCGTCGAGCATGATAGTTGTGTGTTTAGTTTTATGCGGATCGATGAAAACCGCGAAATAAGGCTAATTAAAAAGCAATATTATTTTGTTTTGGAGCGAACTACTTGTGAGCCGAAAACAGGATTGCTATTATGGCGAGGAGTGCTTTAAAGTGCTTGTCAGTCAATGTTGCAACTACCTCGTTGCATCGCTGGAAAGATCAAATGAAAATCACGTTATCCAGAATGTACCGCATCATTTGTCAGTTGCGCAGTGGACTGGGTTCTTTTTGCGTCATTTTCTAGTCGACCTTCCGTTCTTGAGGCAGAAAATATTGAAGAGAACCACACTCACAAAGGCTAACAAACACTTACCATGTCGTCCACTCCGCACCCCGCCGTAACCGCTGGTAGCACTACACTGTACGATGGTAACCGCATGACCACACGGCGTCCATTTGAAATCCATGGCCCCGTCGCGTTCTCGCGCGTGCGCAGACGTTTACCGAATTTTTGCCGATCCTTTGCCGAACTTTCCTTCAAAAGTTCGGTATGTGCCGAACTTTGTCGAATCTGAAGTTCGGCAGATTCCGTCCATCACTACTGTTTACGTGACGTCACAGAGCGCGAAGAAGTCACTCGCGCTCCGTAAAATTCTCGGTGCACGAAGAGCGCGCTCGAGTGTCAGTCTCTGGTGGCACTCCTGTCCGTTTAGTGAAAGGAGCGCCAAACTCTCGCGCTGGAGCACGGACTTAACGCGCCCAATATCACTACGGCTGCACTTGTCAATGTTCTCTCACTCCCAAGATATATATATATACACGCAGCGCGACCCCATGGCACTGCGTGTCCGCGAGGCAGCGGCTCCAACACTCCAGGCCCAAGGTCAGCGCGCCGAGGAAAGAGCGCGCGCTCGACTGTAGACGCAAGTACGCCGCAGACCGAATAATGGAGCGCTTAGGTGTACCTCAAGCCTTTTTCGCCTTACGCGTACTTGCGGTGGAGCGCGCGCGTCGCGCGCTCTCCTCGGCGCGCTGACCTTGGGCGTGGAGCGGCGGAGCCGCTGCCTCGCGGACACGCAGCGCCATGGGGTGGCGGTCGTTGAAACTGAGGCGCAGCGGCCAATGGAAGCCTCGTTTCTTGAAACTATGACTATGACCGAAGCCGAAATCCATCAGCTTCACTTTGCTTCTTTGGGATCGGCGAGACTAGGTGCCGTTTGGCTAGGCTTTTCGCGTGGTCTCAAAGCTGGAAGCCGGCTTCACTGGAGAAAAAAGTTTAGGTGCCGTTTGGCGCGGCTTCAAAGCTGATGACGTCAGCTCGTTCAACGGGACAGTTAATGCTTTCGCATTAAAACAAGGGAGCCTTTAAAATGAGCAGAGCGAGGTTTAATAGGGAGTTCATTTCCACTCCTCGTTCATCACATGCACCGCTGTTGGGTCCAACTGGGGTCCGATGATTGGATGATACTGCATCATGTATGGTCCCAGCCAGCTGCAAAACGAAAATAGGACTATCGTTGCGGCCCTCCAAACTAGGTTGCCATAGAATAACGATTTGCGTTACTACAAAAATAGCGTTATAATTTTTTTTAAATTAATTTTCTATCGTCTTGAACATTGATACCTCCTGTGCGAAATATACATCAATCTATACCGCCGAACTTTAGGGAAGATAAACGCCCATAACCGTAAAAAGGTTCCAATAGGCAAGCTTTATAGCGCCGATGTCAGTGTGCTCCAAAATGAATGCGTGAACAATAGTTTTGTTCATTCCATGCGCGCGCACGATCCCATTTACCCACCAGATAATACATCCTCATGTTCTCAAGTCGGAATGGTATGCGACATGAAATTTAAATCTAAGTAATAGAGTGTACGTGAAGCAGTGCCTTTAATAAACTCAGGTACGCAATTAGGGACGACACTGTTCTCTCAGTAAAGGAGTGTAATTGCATTGATCTTGATCGATTCCTGAACAAACAAATAAAACGCGAAGAATGGTTGGAACCCTGGCCTTCTCCAGAGGGGAAATCTTTGCGAGTGAGGTATGACTGTCCCATGTGGAATCGTAATCAAACTTGACGGAGTAAATCCTTAGCCAAAACACTTTCCCACAATGAAAAAAAAAATATATTTTTTTTTCATTTTGTTTGTTATTTAAACATTAATTGACGCCCATACGATAGGATTTCAATCCCGGTGGGGTAAACGATATGCTGAATACATACCTCTTTGGAGGACGAATCGTATTAGCTTTATCACCCCCCCCCCCCCCCCCCCCCCGGTGTGACTTTGTACTCCAGTAAAATACGAGATAATGCCCATCCCGTAATGCGCGGCTAATCTTGCCACACGGAAATTATACCAACCAGCCCAGACACTCTCCCCCCCCCCCCCTCCCTCAACCCCCTTACCCCCCACAGCGGCCTTGTGCCATCCTCCCTCCCAAAGGATCAATAAATAAATAAAAATTTGTCTTTGAGACAGAAAATCGGTGACGCCAAACTCTCAAAGTACCTAAAGGTTTTAGTGGTAATAAACTCACAAGACGTAGCAGCACACCGATGTCAGCACCATCATGGTTTGAACAATCCTGTAAAAAAAAAAAGAAAAAGAGAGAAAGGTGTTATTAAGATGATTGGCATTCCTGCCACCCTCCAAAAATGAAGGACTACTAGAAACTAAACTAAATTAATCGCACAGGAGTTCGGGGGAAAATAGTCATTGAAACTGCTAGTGAGAATGCAAAATCGTCTGAATTGGAGGTGTTCGCCGTGTGTCCATTGAAATAAACCAACACTAATTACTGCTAATAACAAAACAACACTAATAATCAAGCATTTATTTTTTTTTTTTTTTCGCGCAAGATTGCGGGTTTTTTAGCCAGACATGTATACAGATACTTTATACTTTGGTCGCAGGGAAATTTCATGACAAACTTGGTAAGTTCCGACTTATTTTGACTGCGTGAAAAGGATGATAAGAACGATTCGATTTTATGTCGGATGTACCGTATTTTTTCCGTAAGCTAGAACGTGCCAACAAACGAAACAGAAATGTACAGTCTCTTGCAATATGAAAGACCCACTGGGAGCGTGGCCGAGACGACATCGGGTGAGGGCAGACATGTACACGTTACCCAAAAAAAGTAACTAAATACCGTTACTCGTTACTCGCTCAAAAAGTAACTAAATACGTTACTCGTTACCGATTCTCAAAAGGAACGCGTAAGTTACCTCAAAAGTAACGAGTTACTTTTACACGTTACTTATTGTTGTTCTTTTTAGTAGGTCATTGCCCTTTAGCAGTCTGCTGCCTGTAGAAGTTTGTATCAGTTATGTTTCCCCGCTTCCTTGAAAATACATCTCCGCGAACGCTGAAGAGTCGATGCTACCGACGCGCTCGAAGGAACGGCAGGGTTGTGCTTCAAGGAAGAGCTGGTGAATCTTCGAGAACTGCGCCTTCATTGAGGACAGCGGGTAATGGGTTATGGTGCCTCCCCGTGTTTGCAACCTCCGGGTTTACATTCGGTCCGTACCCGTTTCTAGAAGGTTCAACCAACGAACCTGATTGTGCTCGCTGGGTGAAGGACATTGCCAGCTGTAGAATTCAGTACAGCAACGTTTATCGCTGGACACGTCAGTCGAACCGTTCGACTGACGTGTTCAGCGATATACGTTGCTGTACTGTCATACTGGTTAGTTGTTTTTCGGGTTACCCATCTGCCTTTGTCACAATAGACGCATACTCAGGTTAGAATAAAAACAAGGCCCTTTAAGAGGTGTTTTACACGTTACTCCTCAAAAGTAACGAGATATCGTTACCCGTTACTTGGCCCTCAAAGTAACTAAATACCGTTACTCGTTCCTTTTCTAAAAAAGTAAATAAATACGTTACTCGTTACCGAAAATAGTAACTAGGTACAAGTAACTCGTTACTTGTAACGCGTTACGTACATGTATGGGTGAGGGTGCGCGCGCGCTCCGGGCAATTCCATTCTGCCTCACTCGGGGCTCAACCATGCGCTTGACAGTTTTTGGTTTCGGTTTAACGGAAAAGCGCCTTTCACCGGCGTCAAGCCAAGAGGTATGATCACGAAGGCTTGAAATTAGCATAGTCATCAATGCTTTTTCTTGGTTGTTTCAGTTGTAAACTGTCAGAACAGGCACTGTCAAATAAACAAATATTGCAGTTATACCCGAGTACTATATTTAAAAGATAAAATGCGTTAAAGAGCGAATTCGTTCGTGAGAAGGATGACACGGATCTTGCGCTTTAAAGAGCAGGCAGCAATTGGGACGTTAGTAGGACATAGCCGTGGCATGACGCTGACGAACTGCCCTTCGCAGCGAAACCGAAACCAGGAACTTAAAGGGGCACTGACAACCCAAAGGTCGTATTTTTTTTTATTGTCTAAAACGATGCAACTTGTAGCCATAGACACGCAAAAAAAAGCGCATCGCGGAAAAAAATTTTCCCGCACGCGCGCGCGCCTTTTTAGTTTTGGCATTTGTATTTCCCGCGTTCACCTCCTCGCTTCTTTTGATCGGTGACGTCAAAAATCAGGAAATTTAGAAGCTTTGTAGGTGACATTTCTATAACATTTAATAACGGCAATCGTAAAACATGTTTTTTAACGCAATTGCGAACGCACTACGGCTCCTCTTTTTGAAATACCAAAATTCAGAGTTCGGTGTGATGTTGCTTCCTAGATTTGTACCCTCCCTCGGAAAAATTGGCAGCGCCCGTTGGCGAGTCGGAGAAAAAACCGGTTTTTTCCCGCCGGCGCCTTTCTATCCCTCACCTCCTCCTCGGTTGGGGTCGCCGTGACAACGGCGGAGGTCCGAAAGAAAGTCGAGTCGCAGGAGACCGCAAACTTTGACTCACTGAACTGGCGCGGATCGCGCGGGAACTTCAAATTCGGCATTTGGAAATTGTTTTTTTTAATTCACAAATACTGAATTTTAAAGTTTCAAATTTTGAGGGTAATGTCCCGGCATCGTTTTCAATCGTTTCGGATAATAAAAAAAAATATGATTTTCACGTGTCAGTGCCCCTTTAAGCAGAGTCCCCCCCTCCCTCACTTCGAGTGAGTCCTCCACTTGGGGCAGGATGGAATCGCCCGGAACGTGCGCAGCACCCCAACCAACCACCGTCTCGGCCATCTCGGCCACACGCTCCCAGTGGGTCATTCATATTGCAGGGGACTGTACCCTCCCACCTTTCCCTTCGCAACCACAACTTTTTTTTTTTGTAGTTGTTAATTTAATTGCCTTTCTGTGAGGCCAAGAACAGCAGAATCCTTTATTGAATCACCGAACAGACGTTTCCAGAAACAACAGCAACATCAAAGAGCGAGAAAAAAAAGTTGCTTTATTAAGTATGATGCTAGTTCCATAGCGCTCCCCAACAACGCGTTAATTAGCTCTTAATAATTTGTAAAACATCGCAAACCTAATACGTATACATCGAAGTGAAAAGCCTCGTAAATTTCCAACCGCTAATGTTTCTCAGTCTCGCGCTTACCGAACGGCATATTCATGTCAGAAAATTGTGATAAACTTCCTAGGCATCGAAGTTGCCAACATCCCAAAGGCATTCTGCTTGACAAGTTTGCACAACTCGAGCTTGCTCGTAAAAGCATACAAAAGAATACAAGATCACAGTGAGGAACTCGAATTTTGTATCATCGATCAAACTTCGTTAAGCGCTTTTTTTATATTGAAGTCTAAACCCCTCAAGAAGTTGATTTCTTTTTTTTTTTTTTTTGTACTGCAACAGTGTTTTTGTTGTGTGTACGTGGGCAATTTGGATAATAGAATACAACCGCTAACCACGGTTACGCGAGAGCACGCGAGAACGACGCGACGCCCACTGCGTCCACCTCAAAACCGTCACGATCTTCGAAGGAGGCAGCTGAGTGGCACACCTCGGGCACTCACCCTCGGTTCTCTCCTTTGGGCACGAACCACGGCAAGATGGCTCCGGCGACAAACCAAACCAAGGTGTTCACGATCACGGGCACTGCAGCCGGCCCCATGGCGATGCGTAACAGACCTCAAGCCGACGCAGAGATTGACTGCCACGGCTCCGAGCAGATGATCGAAGGCTCCATTATCGCGCCAGGACAACTCGCTTATCTCACTTCGCACACGAAATCGCTCGAGTGAGCTTTGTAACCCCACTACTACGATACGTGCCGCGTTGGCGAGCACCGCGGGCACTCGTCGACTAGGCAAGAGTGCCGCCCCCTAGCCCTGTCGCTCGTTCCAAAAGGGGAGGGGGGGGGGGGGTAAAAATAATACGAAAACAAAGATCAGCTTAGCCTCCTTCGTCCACGTCGGATGTCACGTGTCATGACGTCACGTTCTACGAGCAGACAAGCGGGCTGCCATACGCCGACGCACACTCGAGTGATGCGATTGCTCCGACACATTTTGGAGCAGCGAAAGGGGCTTTTGTTAGAGCACGAACTTCAGGCTATTCCGAATCTAAGGAGGGAGTTTCAAATGAAACGTTATTGACTAAACCCTCGAACAGTCGAAGGGCAATCTAGTGGGGTAACCTAAACGAGCAATTCCACATCAAAATTAAATCTGTAGTGCAGCGGAGCCATTCCTATTCAAATTTACTTCAGTGCCAGCAAAGCCGCGAGCGGGAGGGCGGGACTCTGCGGAAACTTCGATTGCAAATCAAGACCATTGATGCACGCAATTTGTCAAGATATCGCAGTCTATCCAATATACAAGCGGCTGCTTTTTAAATTCAACCGCAAAATAATAATATACTTTTTTTATTAGATACCTGACGCGCGCGCGTGCATTTTTCCCACACCGGAAGAGTGCTTTTCCCCTTAGCACGCGGCTGGCGCTGTGGCGAAGCGAGCTACGCAGGGCCACGACGTCTGCTCCGCGGCTGTCGCCTCTCCGCAATGCACCCGGGCCCGGCAAGAAGCACACTTACTAGGTCTGTTAACCCGCCTGAGCAGACCGCGAACCATGAGGAAGATTGCGAAACCTTCAAGCGCAGCAACCACAACACCTATGTAAATGTTAAGTCGTTTATTTAAAATATATATATATATATATATATATATATATATATATATATATATATATATATATATATATATATATATATATATATATATATTGCTTGGGAAGCTTGGAGCTTGTTTATTCACATTCACCTGGTACATCCAGTTCAACATCCAGAAATTTTTGCTTTTGATCTTGTTTCATTATTATTATTTCTTATTTACATATATAGGGCTTATCTCAGTATTAGTATTGGCATGCTTGTTTACAGGTGCAAAGAGTGCATACTAGTATTCTTTGCATTTAATTTTTCTGGAGCCATACTGCTAGGTTGAAAATAGAACTATATTTGTCATTTCCTCAAAGAATGCCTTAAAATTTCAAGCCAAAAATGTGTCATCTGCAGACACAATAAACCCAGGGTACTTGAAAATAGTTATAAGGTAACTGAATAAAAATATACTAATTTAATTTTTTTAAGAGTTTTCAAGTGTTCTGTGTTGACAAGAGTGCAGCTTTATTGAGTAAAAAAAACAAAACAGATCCGAACTTCATTATTTTTTTATTGAACACTAAGAGGGGCACACTGACTAGTAAACTTAGTTTTGCAACAACTTATTTGACATGACATAAAAGTGTCGGAGATTAAATTAAGTTCTGTGTAGCATTTAAAAAATCTGTGTAGAAATATCCCTTAAATGCATAAAATAAAGTCCATTAACTCACAAAGAGCCAGGGTGTGAATAAAGTGCTAAGAAGCACAGCAGCTACAACCTTACTAAAATGTGAGTGCAACACTCAAGCACTTGCGTGCGAGCTCCCCACTTATCTGCTTGGAGTTTCGACACCAGCATGCTCAGTTCTCGTCTCACTGAGCGTGCACTGCTTCCGTTAGCAGTATTTCTCACATCAGCTAACAAAAGGTACAACCTACAAAATTGTGTACAAAGGGAAATAAAATGCCCCTTCAAGTCAGATGTCATGGTAGGCAGTTCATCTGCATTTAGCAACTAGGTGATGCAAGCATGGTTTCACATACTAGTACAAGTAGTAAGGTTAAACAACCATGGCAGGCCTGACAACTAAATGAACAAAGCTACCAGTAATACGCAGACCACCGTAGGACGCCGTCGAAAATTCAGGTCATCAGGCCACCGTCTCTGGAACCTGTGAAGGATTATTTGCTTAGATGAACCCTGACAAAAATTTCTTTTTTACATATAACTTATTTTTGTTTTGAGTATGTAACATATTAACATTACCGAGGACTAAAAAAATTACACACAAGAGCCTCACATACTTGTTCAAGAAAGCAAAAATAAGAAAGGAGAAATCAATTGTTTCAGTTCCTCAGAGAAGGCGGCTTGTTGAACAAGGTACAACTGACGTTAAGCTGTGCTGGAAGCTACTAGTAGGCACTCCACACCAGCATGAACTCACGCTCTGTATGCTCCTCCCTCAGAGAAAACGTCACAGTATACCCTTTTCGAAATTCCAAAATGATGCATAGATTCTGTGCGGTGGCCATTAGTTGGTCAAGCACTATGAGCACGCATTAGACACGAGCGCTTCATCAGCCTTCAGAGTGTACTCGGATCGAAACGCATTCCACACGAATGCTGCGTCAGTGCTCGGAGCAAACTTGGAACCAATCACGGGCTTCACGCCGGAAGCGATAAGACCAACTAATGGCGGCTGCACATAATCTATGCATCATTTTAGAAGTTCGGACAGGGTCTATTTGGGCGGGACCCCCGCAATTTGCATAATAATTCCGCCTCACGTACCTGCAGCTACGACCATTCACCGCGTATGACAACGGCTGTCTCGTTCTTGAGTAGTGGTCCCACCAAGGGGTTCATCTGAGACATGTAACAGCAGAGCCAACTGCAAATACAGGGAAAGTGGTTTCAAGAGTGCACCAAACGCTGTGTACTTTGGCAACACGGATGGACGAACAGATGGATGTACGTGGCTGTGCTGTACCCTCGTATAGTGTGGTAGCTTATGCCACCAAGATGGTACCTGCTGTAATGAGGTTGATTTAATTATATAATTGTGTAAACAATGTACTAAACAAGAAAGCCATGTTACGAGACACCTGCACGCTTCTTTAGCAAGCCTGCACCCCCTCCTTAAAGGGGGGGTGCACCGATTTCCGAACTTCGGTCACACATTTGTGGAAGCTGCCCTCTGCACTCCTGAAGTAAGAACAGAAAACCGATTTTGCCTGCGCGTCCTAGTTGTTCTGTATAAAAAAAGATAAATATTGGCATTTCTGGCGCCCCTCAACTCCACTCCCAGTCTTCAGGGTCACACCTGGTTCCCCTCCTAGTGACGTAATTCGGGGTGCTGTGTAGCTTCCCGTGTGCTCGTGGAGGACGCTTCCTCTCCCTCTCTCTGCTGACATTAGCGGGCGTTATGCTGCAGCTTAGAGCCGAGCGAGGTCACGTAAGCTTTTCGCCGTAGTTCCTTCGGCTGCCACTCGCGGCTACAGGTGGGGGAAAAGCTTCACTTTTGCTCTGCGATTATGCAGCGGAATCGCAACATTGTTTAATGAAGCAGATGTTTTCTCTATCCTCCGGGACACGATAAACAACGTAAAAAATGACGAGATGCAAATTCTTTTAATCTTAAAATCGTTGCACCCCCCCCCCCCCCCCCCCCCCCCACCCCCCCCCCTTAACCCCTTAAGTGCCTTGGACGAGCTGAGCTCGTCGGCCACTTTCTGGCGAAAAATGTTGTGTACGAGCTCAGCACGTCCAGTGGTTTTTTCGGTTGCCCTCAATTCCACGGACGAGCTAGGCTCGTCCGAGTAGTTTTGCGGTGCTGATCATAGATGGCGGCACTCGTGTTAGTTGGCAAATATTTTTTTCGCCTCTGCTGATTTTTGTGTAATAGACTTCAAATTTTATGTGTAATACTAGAGGAGTAACCATTAAAAATAAAAAAAATCTGGCACTTTTAGGTTAGTTTTGGGGAAAAAAAATTGGCATTAAAGGGCCTCTGACACGACAAAAAAAAAAAAAAAAAAAAATTTTTCATGCTAAACGTTGCAATGGTATATCAGGACATTACAAAAAATTGTTTCACTATAGAGTTGCATAGTTTTTTTATAAAAAATAGAAATACGAGGCCCAATTCAAAGTTCCGCCGTGCACTGTGACGTAACAGTGTACCGCAAGGTGTCGGGGCGGTCAGAAAGGAGGCATCGAGCTACGTCACTAATAGTGGGTTAACCGGAAGTCGCGTGAGTTTCACTCCTCGTGCTCTCCGCGACCCGCGCCTAAGACTTTTTTTTTTCGTTTTGTTATTCTGCTCTTCGTACGAGCGATCGTAGAAAACGAAGTTTCAGTTCCACTAGCTCTTTTATCCCTGCACCGTTGGTTAGTTTGCGTGCTTGTAAAATTTGAGGACGAAGAGTCAGTGGATCGACGTGATGGAGGTCAATGATGAAAGCGTTGCGAGTACAAGCCAGTGTACGAGTGCATGCCGTCAGTCCGATGATACAGGGCTATCGACCAACACATTGTTTACAAACAAGCCCGCGTTTGCCACCAGGCGGAGGGCACTGCGCTGGGCGCGCAGAAACCAGATTCGGCCCTAGGCGAAATCACCTGCGCATGCCCAGTACCGACAGCAGCGCCACCGCAGCGGCGTGACGTCAGAGAGTTGAGTTGGTCTATAGACCTTTCCAAAAAAGGACACTTGGCAGGTTCCATTTTCAGTGTTCGTGCGTATGGCGCGTGATTTGCTCGCTTTCCGAAGCGACGAACGTGCGCGTTCTGGACTGTGATTTAACACGTGTGGACTGTGATTTTTGTAAACAGTGGAAACGTCTATACTGGGCGCAAAACAAGCTATCAAGTTTTGAAAAAAAAAAAAAAAATTTAGAACGCTCGAGAAATTAGGGATTGCTAGCATAAGACACGCCCGATCGCATTGCTGAAGGTTGAGACCCGAGGTCGTTGAATCATTGGATCCTCTCCAAGCTGTAGATGCCTGCCGTCTAAAGAATACGAACTGGTGAGTGTACCAAGTACAAGTAAACGTCGAGCACAAAGTATGTATTGTGTCTAGAACATGAGTATAACTTGTTTACTGGGTGCTCATGCGGCCGATGTATGTCTCATCAGAAATGTTGCAGTGTGATCTCTTTTTCAGTTTGCTGAAATACCGGACAGTCCCTCACACAGCACCTTCTAGGCATTGTAGTTGATCACGTCAATTCACTGGACTCCGCTTCTTCTACCTTTACAGCAACATTAAGCGTGAAAAAGCAAATAAAAGCAGCCTTGTCTGCTTGGATCGCTCGTGGAGGTGCGGAGAATAACAAAAATATTTTAAAAAATATTACACGCGCTCGCGGTAAACACGAGGAGAGATACAACTCACGCGACTTCCAGGGATGCCTCCCTTCTGACCGCCCCGACACCTTGCGGTACACTGTTACGTACCAGTGCACGGCGGGAACTTTGAATTGGGCCTCATATTTCTATTTTTTATACAAAAACTATGCAACTCTATAGTGAAACAATTTTTTTGTAATGTCCTGATATGCCAATTCAACGCCTAGCATGAAAAAAAATTTTTTTTTTTTTGCGTGTCAGAGGCCCTTTGAAGGGGCCCTGCAATGACTTTTTACTGGTTTTTAATTTGCACCGAACCTAAGCGCACTGAACGTAGTAACTTAATGAAACTTTTCTTTTCGCAAAATTCGCTTTATTTTGAAAGTTATAGGCAAATTAGAATTACAAAAACAAGCAAAAAATAACCTCCTTCGTGACGTCGTAGGTCCTGGCTTCAGTGGCCGTGAACTGGAGGAGAGATAGTGAGCTCATCGAACCGCTCACGGCTGCCGCACTCCGTGTCGACGGCTCGAGAGGGCGCCACTAAAGCGTGTGTTGGATAGGCTGTATGAAGCGGGCGGCCAGGGCGGCTCGCATTGCATTTGCTGCGCGATTAAAGACTATTCGGCATAACACTTCATTGGCCGCAAATGACAGCAAACACGGGGTAAAATCAGTACAGAACGGGAGCCACTTCGCGCTGCCATACCGCTAAATGGCCTTTCTACGCTCCGAGACCTTTCTACGCTCGTCGTTCGTCGGCGCCTCATCCCACTAGCCCTTTCTAATATGCGCCGCTTTTCCCGCCGCTTGGTGGCAGGTATGTCGACGGGTCATTTCTTGTTTCCGTACTTTATAAACTGCATTTGTTTCTTTTCTGATCTAAAATACTGAACAAAAACTACTTTCATACATAATTGAAACGGTTCGCGACACTTATATTTTGTATCTCGACTAAAAAAAAAGCTTTTAGCGACTCTGACCAGTAGTAAGCCCAGGACCAAAAACGTCACATTTCGCGCGCTTTCGGTACCGCGGGTCGCCCTCGTCGGTGGAGGGGGTTTCCGCGTCGTCCGGTTTAAATATGAGGCACTGATATTTAGTCACTCTCTCCGTGCCCGTTGGCTTGCCCGAACCCCAAGAGACGTGGAAACCGCAAAAAAGGTAGACGCTTAAATATGATTGCAGGGCCCCTTTAAGGGGTTAAAGCAGCTGTGCAACGATTTTAAAGTTGAAAGAATTTGCATCTTCTACTTTTGACATTGTTTATCTTGTCACAAAGGACACAAAACATAATTCCTTCCTTCGAAATGTTGCGATTCCACCGCGTAATCGCGAGGCAAAAATTAGAATATTTCCCGACCAGCAGCCGCGGGTGGCGGCCACGAGAACCACGCGGTATGACGTCAATGGGGGACTTGTAGAAAGATACGAAGTTGTGCGAATACCTGCTTGATAAAAGGTAATTTGTTTATAAATCTTGTCGTTCCAACATAAATATAAAAGCGTCAAAAACCTGGCGCCGGAGGGCGGGGGCAGAGGGCCTTAGCGGCAGAGCCGGACATGAATGGCCGGACCCGGACAAGATTTTTCTCCTCTCGCCTTGTTGATCGCGATGCCCAAGCACGTGGTCACGTTCGGGTGAGTTCTCGCTGCTCACTGATGGCTCTAGAGAAAGCTTAATCGGGACCCCGCACGTCCCCCATTCACGTCACAGCGCACGTGACTCGGAAGAGGGTAAAGGAGTTGAGAGATGCCGAAAACCTCAATCTTTGTCGATTTTTAAAATAAATACTAGGACATGCAGGCAAAAGTGATTTTTTCTTCTTTACTTCAGAAAGGTCGAGACACCAACTCCCAAATTATTTAAGCCAAGCACTGAAATTGTTGCACAGGTCCTTTAAGGCCCGTTCACACACTTGCAACCTCTTACAGCAGAGAGCCTTGGAACCTCTTAATATATCTTACGACGAGAGGACACACTGGCGCCATCCATTGGGTAGCAGTGTAAACTTGGCGGTCGGGCATATTTTTTTTTATCTCGCGCATTATCCTATTTTTTTGGCTCGAAAAACTTTTGTCAACGTTATAAACGAGCCTTTCTCATAGGTATTACGCACATTGGACCTCGCAAATCCCGCAAAACCTTCGCTCTTGTGAAATGCAGTTCCAGGGACACCTCATAGATGGCGCCAGCGTGCCAGTGTGTTCTCTCGTCCTAAGAAATTTTAAGAGGTTTCAACAGGTCTCGTCTCTCTCGGTCGTACTCAGTTGCAAGTGTGTGAACAAACCTTTACTGGAGTAAAAGAAAAAAAAAATGTCAAGGTCTCAATGAAAAATCTTTTTTCAGTTTCCCTACTTCTTCCTTTGGTTTTGTCTTTCATGTCTAAGTGCTACATGTTACTTAAAATATACTAAGCTTTGTGGCTTAAAAGTTCAGAGCTACCTAGCTGAGACTCCTAGAAGTGTCTACCAGTGCCTCACTCAGCATTCGTGCTGTAAGACTGTACTTCTTGGTCATTCATTTGGTAGCTGAGTTTGACCTGGTAGCTGAGTTTGTGACGTCACCCTGTGCTTTTCTGTTCCCTCGACTTATATGTTCTTTTCTGCCCCAGTCTCAGGTTTATTCAACATGGTGAACATTCACCAGCTCACCTGCACCCTTACTATATTATCACTAGCTCAAGTGTGAAACATTAGCATAAGGGTAAGAAAGCACGCTGCTTGAAGTCGAAAATAAAAAGATGTGTTAAGTTGTGCCACACCAAAGGCAATTCAAACCTGTCGTTTCAAGCTGTACATTACAGAAACTTAGACATGAAACTTAGAAATGGGGGCAGAGAGGGAGCAGAGCATTTATATCTTTATTTAACTCTGTAGAGTAACGAAGTTAACTCAGTTGAGGTTAGTTTAGGAATAGTGAGTGCTGACATTGGTGATCCGAGAGGAAATGTCAGAGAATAAAAGAAGGTCGGCGAAAGGAAGCAGATGCAAGGTGAGGTGTGTTCGTTTTGCGGCGACTGGTTGAAACTGTTTCGTTGTTCATCAACTTTAGGTTTCACTTCATGTGATTCTTGCTGCCGGTGTTTCTTGTAAACTAAACAGTAAGCTATCACCATGCAAGGAATAGCTTACTATTTTTCTGTTTAAAGGGGTGCTCCGGCGATTGTTTGAGCTACGTCAACTAACCATATTTTCTGACTCCCCGGCCTTTACCCTTTCCTGCATGCTATTTAGTATCGCGAAAATCATAATAGTTATTGTCAAATTGGAAAATGAAAATGATGCAAAAACCAACATTTGAATATACCCGCACTTTTCAGTGCCGTGACGTCATGGCGGGCAGGCTTGCCAGTAGAGCAAGCAGTCTAAAGAATAGAAGATGCCAATCATTTGTTCCGTGCTGGAGCGCGGGTACTGGAGCGAGCTTCCAAAGCATTCATTTGACACCATGAAACTGCTTGGAATCAGTTGGGAACAAATTCTACAGTCCAAAGAGTGAACCCCTGCCTTCCACTGACGTCACTTTTTCGTTGTTGCCAGTAGAGACTTTCAGTTTGAAAAACACGGTGAGGACCAAAACTGTAAATTCGATAACTTTGCGAAAAAAAATATATTTTGACCTAATATTTGGGATTCTATTTTAACGGTGTTTGTTGGCGAGCTTAGCAAAATTTCAAGAAAATCGGAGACCATGAAGAAGGACCAGCGATGGCAGCATTTATGCTCTTCGGCTTTGGGGCAGCCGAAATCCGTGGGAAGATGGTGGACCATTTCCTAGATTTATTATACAAACTTCGATGTAACACACAGTACCTGTCAATAATCTTGTAAGGCTAATTTGCTAATCATATCTAGCTAACAATGCAATATATGGTGGACACCGGCTGAGGGGATCGAGCTGTTAACAGGGACCATGAATTAGCAAAACTGTCACCGAAGTAATAAATAGGAGAGCTTTACTCACAAAGTATAACAGAGTACTGCCGTGATGCCAATCATGGTCTGGATCATCCTATGGAAAGGAAAAAAACACCCTCAATTTTTTGGTCTCGCAACATTGAAAGATCGAGCAAAGAAATTAATTTAGTTTACCGCAAATAACACATGCTACCCATTCAGATCCTCGGTGCAAGCTTCAGCGCTCTTGCACTGGGCGCAACACGAGCGATTGTGGAAAGATTCCGATGAGCACTTGCGAAGCGGCAGCTGCAGTAGCGGACCACGCTTTGAGTGTGTCCGTCGTGCACGCGCGCTCAATGCAGCGCAAGCATGATTCAAGGCAACATGCTCGCGCTTGTGCAGGTTGCCGCGGCTGACCGAGCGCGAGGCTTCTGACAGTCCGTCGCGTGCAAGCGGCTCGTTAAATAGCGCAAGGTCGGTGTACCGTCCTCGTGCTATCGCGCAACCTGTTTAGATGTTGGAGGACAGGCAATATGAAAAGTAACAAGCTGGGAACGTACCCTCTGTTGTCTCCTTTGGGCACGAACCACGGCACCCCGGCCCCGACTCCGAGCCAGAAAAGCGTGAATAATGACACCGGTAGAGCCGAAGCAACCATCTCGAAGGCCTTGAGTTGTGGCCGTTAACGTTCAGGTCAAATGTTCCAAAAAGGAGAGGAAAAACAACGCCCCTGTCTTCGCTAACCTTCTTCAGAGCTGATGAGCTGAGCGAATCAAATTGATCAAATGGACAGAAGATGCTGCCGCAGTTGCGTTCGCTTGATCCATCCTTGAACTTCTGCGATTGTAAAACGTCAAGATAATGTCACGTGACTAAATGTAAATAGTTTTATAAACTACACCAATACTACTGTTTTTTTACTGCTTTTAATGACAAAATTAATTTTTTTAGTTTCAATGCAATGCAACTTGAGTGTTCTATTAAATTATTTTATAAAATAAGGTGTTAGTCGGAAGGAAGGTAAGTAGGATAGCTCTTAAGCCAATCCAGTCCGAACCGACAGGAGCCTCGATCGCATCAGCTGATTTTTGTAGGCTCTTGTTTATATCGCGGCCTACTGTAGTATTTACCGCATACCAATCTTCAAACATAAATGGTGCTGGCTTTCTTGATTCTCTCCGTTTCGGAGAAGGCATCGGGCGTCATTCACTCAACCGCCTACAGCCTGAACCGAGTGAGAACGTCCCACAGCGACGAGTTGAACACGGTCCGCGATGAGCCCGACGAACTTGAAGAAGACGGCCACCGCGGCCCGAGCGAAATGAACGAAGACCACAAAGCCCAGTGCGACCTCTTCAAGCGGGTGCACCAGCACGTCGTCGAAGACATGAAATCGGCCTTGCACCACTCCTCGACCGCCGGCGCCGAGGCCTCCCTGCACCCCATCGAAAAGAAAGGCGCGTTCTTTCTGAACGACGCCGATTCCCCAGAAAGCATAGTAGTGTGGCATTCGTTCGGAGGACTGCTGCTTCGTGCTGATGTGCGACAGCGACGAAAACATCTCCCTGGGCGGCCAGATATTGAGACAGATAATTCACAGTATCTCGTGCCACGTCGTGTTCGTGACGCCGTCCGAGCTGCTCGCGAAGGCTGGACTGGTGCACGCGATCGTCAAGCTCTATCTGCCTGCGGGGAAGCTTCTGTTTGTGAATCAGAACGTTGTGAAGCAGTATGAACAGTTGCTGCAGAGAGTGGCCGCGTGAAGGGGAGTTTTTAAGCATCCGGTTTTATTTGCCCAGTGCGCACTTTAGCTAGGGGCACATGACAACTCTGATTATTCAGATGCTTTTTTTTTTATGTTTACTGACACCTGACTTTTAGGCAGAAGCTCTGCTACTAAAACACGGACCAAATACGTCGCCACATGCTCAATTGTAATCGATATCATGCCGAGAAAATCGGCAGTCTTTCTGGACTTATGTTAGCTTGATATTTTCTCAACTACGTGTCTTTCTAGTGTAAATTATGTCCAATCAACCAGTATGTCTATGCCAAACACGGCTGCAGCACTACGTATGTTAGAGACTAGGCAATCACCTTTAACTGAAACTAAATGATTACCTAAAACCGCTTCAGCTTTGCAGCAACGATGTCCAGAATGCACTAAATTTGTGCAGAGGTGTCCTTCTGAGTGGAATAAACTTTCGCTGTGCACAACAATAGCTGCAGATCTGATAAGTTCATGTCACGTGGGTGCTGGATGGGACTTGCTGATATGTCACTTGTACCAAGGGGATTCCAAAAAATTATTCAAGAGCTGTATGCAACAGTAGACACACTATCATAGACTCAATAATTGAGTATGTTTATAGCGTACTAAAGTGGTAGCCTCAGCCAACAATGAATAGCTGTTTCACTTCTAAAAATATTATTATAAACAAAATTAAGTTATTTAGTCTAAATTCTCATATTTGTGACTGCACACTGTTCAATCATAGATGCTCCAAGTGTTCTCACATGCCGTCTTTCCCGTTTGTGTATCTGTAGTGCACTGTCTTCCATGCCCATAGCACTGAAAGGAAGATGCACAAGAGACACTGACAACCAACAGTGTTACAGTAACTGTTCAGTGACCAAGTGACCAAACTAAAATGAGACGTACCATTCTCAGCTTCTACGAATTTGAGAGAAAATTTTCACTAGTTGAGGTTTCAATCGAGTTAACATTAGCCTAATTACGATCACTGTGGGAAAATCATGATATGTAATGTCTGGGCTCTAGTAGTCTTTTACTCCTATTATGCTTCTGTCAAAGGTGACTGCAATGTGCTGCAGGGCTAGACTGTGTACAACGTTGCCACGGCAGCATAGCTGAAGCCATTAGTTTTCAGATTCTGTGAATTAGCATTTGGACAAAGTATGTGCATGTCGGCTCTAGCTGATATGGGCAATGAAAAGAATATGCTCTTCTTAGCCGATAAAAAGGTTTTATTAAGGTTATATAAAAGGTTTCATCAAAAAAGTGATTGAAATTGCTTTCCCTCATGCACCACAACATACAAGGCCTCACCCAACTTTGGGCTTCTTCACTGCACCGCACTCATCATCTGATTTTGCCACGCATTCCTTGTCATCCTGTTCCAAAAGATCATCCAGGATTCGTCGTCTTCCAGACCGAACCAATCGTCCAGGGTTTTCTGCTTGGAGTCTGCACATGTCTTGAGATCCACATCGTAAAAGTTATCCTTGCTTAGCCCTGCCTTGCTCAAAGTATCGAGCTTATTCCGCACCAACGGCCAGATGTAATCATCGGCTGTTCCTTTTGCCACGAGGTACTGCACCATCACACAGTTCTGCTGCCCTATCCTATGCACCCTGTCCTCCGCTTGTGTCAGAATCCCGGGATTCCAGAACAGCTCTGCAAACACAACCAGGCTGGCCGAGCTCAGCGTGATGCCAGCATTGGCTGCCGTGATGCTGAGGACGGCGACTTTGCACATGTCGTTGTACTGGAACTTGTCGCAGAGCATCTTGCGGCGTTCCGGAGACGTCTTGCCGTCGATGCGGATGTGGCTACAGGACTTCTTGTCCAGGAGCTCGCACACTGCATCGATGACCACCTGATGGTGCGCGAAGCACAAAAACTTCTGGTCACTTTCGAGCAGGTCTTCGAGGTACTTGCAGATGGCCTTGCACTTGTGGAGTCCAGTCTCGCGGAAGTATGTGAGAAGAACTCCCCTCCGCTGCATCCCTTGGATGCTCTCATTCTGCATTTCCTTCGCCATGTGTTGGAGGACCTTGTCAGTGGTCTTGATGGTCAACGGATCCAGGACAACCACTTGTCTCTGCTTGGCGGGCAGCTGGGATAGAACTTCTGATTTGAGTCTGCGGATCATGATGCTCTTTTCCAAGAGCAGCTGGAGTTCTTGCATGTTCGACGAGCCTGAGTAGTCCCACCCCCACTGGGTCACCTTGCCGTTGCAGTACCGGATCCCATACTCCTGGATGCTGGGAAAGCACTTGGGTCGCACGGCACAAATCTGGGTGTACAGCTCAATGGGTCTCGAGAGAGCAGGCGTCCCGGTGAGTAGCAGGACACGTTTGGCCTTTGCAATGACCTTCTGGCAAGCCTTGGTGCGAGCTGCCTTGTGGCTCTTGATGAAGTGGCTCTCGTCCAGAATGACAACCTGGAACTTGCCACGGATATCGTCCACCTTCCGTGACAGCAGGTCATAACTTGTGATGACGACCTGATGGTCCTTGTCGACCTTGTCGGAACCCGTCACCAATACCGTCACTTGGTCGTCCCTGAGGGATGGCATCCAATGCAAGAAGGCCTCCTTCCACGTGAACCTGACGGAAGATGGGGCCACCACGAGCACAGGCCATTCTTCCCTGAAGTAGCAAGCCACGGCTATGCTCTGGATTGTCTTGCCAAGCCCCATGTCATCTGCAATCAGGAGTCGTCCGTTGCGTCTGATCGCTGTGCACACCCCTTCTTTTTGAAATGGGAGCAACGCTTGTTCGAGCTTGCAGTCGATTCCACTCAGGCTGACTTCATATTCCTCCGTCGGTGCTGCCTCAAATACCTTCAAGACGTAGGATGGAATCTCTGCCACCAGCACGTTAGGCGCAGAGGCTTCAGTTTCTGCACCAGCTCATTGTGGCTGCTCAAAGCGAAGCTCCACCTCCTCTGAACGGCGTCATAGCTGCGCAAAGGAATGGTCTTAAATATTTCGATCATCTGTTGGTGATATGGTACGTCCACAACAAATCTGCTTGGGGAGACCAGGATGCACGAACCGTTGACGGTCTTTGCTGGAGGCGATCTGATGGCATCGGCTTTAAAGATGCCGTCTTGTTGGCATGGCCCTGCTCGGCTGTGGCCCCATGACTGAGGTGAGTTTTGAGTACTCCACTGAGGCTTTTGTACTTGATGGTAAAAAGTGGACGTTTTGCTTGTTTGACCGTTATATGTGGTTGCAGTCTGAGATGGAGCATGAACGTAATTTTTAGACGGAGCTGCGGTTGCTGCTTGTGATGCGCTCGCCTTTAGTCGTTCCGCCCGCTTTTCAAGAGCCTTGCGACGGTTCTCTTCGATCAATTTCTTCTGTGCCTCTGTCAGCGCGTCATTGGCGTTCATATCTGTGCTTATTAAACGCAGTACGCATTTCAGACGAAAAGAGGAGAGGAGACAATAAGTATCATGTCATATCATAACTCCTGAAATCTGAAACCTCAAAATACCGTCTTCAAAGAACATTTGAAAGTTTACCCTTCTGTGGAATCAACGAGCTTGCGTGAAATCAACGGTAAAATCCGTGAAATAATAGATGGATGGAGGTGCCCAATCTGACTTCACCCTTTGGCTTAAAGAAGGACACTTGCGCCATCTAGCTAGTAAAACGTTGGCCTATTTCGTGATTTTGCACTACCGTGCGGCCTCTCAATGAATTTGCTTTTATTTTGATAAAATTCACGCCAGGCGTGAATTTGATTATGGGTTTTATATTTTCCAAAATCGAAGCGATCCCAACGACTAGCATATTGGGTAGTGGTTGACCACAAAGTTTCGGTTTCGATTTGCCAACCTCACTTCATGGCAGCGACAAACACGGTGCTTACATTTTGGAATATGCAACTTTCCTTACATTTATAATGCTATACGTGTTGCCTACTCATAAATATGGAATGCTGGGGAACGTTTTTACGGGCTCCCGATGTGAATGAGCTTGAGCAAAGGTAAACAAAGGACGACGATGGCACAAGAGGTATACTGAGCCGGTCATACTGTGGCATCGTCTATTCATTGTCCTCGAGTTTATATATATATATATATGGTGGTTCAAGTCACCAGGCTCGATCTAAAATGAACCGTAAAAATCGACGCCTGCACGTAGCCTTCTAAACTTTTCGTCAAAGGTGTGTTTCACAGGTCGGAATTTTCTTGTAAAATTACAAAGCGTAGTTCTCTTTTAGTAAAAAATGGGGCCAAGAAACTTGCCACGGTCTACGGCGGGCGGCGACCCAGACGGCTCCAGCTGGCGTAGTGTGCTGTTGTATTTGAAGCAGGACGGTCTTTAAGTTTTGCTTTTATTGTTCGCAATTATTTTTTAACCGAAGGTACATTTCAAAAAGATTATATTCATTATAAATAATAAACAACGGTGGTCGCGAGCCGTTGCGATAAGGAGGTAGCGCCATATATCAATACGAACGCCAAATACACCTCGTTACAGGACCCCTGTCGTCTGCGTTGCTGCCGCCGTAGACCGTGGCAAGTTTCTTGGCCTTATTTATTACAGAAAGAGAGCTACGCTTTGTAATTTCACAAGAAAAACCGACCTGTGAATTACGACGAAAAGTTCATAGCGAGTTCGTTTCGCACGCACTGGCACCGTTCGAGTTCTCTCCCAGAATGCATCGCACTCGCAGAGTGTTGCACGGAGAACTGGACTCAAACCACTCAAACGAACACGCCAAATGCACCGAGTGCATGGATGGATGATGGATGAATACGGCTGAGCCTTTGGATCGGGCGGTAGCTTACGCCACCTAGCCATTTTGTCTTACCCTTTAAAGGGTACCTTCAAAGAAAAAAAGTGTATTTTTAAACAGCCTATTTGGGACAAGCATGTCACAAAACAATTTTTCCGCAAAAACAAAATTTTTTACAGAAATATTTATTGCACGAGACTGATTTTAGTTTGCGGCTATTTCGTCCGTTTTAAATCGCGCGCCACAAAGTTGGTATTATACGTCACAGAGTGGACCACTCCGCGCGCTTCGAAAGAGCGGGATTTTCAAATGTGGAGAAGTTGTGACCACGACTAAATTACGTCCTGTGGCGTAAATATTGCTAGAAAAAAATTGTTTTTTCGCGGAAGATTTGTTTTGTGACATGCTTGTCCCAATTAGGCTGTTTAGAAAAACACTTTTTTTTTTCTTTGCAGTTACCCTTTAAGCTTAGAATATTTAAATGTGAAAACTATATTCACTCCATACTGAAAAGAAAGTGAAGCTATAAACCCCCTTGCCATCAGTTAATAAGAAAATGCCTAGTTTTCTCTCGCTTTCTGCCACCATTCACTTAATCTTTGCTTGGTAATCTCTACTGTCTTGAAATCCACTTTTCCTTCGCTGTCTCTAAAACCCAAGGACCTTATTAAATCTATGTTGTCTTCGATATGCATAGGGTGAAGCCCTTTACAGTAGAGTATCAAGTGCTCAGCCGTCTCGTCCTCCTCTCCACAAGCAGCGCACACTGTGTCCATTTCCTGGTACTTCGCTCTGTATGTTCTGGTTCGCAAAACACCTGTCCTTGCCTCAAACAACAATGAGCTTCCCCTAGAATTGTCATAAATGCATTCTTTGGCAATAACTGTTTTGTTCATCTATAGCCTTCCAGAGCCTTCTTTGTCTGCATTCCCTCTTGCCACCGTTTATCTACAAACGTTGGTCGCTGTAACCTTACAGACGGCGTAAATTTCCGCAACCAGCGGCCTACAAAGCAGCTGGTTGCGATATTTTTATAATCGCTTACACTGAAGAAAACTGATGATGCTATTCCAGTCTCAGGGCTATTAGTATGGTTAATATTCACCAGCTCGCCTGCACCCGTACAATCTTTTCTATGATGATGCTGTCCAAGCAGAAGCTTGATCTGTTTAAGCATGGTATTATGCGTGAACCACTTAAAGGGGTTATGACACGGAAATTAAACGGATAGATTATTCTTGAAATGGAACCTGCTATATGATACTTAGCATATACACCAAGTTACGCGATTTTTAGAGCTCTGGTAACTGCAATATTCAATTTACGAATTTTTATCATTTCATTTGGCGACCAGGCAACACTGCCCAAGTTAGTCACACCATGGCGTCCATAAACCACGTGACCATGAACGCTCTCTCATTTTAGGCGCCCTCATGATCGCCCAAGCTCTCCTCGCCGCGGGCCGCGGTACGAACAAATACTTTACTAGTATTTGGTACGAACAAAACCGCTCACGCAACTCGGTAACCCGAAAGCTATTCTCGCTCTCGCTCTCGCCCCCAGCCCGTTGACCTTCAACCCTGCATGCGCCTGCGAGATATCCCCGAACGACGGTGACCATGGCGAGTACGTCCGTAACTCGTCGTCGCTGGAGCTGGTCGCCAGCGGGGCGCAGTCAAAATGAACAGCTTCCAACATCTCTTGATAGCAATCACTCATCGCTGCTGCGATCAATGTCGAACACTTTGACAAGGCGAGCGATGCCGTCGACGTAATCGTCACGGACCGCATGCTCGAAACGTGGAATTTAAACGAGGAAGCTGAGGCTCGAGACGCCAAGAGAGCCAAGTCTGTGAGTGCGTGCAAGGGGACGCCGCGCTGGAGGCTGGCTACGTCACCAGCCCCCAGCTCCGCCCGGATCTGCCCCTCCGAGGGACCCGCATATAAATCGATTTACCACGAAACTATCGTGCCGTTTTCAAAACGAATTAAGCAGGATTATAGGAACATACAATGGGTCCTAGTGAGGGCGTCGAGAACGAGAGCTTTCTCGAACAAAATACGACGGAGCAAGTTAGCTGACGTAGGTAAATGTTAAACATAATGATGTTGCCCAAGCCTCGGGTAAAGTCACTATGTTTAGCTTTCTCTGATGCTTATTAGGCAGTCACATGTTTCTGCTGGGGGAGTTTTGTCGACAAATGTTCAATTTTTCACTCGCACACGGATGGTGATAAACATCTCGGGGGCCGCTGATGCGTTTGTTCTAGGGTGAGGTCCGCAACTTTTTTCGAATCGAAGTTCGAGGATCGAATCAAGCGATCGGAAGGTTCGAAAGATTCGCCTTTTCGAATTTTTCTAGTCGTAAAATTCGACGTAAGTCGAATTTTCCGACTTGTTAAATCTAAGAAGTTCGAACGCTTTTCCGTACCGCGAACTTGATTCGCTAAAAATCGATCCTTTTGCGAACTTGCCGAATTATTAGTGCAATAGAATTCCGAAAGGTTTCGAACTTTCGAATCCTGAAAAGTCAAAGTTCGACGAACTTCGAACATTTTAGGGTAAAAGTTCGACGTACGTCGAACTTCGAAAGACCAGCCGGACGGTTCATTTGGAATTCAATAGTGAGGACATTCTAATTTTTTGTTCTGCGAACTTTTACATGCGGTGTTTCCGTTCTTTACGAAGACAATGCCTCTATTCAAGGTCTGGCATGCGTAGTTTTAAATAAATAAATTCCCGAAGGAGCGAGGAAGGACGACGGGTTTTGACGATTATCGTTTATGCCAGATTTGAAGCGCGATGTAGCCGAAGCTATTTATGGTAGAGAATGTTAAACTTTTAAGAATGATCTATGTATAGCCTAGATACGTCGTCTTAAGATATCACTTTTGTTATTCAAGGTGAGTTTCGAAGAAATGTCCAAGCATGTATCTACATGCAATTATGCCCTAAACTTGGTATTATTTTCGTCTAAGTCGTTTGAGGTATCACATTTAAATTAACACCACAGACAGTACATATCATTGCCATCTGCAGAATACAAAATAATGTATTTATTGTTTTTTCACGTTAAGGAATAAATTAACTCATGGGAGAAGATTTTAATATTGTTCAAGTTCAGCACGTCATTAAAAGAAAACATATTTTTTTTTCGCTTCACGTTCCTGGGACGTGTTTCTTTTAGCCTGTACACAGTTTTGTAGGAGAAAGTTGTTTCGAAGTTATGAACCTCTGAATATGCAAGAATACAACACATCTGGCGAGTTCTTGATAGTTTTTTCTTTCTCCAGCTTTTTATCCCCGCATTTAGTAATTTTTTTTATTATTATTATTTTTTTTTTGCCATTGGCACCAGTTATTAGGTCGTAAAGACATAGCTTTGAACTTCCGAACCACTAAGCATGTGACGAGTAGTGCCTTCTGACAAGGAGTTTCTAACATGACCATCTACGCGATCTTTTATGCAGTGAAGAGCGACAGTAGCTATACATAGGCATAAATAATTTCAGATTAAAATAAGCTCGACCACGCCCTCTTTCCCCGTATTGTTTTCTTTAACAGTCCGAATATCTGGAAGGGGGAAGGGGGCTGAGGCCCCCCCCCCCCCCCCCCCCCTCTTCCCTCCCCCGTTTTTCCTCTTCCGACGCCACTTGTATGGTAGAACGCTCCTCGACCTCGAGTTGTGTCGGCTTCTGTGCTTTTTGCGAGGCGATTCCTCCGTCCCAGAAAATAAACCTCCAGGACAATTACAAACTTAACTTACTATATACGCCAGCGTCACTCGGCGGCGTTCGATCGGATTACTACCAGCGTGCCAGGGGTGGGGAGGTAGTTTGCCAGGTCGCCTTCAAGGTTTTCTGAGCCTCAACCTCCTGCCCGCCCCATGCCATTTCGAACTGGATGAGTATCGTAAAACAGTGTGTTCGGGTGATCACTACTGCGTGATGCACGTTAATGACCATCCCGGGCTGGCGGTCACAATTCCTGATCTATGGTCACACGTCACTCTGCACTGGCAAATATTCCAGCACATCCGGGACACTTTGTCGGCTGACCAACTTCGCAGAGCCTAGGTATCACACCCTAACTTTTCTAAAATTGATTTCGTGGAAACCAAGTGAGTCGTGAATACGTTATTTGAAACTGAAACTGTGGAGGAACTTGAAAACTGGACTTCGAACTTTGAAGAACTTGGACTTGAAAAAAAATTCAAAAATCTTGAAGTTTTTTTTTTTTTTTTTCGAATGTCAGCGTTAAAAGAGAATCGAAACTTTCGAAGTTTTCGAACTTTACGCAGAAAGAAATTCGAAATCTTCGAATTTATCGAACCTCAAGTAAAAAAATATTCGAAATATTCGAACCCGAAATTTTTGAAACCGTGAAAGCTTCGAACTTTTCGAATTCGAAACTCTACTGTCATCGAAAGTTGCGAATTTTTTTAATTCGAACCTCGGTCGGTACGAAAATATCGAAATTTTTCGATATCGAACCTCAGTTCGCTTCGCAAATATCGAAACCTTTCGAAATCGAACCTAGGGTGGTTCGCGACATCCCTAGTTTGTTCTGAGCATTTCTTTACACACTGGTATATTTCAGCGTCTGTACGATAACAGAGCGACTTAAAACCTGCAAATAAAGCACGGTTTGTCAATTGCTTCCTTCATAAAGTAGCAGAAGCTCACAATTCAAGCTCGCGTTTGATTCCGTTGCCCGCAGGACGCGATTTCAATCTGAAAATCTTTTTTCCTTTCGGTTCCGCGACACATCGTAGCAGACGACTTTCGTCGTCTGCTCCCGCTCCTCGCCGGCCTCGCCGGAGCGAGGCATGACGGGATTGCATTTCGGCGCACTCCCAATTTTCTCGGTGCAGCGAGTGCACGCACGCGTGGGGTGTCGGCGCTGAAACGAACTCGGAGAGTGCAAACACTTGTGGAGTGCCGGCTGAAACGAACCTGCTCCACGCTGCGAGTGGGCACGCGTGGGCACGCGTGCCGTGAAACGAACTCGCTATTGCTACGTGCAGGCATCGATTTTTACGGTCCATTTTAGATCGAGCCTGGTGACTATATCCGTGAGCCGGGATGGGATGGTCATGCTGCCCTCTGGAGTGGCAGCCAGGCCGCTAGAAATGAGATAGCAATTGAAAATCTCGAGAGAATGTCACGTCCCTTTTCCTGTGGAAAGTCCAGGGCTTAAAGTCTGGGGGGTCTCAGGGGGTCTCGGACCCCCCCCCCCTGATTTTAACGGATGGTCTGGGACCCTCCTCCACAGCCCCAGCATTATTAGTGAAATCAAAATCATAACTTGAAAATAGCTTGTTTTCAGGGATGTGACATTTGGGAATTAGCAATTTCAGGGTTGCAGGTACACCGTGGGCAGAGTCAGCAGTGGGGCTTATTTTATGTGCATCTAGTACACCTCGTCAGAACCACTGTGCATGGCACCGGCAACCTTCTAGCATGTGATGGACACCGTACTGGCAGGCCTCAAATGGCAGAGCTGTCTCGTTTACCTCGACGGTGTCGTGGTATTCTCGGCCAACTTCGACGAGCACTTGCGATGCCTCCAGGCCGTTCTTCGAGCAGTCAGGACCGCCGGACTCACCCTCAAGCCTGACGAAGTGCCGGTTTGCCTACGGCAAACTGAAGTTCTTAGGCCAAGTTGTGAGCAATGAAGGTGTTCGCCCCCCCCCCTCCCCCCCCCCCCCCCTTCTCGTAGGGACCCCCCTCAACTCACGGGAGACATTAAGCACTGGGAAAGTCGATCACTCGTTGTGAATTTGGTGTCCTTTTTGTTCGTCTATTTTTATTTGGGACAATACCCTTGTACTTTTCGCGGCCAAAACACACAAAGGTGATATTCCGTTCCGCGCCATTGTCTCAGAAATGGCAAGCCCATGAGTCAACAGTTCTGGCAAGGATATCCTGTCCCAAGTAAAGGTAAACGACCTCTTCAGAATACCAAATTCCCAACGAGTCATCGACTTACTGCAGGAAAAAGGTGAGGGACGCGGAAGAACATACTCCTACTCTTCGCCAAGCATAGGCAGGCTCTACGGCCGCTGGGGGTTCGTGTTTCACAACGAGGGCTCTCACGAAGATGAACGGGTGCAATGCAAGCTAGCGCTGACTTTATTTTCGTGCATTGCTCAAATGTACTACTTCGTCAACGGAGCGGTTGAAACCGAAACCATGGCTGCTTCTTTTGCAGAGGGGGTTGTGGCGGCGTTAGAGTTCCTGTATAGCGGCGTTAGAACGCCGAGTTCTGACTGGCTCTGATTGAAAGATAGTGGGTAGACCTCAAGGCAGCTTGCTTTGAGGTCTACCCACTATCCTTCAATGAGAGTCAATCAGAGCTCGGTGTTCTGACATGACCCCGACCCCTGCAAAAGAAGCAGACAAACTTGCGCTCCGCACGCATCGCAGAAAAAAAAAAAAAAAAAAAAAAAAATCAGATGGCCTCAAAAGAGTCAAGTATCGCGTTTCTTTTTCTTTGTGCCGCCAACTCCGTATTCACGGAGAAGCGGTCACGTGCGCCGAACTGGATCCAACCTTCATGAAGGAAAAGGACCTTGCAGGCGCCAAGTTTCGGCGGAGAATGTTTCTCGCTCTGCCTTTACGAAAAACACACCCCACACTAAAATTGAACGAACTTGAAGGTTCCTTGAGCGTTGGACATTATGTGCAGCCACTGATAACACTATAATCGCATTGTTTTATAACGCGAGCGATGTTTTAAAACATGTTTCCAAAGTCTGGGACATCGCGTTGCTCGAGTCTGCGGCGCTCGCGGAGTGATACGCGAACGGTCACATCCGGGCACTTTGGATCAGACAACAACGCGTAGCTACGGCTTTGAAAGGGACGACGTTTTCGTCGGTTACTATGTTCTACCGATGGCATAGAGAAAAAGAGAACACAAATGACGAGACGACGGCACACGCGCGGCGTGTCACCGGACTATATCTTCTCCGCTCCGTTCACCTCAGCACGCCGCCTCACAGACACGCCATCCGCGCCTCCGCATCTCCCGAAGAAGCGACGGTCGTTTCCCGCAGTGCAGCCTTGGATCCAACACGGCCGCCCTGGGGGAACCATTGCGATACTCTGCTCCGCAAGCGGAGCATATGCAGTTACTCTAGGTCACACATGAAGTGCGCGATGAGCGAGTTGCTTCTCGAAAACTCTCGCTCTAAATGCCACTGATTGGCTCAGCCGCTCCACGACTAGATCCCATCGCACAAAGTCGGGTCAGCTAGCGACTGCTCGGAACGAGTCGCTTTTTAGTGCGAAAGCATTAACTGTCCAATAGGGAGCATTCACTGGTGGCCATAGCTCTGTGCGCGAATGCTGAGCGCGTGCTGACGGCGAGCTTCCACAGTTCTTTTGCAACGTGCATTACGCACCATCAAGAGTGCCGGTCTTAGCAGCCTCTTGATGTGAGCTCGTTCTGAGCATGCGCTCTAAACAGCACTCACAAATATGGCGTCCAGTGAATACTCCCTATAGAGCGAACCGGCGTTATCAGCCTTTAAAGCCGCGCGCCAAACAGCACCTAAATTGCCTGTAGTACAATCTACTAGACTGGTGTAGATCGCAACTGGATCGCAAGAGGTGTCGACACCGGCGCGTCGGCAGTAGGATCAGTATGGTTATAGTATGGTGGTGGTTGTGCGCGTGCACCACGTGCACGCGCACGTGACATGTGTACTGCAGTGACTCCCTGCTGCCCTATCGACTGCAGCGCCGCGATCGTTGTCTACACGCGCAGCCTCACAAGTTCTCATTGTCGAGTCGCGCCGGTCCAGACACTACCTCGTATTCTATTAGCGGCGAGATGTTTCGGTGGCGCCCTCGTTTGGTTACCTTTCGTGACGTCATTACCTTGTGAACAACAAGTTCGATGGTGTTTGCAATTAGCATGGTGGAAGCTTGAAATCATTACCCTCTCAAAGCGACACTGCCAACACCGTCAAAATTCAAGCTCTTACATTCACCTTATTTTCGACCATGAGAAATCCTTTCCTGACTTCATAGTCAGCATTCGGCCAATCATGACCGGCCGACCACAGCGACGCTTTTTGCCATATGCGAAATCCTTGCCAGCTATCATCATCATGCCATTAGGAGCCGCCATATTGGGGGGTTTATCACATCTTCCAGTTGTGGACGAGGCGCATCTGCATTTAACTCGGTTTTCATGATATTAGGGCAGTTTATTTGTACACTCAATGGGTTGCTGGTTAGTTTCGGATCAAAGAAGAAAAGAAAGACGGCCGCCAAATTCAGGAAAAGGAATTGTCAGCAACGAGGTCGCAAGACTCGTCACTAAAGCAGTGAACTGGGCCATCCAGGTCAATGAACGGTATTTCTCGAAGACGTCCTGTGAAGGGTTCGTACTGGACTTGCAGCAGGTGATCATATTTTAGTTCTACGACTTACACTTTGCCGGGACTATTGTTTTCCGGGCGAAATCGTCGGTACGGGAACCCCCCAATATGGAGGAAATCTGATCATTGATCATGAATACACTAGATGGCGCTTCTTTTTGCATATGGTCAGAGCCGTTTATACTGAGAGAGTTTGGCCAATGGGCGGAGCTTGTTGGCCGCTAGAACAAGCGGATTTCGCGGTAACACAATATGGCGTTACTTCTTTGTCTTGTTCATTCCTGAGAAATCGCGTAGAGTTCCTATGAGTCAGAGCCACAATATGGCGGACGGAAGTAGTCATCCCCCGGTTGTCAGACTACGCTGCTGTGGTTGCCAGGCTGTCAATATCTCCTTAAGAAGGCCAAACTCTCTCAGTATAAACGGCTCTGCATATGGTCTTAGTGGCCGGTGCCATTTTGAGCGTTCGTGCGTATGGCGCGTGCTTTGCTTGCTTTCCGAAGCGACGAACACGCACGTGCTGGGCTGTGAAGGTCGCACGCTGGACTGTGATTTTGTAAACATTGGAAAGGTATATAGACCTTTCCAAGAACGAGCTTGTGGCCGGTGCCATTTTGAGCGTTCGTGCGTACGGCGCGTGCTTTGCTCGCTTTCCGAAGCGACGAACACGCACGTGCTGGGCTGTGAAGATCGCACGCTGGACTGTGATTTTGTAAACATTGGAAAGGTCTATACTCTGTTTCAGCTTGTGTTGTACCGCGGGAAAGGCTACAAGCGCGAGCTCCTTGCTCTAAAGCACATCTCGGCGACACACGCTCTCGTGCACCAAGGGCAGCTGCCAACGCTATGAGCTCGCAATAGACCCTTTCCGAAATTCAGTCTGGCCACTTTGATCACTATCATCATCTGTGGAACGGCATCTGTGCCATACGAATGGCGGCCTTCTAGTGACTGATAAAGGAAGACGTTGAAGATGCTCCTAAGCGAATGTTGCGAGGCCTGTACATTCAGGGGGTCAGTACGACGCGATGTAGGTCGCGTCGTCAGTACGACGCGACGACGGGACGAACACAAGAGCTACGTAAGCGTTTATTTCTAATAACTCAGATTCAGTCAATCTGTGGGCGGTACACAATCGGCTTTGAAGCACTTTGGTGTATTAGAATTTTCTCGAGGCATCCGAGTGGGTTGTAGCTTTGTTCAGAATGCGGGTTCTTGGTCACCATCGAACTGAGAGTGATTGAGAAAGAACTCACACTGAACAATTCCTCGCGTGCCGTTGACTTGCGAAAGTGACGGTGCCGATACAAGTTTATTTCCGCCATTGATAGGGCAAAACCTAAACTGCTTTACAAACCACCAGATGGCACTGAATTTCGGAAAGGGTCTATTCTAGCCTTCGCTGCGGTACAAGATAAGGCGAAACGAAGTATAGTACGTGGTACCTGTAGTCTGTGACAGTGATCTGATGGATAGGCTCCCATTGGCTGGCGCGCGTCATAGTTTCAAGGAACGCCACCCATTGCGCTGCGGGCCCGCTTAGCGCCGGCCAGAGTAAAGGCCGGTTCAGACACTTGCGTTTGAGTGCGTTTGACTGCGTTGCGTCGAGTGCAGAAAGCCAGTCACCGGCACATCTGTGCTTCGTATGAAGCGTGGAATCCAATTCAAGGAATCATCTTGGCACGCGATATAAGCAGCAGGGATGCCCTGGTTTCTTGCAGCCGCAACGCAGTCAACCGCAGTCAACCGCAGTCAAACGCAACTGTCTGAACCAGGCTTAATTGTATTGGCTCTGGTATCGCGTTCCTTTTCCTTTCGCCGCCAACGCCGTATTGGCGGAGAAGCGGTCACGCGCACCGAGCTGGATCCGACCTTCGTGCAGGAAAGCGACCTTGCAGGCGCCGCGTTTCGGGCGGATCATGTTTCTCGCTTTGCGTTTTGCGAAATATACAGGTTAAAGGGGGGCGCTCAAAATTTTCATCAGCGTGGCAGAAGATTCCCCCTCTTTTCTTTTTCCTCCTCCCCTTTCTTCCTCCATTTTCCTCCTCGCTTTTTACGGCCTTCTCGCATGAGTGCTAATGGGCTTACCGGCACCCCGACAAAATCTCTGTAACCCTTCAAGGTTCTCTGCTTCAATCCCAAACACCGGGGATTAGTTAAAGGCAGGCTGGATATGAGCTCGGAAGGGTTCGGGCTGACTCGCTTTTCTCCTATTTTTTTTTTTTTACTCTTTTTCTGCAACTCTAAAACACACTCAGATACTTCCGCATGCGGCCACATACGCTACAACACCGCATATTTATCTCGAGTGAACGGAACCTGAACATCACAGCAGAAGAAAAAAAAAAGTGAGTATTTTCATCTGAACTTTGAGCTCTACCCAGAGAGTTGGTTGGGAAGGTTGGGAGAGTTGGCTGGGAAGGAGGAAGCAGACAGAATTCGGAAGAGAGGAGGAGGTTTCCTCCGCTCCTCTCCAGCATTCCATCTGCTTCCTCCTCCCCTGCCCTCCTTTCCCTCAAAAACTTTTTTCAACCTTGGCCTTTCAAGTTTCAACATTATGTGTAGCCACTGGATACAGTATAATCGCGTTGTTTTATAACGCGAACAATGTTTTAAAACATGTTTTCAACGTCTGGGAAGAAGACGACACGAAGGACGATCGCTCGCGCATCGCCACCCGTTTTTTGCTCGCAGAATGATCCTGCGACGAAGTGTGGAAATAGACGAAGCTCACGTCATAGCAACCAGAAGGGATGCGTGTTTTAGTGCTACGTTGGTCAACTTGTCAACGAAGGAACTTCAGTACCAGCACCATTTTTTTATAGGCGTTTGATTTTTCAAAAAATCTTCCTTTTCGAATTTTTAGTACTGTTTTTTGTTTTTATTTTCGCAGTGTACTTTTTCAATATGTTTGTTTTCCTTTATCCTTATTCTTTTTCTAGAATTCTCTGATATTGCCTTCAATTCCTTTCCTTCTCTAGCATATTCTTTCTTCTCCTCCTTCTATGATTTTAGTTTCAGTTTTATCTTTGACTTCCTCTATCCGATCATAAAACGTCAGAAGTAACGCTCTGTCCCGTCTACTCCTTCTTCCAGTTGAAAAGTAGTGAAAACGCACAATAACGACGAACACGAAGACGCTTTCACAACTTTTCAACGTGCATAACCAACTCGCCTGCATCGCTAATTTAAGTTAATTCTCTAAAAAAGCGAATCACGGGAGCAACCAATGTTCTACGCTGCCTCGCAGGAACAGCTTGGGGATATAACTGCAGATCAATGATTCTACTGTACCAATCTCTAGTTGAAGGTCTAACAAGACACTCTATTCCACACCTAACAAATATAAGCCTGACGAGTAAACGACAGCTTCAAGGGACACTTAACAAATGCATTCGAATCTGCCTTGGTCTGCCAAGAGGTTCATCTGGACCTGGCACGGTAGCAGAAGCCAGATGCCTTCCTTTGGAAGTATTACAGAAACAAGAAATAGTACGAATTCATTTACGCCATAAAACTCAGCATAAGAATCACTATCTTTCTAAAATACACATAAAACGTCCAAGCTCCAGAAATGGGGATGCTTTAGGTCGAAATATTGACAATATTCCAAAGCAGGCAACTTTTACTGAATACTCCAAAATACCTCCATGGACGCTTCGAAAAATGAATATTAATCTCAACATCCCCGGAATCCTTGCAAAACACCAACAGAGTAGCTTAGTTATGCTACAACTTGTAACGAGTTACATATATGAAACTTACACTAGAACAACGCGCATATATACCGATGGCTCAACAACGGCGACGACTTCATCGTCAGCATTCTTCGTTCCATCGAGATCTCTTGCAAGAGTCTTGTCGTCTAAACCATCATACATCATCAACAGCCGCTGAGCTTCACGGAATTAAGGAAGCAATCAAGTATATATGTCAACAATCACCACAACAATGGACCTTATTTACAAATTCGAAATGCGCTTTACAGTCGCTCAGTCCTATTGGAAATAAATCAATGTATTCGATTTCTTCCCTAGAAATAGCTGAGTACCACCACCTAGCATTCGAATACGGTCACCAAATTACCTTTCAATGGATACCAGGACATTCCGGTATACGGGGTAACGAATGCGCTGACAAATCAGCCAAGAGGGCCCACCAGCACATCTCAACACGAATGGTTCTTTTTACGAAAGGCGATTGTACATCTCTGACAAGACAAATTGCAAAACGTGGACGTGAGATGCTTTGGTCCTCACCGGATTCTAACTACAAATTTCTCTATGACATAGACCCTTTATTAACAACACGACTGCCAAGCGACCTACCACGAAATTTAGAAACTCTTATACATAGACTTCGCCTCAACTGTGCGTACACGAAGAACTATCGCTTTAAAATAAAACAACGCGCGACTCCGGACTGTGAGAAATGCGGCGCGCCGGAAACCATCCGACACATTCTACTCACATGTCAAGCATATGAAAATGAACGCAAAGTTTACAAAAATTCTACGAATGCTCTGGACTCTAGACCTTTTGATCTACCAAAGCTTCTCGGACCTTGGCCTGCTAAGAAACATCGAGCAGCCTTAAAAGCCCTCTTTAAATTCCTGGAGGACATTAGAGAGTTTTAGTAGACCGTTTTCGCTTTCTCGCTCCGCTCTATGGAAAGCGGAGTCGCCATTGCGCATGCGCGACCCGCTCTGGGATTTAAGCGTGAAGCGTCAGCTCCGCTAGCTCCGCTTTCCTTGCCATTTTAGGAAGCGCGTTCCACTCTCAGTAAAGCTTCAGTAGATGGTGTTTTTTTCTGGAAAGGAATTCGAAATGGGTGCTCGCCACTTGAAAGCATGCTTGGGAGCGCGTTTGACCGTTATGAACCTCGCTGCACTAAAATGGCTGCGCAGACTTTGTTTGAAGCGGTGTCCTTAAGAAAACGTTTCACGGTGGTCGAGAACCTCTGGCTGCTTCGGGAAATCGCTGGCTGCAATCCTTTCACGGCCCCTGAACGATAGGGACAGGTGCTGCCTTGTCTAAGCCAGCGGGCTCGATTTTTCTATGCGAGATGACGACGACGACGTTAAGAGGATGACACACCGGGCGACGGCGGTGCCTTAATCTGAGTCCCTGGGCCTCGGTTCCTCGGAGGCGGCAGCTTCTACTTTGGCTGGGCTACCTCTTTGAAGCCTGATGCTTTGACCCCAGTGGACCCCAGTGAGCAACGGCGCCATCATGTTCCTGGGGCTCCTTCCTGCACCGATCGAACGGCGTGCCAGATCCCCATGGCTCGCTGCTCACTCGCCCAATCCGCCTCCACGAAATCTGGACTTCTGCGAATCGTACTGCCATCCTCCCCAATTGCAACAACCCATAACGTCGTCATCTTGCATGTACATACTCATCACATTATCATGTTTCGTAGACGCGGCACCGCGGGCCTCCATGGTACGGGCTGTTGCCTTTCCGCGATGCCGCGTCTCTCCAGAGCTAAAAAATAAAGACTAAAGACTAAAACAGTCGGCAAACGGACAGATATTTTGTTAGGTTGCTTTAGGCAGCAAGATAGTGCAAATTGGCGAAGGTGAGTGCTCCATTTATATCTCTACCTTTTTTGTTTTCCCAATGGAATGAGTTTTTTCTTCTTCGTATGCTTCGGTTCGTGATAGGGTACCTTGGTGTTTCTGTACACTGCGCGACATTGTTACCGGGAACAATCAATATCCTGTTTTTATTTTTCACCTTAAATACGAGGGGCTGACATCAACCTATTGGTGTGGAATGAAGCGCTCGTTTGGGGCACTAATCTGAGCGACAAACTTTCAGCTCTCTCAATAGCTGTCAAAGAAATAAACTGCAAATAAAAGCGATTTTATCGTGTTCGTATTAACTGTGGAGCGCAGTGTATATATCTGCCATGGGGAATGAGATGAAACCATTTTGCTTGGCTACACTTCTTTTCATTTCTTTTTTGTGTTTTTGAAATTGCGTTTTTCGGCTTAAGCTCCTGCCTAGTTTCAGCCTCAACTGCGCTACGGTGTTTTCTTGCAATAGAAGGCCGCGCAACACAGGCTACTTTTACAATGCTGAAGTCAACAGAAACACTGTAATTTGATTAGACGCAATATGCACACGCACATCTGAGAAGTAAAATGGGAGTCGTTAGTAAATGTTTTTTTATTAAAATATTTCTAGACGCCTTTCAGCCTAGTTTGACAAGTATTTCGCTCAGTACAACAGCTTGGATATGATTCACTGTGATCAGTTTACGCACTCGAATATTTAAAAAAAAAGAAACATGCCCATGGTCTTCGTAGGGTTCGTCCAGCTGACAAATTGTGCCGTCTGCGCACATCACTGCCTGGTGCTTCACGACGAGCAGCTTCTTGTGACCAGAAACGTATGGCATCTGATTCTTTGACGGACGGCATGGACGTGCTGTGCGGTCAACAAAACCCCAACAGTTGTCCAGGGATGCTCCCTTGTCTTTGACGGCCTAATAAAAAGAAGAAAAAGGCACTCTTACAACACGGCAGTATTTAAACACTACCAAAACATGGGATATGGGCCTTGTTACTCATATAAGATAAAGAGTATTTCTATGGTAGGGTTGCAAAAAAATGTGTATCGTAAATTAAAAAAAAAAAATAGTTGTTTCTTAATTTCGCTAAGCTCTGAGGCCGTCAAACAGTGCATTCGAAACGAAACTTCTGAAACGCGTTCTAGTCTACCGCTATTTCTTAAAGTCCAGTCTTGTGTTTGATAAATTTTGAATGGTTTATGCCTGTCTGGTTTTCACCAGACAGAAACTTGACGTGGAATATTCTTTCAACCATTTATGGCAACTTTTTTTCAAAACACCGCCGGGTAACATATTCGGCCGTTATATTTTGGGCATCGCATTTAGTGCGAGACTTGTGACTAGAACCAAGTTCATATCCAGCATTGAGGCAGCATTCGTGTCTAATACATTTAGACTCGCATCCGCGACAAACAATGACGCAGCTCCCTTGCTCCCTAGACGCTTGGCCAAAATAAGGCGGCCTTGAAGAATAGAGGCAGCATGGCATGCACTTTTAAAAAGGCTGCATTCAAGTATCTATTATTTTCTAAATCTACCAAGGAAATCTAAGGCGAACAGTTGCGGAGGAAAGTTAAACAATTCAAAAATTGCGTGCGAATATGAATAAATAAGGTTGAGAGGAATGGTTTGTTTGGTGCGGCTAGCGAGCGCTATGCTCGTGGTCAACTTTCAGTGTCATTTTCAACAGGAGGACGGGTGTACAGGTATAATTGGCGTTCAAGCACGCGCTCCCATACATCTGATTGCATAGCCATAGAAGGCCCACAAAAACGCGACGACTTTACCGACACCGTGTTGGTTGCAAAGTGATACTCATTCACTTCGTTTGATTATGCTCTTTTGTGTTACATAAAACTCAAATGGAATGGTTTACTTTTCACGCGTGGGACATACGCTTTACTTCTTGAGTCGGCCTTTTTTCAAGCTGAGGTCAAGGTGAAAAACATCGACGCGTATTGAGCAAGTGCAGCCATCTTGAGATCTAAGCGATCCCGCTAAGAACGCTGAGGGAAGTCCGCTCTGCAACTTGTAAAGCGGAGCGCACGCTCACTCCGCTAACTATACGCTCCAACTCAGAGCGGGCTACGCATGCGCGGTGGGGGCGATGCTTCTTCCAGAGCGTAAAGTAGAGCATAGAGGGCTCATAAAAGTGGCCAGGGTCAACCCCCTATGTTTGTTCATGTCAGCGAGCAGGTGGCCGAACCTCTCGTTGATGTGAACCACGATAAGGTTCTCAATACTGAAGAACACCGACAAGTTCCGTCCAAGCGCTCATCCAACTTCGAACAGACGGTTGCGATAGGCCAGTCGACAAAGATCCATGCAAAGCGTCTGGCCAGATTGGCAACACCCTGCGCCGATCTGTCGGGTGCTGGGATTTGGAGGCCCATTTGGATATTGCCAACGTAGAAGAGAAACCCTTTAGGAGGCAATCCCGCTTAAAGAAGTAAGCGGGATTGCCTCCTAAAGGGTTTCTCTTCTACGTTGGCAATATCCAGCAAACCGCGTTCGGAAAGGAAGCTTCGGCGCTTCATGGCATGAGGGATACAAATCATTGATTCGATGTCTCGCCAGCTTAATCTCGTTAGTAGAAGTCTCCTTCATTGAGAACCGCGGGAATTCATCGTGCAGGTGTCTTGCTAGCCTTGAGCATCACTGTACTCGTACTTCGCAAAAGGGTGTACTCGGAATGCGCAAACTTCGTCCTTTTCTTTCATTTTTCTACTTCGAATACGTAAATCTGTTTCAGTTTAATTCGAGTGAAGCAGAAGCAACAAGAGCGAGTGCCGACCTTTCAGTGTCCTTGACCAGCACGCGCGCTCGTGCAGTGCAAGTGCCGTTTAGAGCAACATGCTCATTGTTATACCTTCGGCTTCACTCGCACACAGGGTGGAACGATTACATTTATATTTTATAGCGTAATATGCTTCGGGTGTGTTCCTACTCTGTTGTGTTCATTATTCTCGCCTTCGTTTTTACCACCTTCACAAACACGCTCCCTTTCACTTTCTTGGTGTTAACGTTTAGTTTTTCTGTCTTACTAGTACTATAAACGTCCACTTGTGGGGCTACGCAAGCGAAGTTTTCGAACGCTCTCAAAACGCTCTTACGCTCAAGCAAAACGGTCTACTAAAACGCGTTTTTGGACATCCGCTTTCCATTCCGCTGAAGCAGGCCGCGCATGCGCAGTTTGGCACCTTCAGAGCGGAGTGGAAAATGAAAACGGTCTACTGAAACTCTCTATTGACTTGCTGACAGTGCTGTAATTATTTTTCTCATCTTTCTCTCATTTCCCATCCTGAAACTAGACACTATAGCGTGTATATATTTTAACATTTCATCTCATCATCATTGACCCTTTGTCGATCGTCTTTCTGTCCCCCCTCCCCTTCCCCACCACAGAGAAGCCTGTTAGAGCGCAAAGCTCAGACTAAACTCTCTGTTTTAATAAAGATATTCTCTCTCTCTCCCTCTCTCTGTTTTAATAGCACGCAATCTCGAACCCAGGAGCGTCGAGCATTGCGCGCATGCGCACTACGGATTTTGGAAAAAGGTCCATCGGCAGTTCAGGAGTTCCACTGAAAGTGACAAAGAAGAGGCCGAAGTGTTAGGCCGAGGTGGCAGCCATCTACCATGGGGCCGTCCGACCTTGTCACCTTGGCCTGCTGTGTCGTGGTGGTCACGTTGTCACCGCAGCTTGTTTCCTGCAACCGGCAGCCACCGCACGACGACCACGTCAAATTCAAGAGCGACGGTACAGCGTCTTGACATTTTGTTTGACGGCATGCGATGTCATGTGTAGAAGCGCCCTTGGGCATAATTTACACATCGCCCCATCCATGAACTGTTTATGCGCTTTCCTTTCATTACGATTAAAATGATAGCGGTCAAGATTATTCAAGTGCGTAAAAGACAAAACTCTGACCCATGCTATACTCTATTTCACCTTACGATGTACCGCAGTAAAGCCTAGAAGCGCGAGCTCCTTGCTCTAGGGCACATCTCGGCAGCACAAGCTCTCGTGGAGCAGGAGCAGCTGCTAACGCCATGAGCTCGCGCTTCTAGCCTTCGCATCAGGTACAACATTCTCTCTCTCTCTCTCTCTCTATTTCTCACTCTGGTGGTTCGTGAGCATCAGTAATTTTAGATCATTCATACCGAACTAATATTTTGCTTTGATAGAAATAGCTAATAATATTAAGAAAGTCAATTACCTAAGCAATGGCGACTTGAGACAACAAAATTGCCACGGTAAAGTGCGAGAACAACCACTTTTGCTAGAAGATGGTTGTTTCCGCACTTCACCGTAAAAAAATAGAAAATATCATGATTTAGATTTTGTTTGAATATTTTGTTTTATTTATACAGCTGTATTTCAACATATAAAGTCGTGTGGATGACGACTGCATATTGGTCACGGCTGACAAAGAAAGCTAGAAAAAGGCTTGAAGTGTACGCTAGATGATTTAGTATAGTGTAAACCCTACGACTTTACCGTCGTATCCAGAAAAAAAAAAGGTGTGTATTGGATAGTTAATAATCCATAAAATAAGCCAACATGCGACCAATTTCGCCATATTAAGTTCCCTTGTACTGCTTTTCATTACATAACGCCCGCAGAAAATTACCAAGACCAGCAGCAATCGAGGGAAAACGGAGGTGCAGGCAGCGTGAGATTCGACACAAAGACCGTGGCAGAAGAGGAGACTTCAAGAAACATCGACTACCAGAGCTGCAATGCCGACGTCCCTGAGGCTTCGGTGGCGGCAGCACTGGAGCACGTCCAACCATACGAGGACGTATCGCTGGGTGGATCTCTGAAACGCTTCATCAACGGCGTATTGCGTTGGGTGTACGAAGCCATCACGTACGACTTCTGCAAGGTGATGGAAGTTGACCCATCGTTTGACGATGTCAAGACAGTGATACCTCTCCCGCCGACCAAATTGGCTGTAGTAAAGGGTACGTGAATTCTCCCGGTAGTCGATGTGTTCTGAGGACCTTCGACTGAGGGTCCTCTGAACACTTCGCGTGCATGCAATTCAGCCACAGCCGTCCAGCAAATATTTGAGACTAGTAGTCCTTGCAACTAAACGTGATTGTTCGTGTATACACTGGTAGATACGCCACTAATATTTTCACTAAAGTTGTTTGAAATTAAAAAAGATAATTGCGCGGACGATTACGCGACGCGATATGAATACGCTGCGATATTTTGATGATATTCCGTCGTGATTGATTAAAACTTTCGGTAATGTTGCGTCGTGCGGTGTCTCGCGTAAACCACAACCGATCACGCGCAGTACAGCTATACACCAAACACGTTCTCGCGACGCGGACGCGTTGCACAAATTGCTTGGTCGCACCAGCGTGCCCATTCTTCGCACGGTAATGTTCTCTTTTACGTTCGGCGCCTCACGTTCACACACAACATGATCTTGACGCCGAATGCGTTCCGTCCGTACACCGTAGAGTAGCTGCTGCTCGGCCCGGCGTATGCTTCGGCCGCCTCATTCTTGTGCGCAAAAGAGCGCCGAGGGAACGGTCGACCGAAGGCGAGAAAGAACAGGTGGCGTGGAGCACGATCACATGACTCCCAGCGCAATCGCGATTGGCCAAACGCGTTGCGCCCCAACCATGACCGTTATCAGCGAAAGGGTATCATTGCTGTACTTGCCCATTCCCGGTGCCAAAGCCACCTGCAGTAAACGCGCGCATGCTCCGTTCGCTTTCGGCAACACGACACCCGCCCACAAACAAGCCCGGTACAGCTGACGCAGTCAAAGAAATAAAATTGATTGTAACGGTACAGCTCAGGCGGAGCGGTGATCTTGATTGCTTCTTGCAGAGGATCCGAAGAAGGTGGAAGTTCCCGCAAAAACGTCTGCGCTCTCGGGCCTGAAAGCGAGCCTGGTTTCTTGGTGGAAAAGGCCGACGCCGCAGAAAGGGCTGACCGACCCCAGCTATCGTTCACGAGTCGGCTGTTTCTTGGTGAGTGGAGCTCATTCTGCTCCATATGCACGGTGTTACAAACAGGTATGTAGCCAGGATTTTGATTCCGGGGGGGGGGGGGGGGGGGGGGGGGGGGAGGGCGCATGACAAAATGCTGTACGGGGGGCAGGGGGAGAGGAGGCCCCAGCAAGATGGAAGTTTTCGGGAGGGTGGGGGGGAGGGCGCCCGGGCGCCCTCCCCCCCCCCCCTCCCTCCCTGGCTACGTGCCTGGTTCCAACAGCAACTGTATATGAAGATAAAAAAGAGGCAATTGAAACAAATAGTTTATTTAATTGGGATAACGTTATCAAATGCAGCAGACGCCAGATTACGAGTGGAGAGTAGGAATTAAAAAATAAATTCCCTCAAATTCGCTCGACTTTTTTTTTTTCGTCGTCGACCTTTTTATTAATTTGTAAGTAATGACGTTACAACATGGCGCTCCACTCCAAACAAACCGTTGATAGGGCCGTTGTTATGTACTAATGCATGGGGGCTCGACGTGGGGTTAGAAATTGTCGATAAAAAAGAAAATACATTTTGTAAACATTGTGTCTTCTCAAGATCTAATCACAAGGATTTTTTTCTGTCGTCTCAGTCCCATAAAGCGACGACAAAGGCCCGTAATAAAGTTTCACAACCGGTTTTGCCTCGCTAGCAGACGACACGATGACTTCGCGGGTTCAGTGGTCCTTTCTGAGGGAATACACGACCGAGTTGAATGAAGTTCGTGAGAACGACGAAACTTCTATTCTCGGAGGCCACTTTCTGTGAGATTTCGGAAGCGAAGAGTGCCCGTGCGCCGCTGTGATCGACGCTCGAGGTGCGAGAGCGCTCGAACGCCTTCCCGTGGAGCTCAGCAAAGTGGAAAGTTGGGCCAGTTGGTTCGTGGTTCTTTAAATAAAAGCGCCGAATAAGACAAGGACAAAGAAGTGGAACGACAAAAGGCGCACTCGCAACTGTTGTTTATTTTTGAAAAGTACACGCATTTATAGGCCCCAGAACCCTGTTAGTCATCAGCGTGTCCCTCGCGATGCTTCTCTCAAATATGCAAACTCACTCTTTGACAGGGCGAGTGACGCTTCACTTATGCACTCAACGCCCTTATCCCTAATTGCATACGCCTCGTGCACCTCTCTGCTTGTTCGGTCGCGATAACGAGCCGAAACCCTAATGCCATGTAGCACTGGCGTACACGGGCATCTATTACAATGAATGGCGAGATGGCCAGGTGGGCTAGCTCGCGTGGCAGCCGCATGCTCGCGGGCGCGGTCATTCACGCATCTGCCCGTCTGGCCAATGTACACGGCGCCGCATGACAGCGGGATTTCATATACAACTCCTGAGGCGCACTCGGCAAATTTTGTTTCGTGCTTTTTGTTGCAAAGATCAGTCTGTTGATCGGGACAATTGATTTTATGGCAAAGTCGGACCATCCGATTGGGCGCTGAAAAAACCACAGGTACGCTGAAACGTTGGGCCACTTTCTTTAAATTATGTGACACTAAGTGTAGGTATGGAATAACCGCTGGCCTCATATTGGGTCTCTCGAAGGCGGGTTTGCCCGTTCCTTTTATCTTTTTTACCAGGCCTTCAGCCGGCCTCTTGCAGTTTTGTGATCTGTCGCGCGAAACTTTCCTGAACGGAATGCTCGCAAGACTTCTTGAGAGCGGCCTCCAAGCACGTTTTGGCGATGCCCCTTTTTACTAACTTAGAGTGAGCAGACTCAAATGGCAGTATCGCTTTCTTGGATCTCGGCTCATACGCCCAACATATGCGGTCTTCTAAAAAACTTAGTTTAATGTCTATAAATTGTAACTTCCCCTCAGTGGGTGTCTCAAAGGTAAAAGTCAAACCGCCCGCGCAAGCACCGAAGATACGCATAATCGCAGATACAGCATCTGCCAAGGATGCCTCAGGTGCCTCACTAAAAATAAGAAAACCATCTACGTATCTAAAAATCCTGTTTTTGCCATCGCATCTTAGCTTCTCTAGTATGGCGTTGTCGCAACTGCTTAAAAAAATGAAAGCCGTTTACAACTCCGTGTAACGCCGAATTAGAGCGCAGCTCTTGAGGAGGAGGGGAAGGCACGTGGGGGGGGGTGGGGGTCACGTGACCTCGGGGGGGGGGGGGGGGGGGGGTCACGTGACCTGGGGCCACGTGACCTCGAGGGGGGGGGGAGAAAATTTTCCGCTAAGTTTAGCGGGGAAAATTTTCCGCTAGGTTTAGCGGGGAAAATTTCCTGCTAAATTTAGCGGGGAAAATTTTCCCGCTAAATTTAGCGGGGAAAATTGTCCGGTAGATTTAGCGGGGAAACTTTTCCGCAAGATTTAGCGGGAAAAATTTTCCGCTAATTTAGCGGGGAAAATTTTTCCGCTAAATTTAGCGGGGAAATTTACCCATCATGCACCGCGCGGTTACGCCGACGGCGACGCCGACGCCGCTCAAGCCGGAAACGGGCGCCTAAGAGCTGCGCTCTAAAATGTCACACAGAACCGGCGCCACACGCGACCCAATGCAGATGCCCTTCTTCTGAACATACAAGTCCCCTTCAAACGAAACATACGTGTGCGTAAGATGGAATTAAAGCCGTTTACAACTCCCTGTAACGCCGAATTGGAGCGCAGCTCTTGAGGAGGAGGTGGGAACAGTACTGGGGGGGGGCAAGTGACGTCGGGAGGGGGGGTCACGTGACCTCCGGGGGGCAATGACGTCACTGATGACGTCATCAGCGATGATGACGATGCGGATGCCGATGACGTCATCAGTGACGATGACGATGCCGATACCTCGGGAGGGGGGGTCACGTGACCTCGGGGGGGGGGGGGGGGGGGGTCACGTGACCTGGGGGCCACTTCGCTAAGCGGGAAAAAATTTTCCGCTAGATTTAGCGGGGAAATTTTTCCGCTAAATTTAGCGGAGGAAATTTACCCATCATGCACCGCGCGGGGTTCGCCGACGGCGACGCCGACGCCGCTCAAGCGGAAACGGGCGCCTAAGAGCTGCGCTCTAAAATGTCACACAGAACCCGGCGCCACACGCGACCCAAATGCAAGATGCCCTTCTTCTGAACATACAAGTCCCCTTCAAACCGAAACATACGTGTGCGTAAGATGGAATTAAAGCCGTTTACAACTCCCTGTAACGCCGAATTGGAGCGCAGCTCTTGAGGAGGAGGTGGGAACAGTACTGGGGGGGGGCAAGTGACGTCGGGAGGGGGGGGTCACGTGACCTCCGGGGGGCAATGACGTCACTGATGACGTCATCAGCGATGATGACGATGCGGATGCCGATGACGTCATCAGTGACGATGACGATGCCGATACCTCGGGGGGGGGGTCACGTGACCTCGGGGGGTCACGTGAGCCCCCCTCCCCGAGGTCACCGAAGGTACCCGAGGTCCTCCCGAAGGAACCCGAGGTCCTCCCGAGGTCCTCCCGAAGGAACCCGAGGTCCTCCCGAGGTCCTCCCGAAAGAACCCGAGGACCTCCCGAGGTCCTTCCGAAGGAACCCGAAGAAACCCGAGGTCCTCCCGAAGGAACCCGAGGTCTTCCCGAGGTCCTCCCGAAGGACCTCGGGTTCCTTCGGGAGGACCTCGGGTTTCTTCGGGAAAATTTATCCATGATGCACCGCGCGGTTACGCCGACGCCGACGGCGACGGCGACGCCGACGCCGCTCAAGCCGGAAACAGGCGCCTAAGAGCTGCGCTCTAAAAAGATAGAAGTTCAAGAAAACTGTCAACGCTAACGCCACTGAAGGAACAAAACGTCACCTCTCCGTTTTTTAGAGCGCAGCTCTTAGGCGCCCGCTTCCGGCTTGAGCGGCGTCGCCGTCGCCGTCGGCGTCGCCGTCGGCGTAACCGCGCGGTGCATGATGGGTAAATTTCCCCGCTAAATTTAGCGGGAAAATTTTCCCGCTAAATCTAGCGGAAACTTGTTCCCGCTAAATCTAGCGGGAAATTTTCCCCGCTAAATCTAGCGGAAACTTTTCCCCGCTAAATCTAGCGGAAAATTTTCCCCGCTAAATCTAGCGGAAAATTTTCCCCGCTAAATCTAGCGGGAAATTTTCCCCGCTAAATTTAGCGGAAAAGTTTCCCCGCTAAATTTAGCGGAAAACTTTCCCCGCTAAATTTAGCGAAAAATTTTCCCCGCTAAATTTAGCGGAAAACTTTCCCCGCTAGATTTAGCGGAAAATTTTCCCCGCTAAATTTAGCGGAAAATTTTCCCCGCTAGATTTAGCGGAAAATTTTCCCCCCTAAAGGTCGAGGTCACGTGACCCCCAGGCCACGTCACCCCCCCCCCTCCCCCGTGCCTTCCCCTCCTCCTCAAGAGCTGCGCTCTAATTTGGCGTTACAGGGAGTTGTAAACGGCTTTCATTTTTTTCGATACATTTCCTAACCGCACAAAAAAGACTGGCTCATGCGGTACAGAATAAAAAAGATCTTCAATCCCCGCGCTCCTTCCTCCAGAAATTCAATAACACTCTCCGAGTTTCGCACCAAAAAAGGATCGTACAGCTTCAATGTTGACAAGTGCTTGCTGAGGAAGCTAGACAAGTGGACCGCCCAGGAGCCCCTTTCCGTTACAATCACTCTAAAAGGGTTCCCATTTTTGTGCGTTTTGGCAGAAAAGAAAATGTTCAGATGTAGACCGGTGGCAGATTGCACGCTTTTTTGCAACCCCGCCAAGTTCAAATCACCACAAAGCTCCTTAGCGCGGGCCTTGACCTTAGACTAGGAACCCGGGCTCACTTTTTTGAAGTTCTTGAGGATTGCTTGTTGTGACCTTTCAGCAAACATGTCCCGCGTCACAACCACAAAGCCACCTTCCTTATCGGAAGTTAGCAGTTCAGGTCGTTGTCCTTGAAGTAGTCGATGATGTGCATGTTATTCCATGAATTTCCATCCTTTCATCGATTGACCTGGCAGGCGCCGTAGAACGTCGACGCCATCCGCGACGCACCTTTCCTTGTCCTCAGGGGTGGCTTTGTCCGCCATCCCTCTCACCAAGGACAGCTTGGCTACAGGACGCAGTTTGGGTTCTTTGCAGAACTTTGGACCTTTTGCCAAGGCTGCCTCGATGTTTGGTGGAAGGACCGCACCTCCGAGAAGAGACACCTGTGGTTGTCGTATGTTGCCGCGTTTTTGGGCTCTTGGTATCGACGCTCTTGCCTGCTGCCACAAAACTTCAGTGTACTCAGCTGCTGTCCGCAGGTGACCCTTGTAGGCCATCTCCGTTGCCTGCGTCGCAACACCACCGTAGTAGCAACGGATCCTCAAGCAGTCTCTGTATCTTTCTACCTGTTTCCAAGATTCAGAGCGTAGAATTCGGCAAATTCTTTTGGCGTGGCCGATGGACGGCTGTATTCCATGAAATAACGCAATAACGTCCTCTGGGAAGCATCCACGTCGAATGGCATACGTAGAGATCCTAGCCCGGCAGCGCGACACAGCAATTAGGTTGATTAAGGGATACACCGACTGATGATGGGAGGGGAAACAAGCTCGCTTCCGCAATATTTGAGAAGGTGAAGACACTGGGAAGCCGAATGGCGTACATACGCCGACGACGTGAAGTCGAAGTGCAGGCCAGCACACGTTTCCAGGATTTCTGACAGCATAGTTGTTTCAGTGCACATCTGTGTTATCAAACGAACTGTCCGTAACAGATATTATATTGTGGCAGATAAAAACAAATCGTCAAACGTAAAAACAAAAGTTAATCGGCGAATTTAGGCCTATAAACTTAAGAACCGATGAGCTCGTCGACGGCGGCAGCAGCGAGCGACGATGCGTATGCGTGACAGTTGGCTGTGAAGGTTGGTTCACACTTGCGTGAACCTGAACGAGTGCGACTGCAACGGCTTGCGACGTACGGGTTGCTACGGCAACAGCTGCGTCGGCGCCAACTAAACCGGTTTTTACCCCGCATACACACCCATATTGAGAGCCTGAAAAACTAAGCTTGGTATCTCGAACCGCTCATGTTACAGCCAAAATAATTGCTCTGTCATTGCAATGCACGTTAACTACAAAAACAAAAAAAGAGCCCGACGCTGCTTTAATATCATGTTCTAAACATATGCTTTTCTTTTTGTATTTTTAACAGATCTCCATGTGTGTGATGATTTTCGTGAGACAGTATCCCGTATCGTACGCAAATGAAAATCCTTTTTTTTTATAAACCTGATTGGTTTTCTTAGGCCCATGTTCCAAAATCGCATAATTTTGCAAACAATTCAAACTGTTGCCGACAGCATACTTCAGACATTCCGTGTGCGTTCGTAATGCGTTCGTCGTCTGCAACAGGCATCTTGAGACGTCCCGAACGCCGGAAGTTGCCGTCGCAAATATTTCAGAAACAGTCGATTCTCGGCGAACTTTTGTCGCGGTAAGTGTAAAATCTAGGCTTCATGTATCTATTATTTTTAAACGTTTAAATTCCATGTTCGATTTTCGACCGATCGTTCTTTCGGAGCGAAATCCAGACCCATGTGTTCGTCCAGAACAACGCCCCTGGCAACGGTTTGTTTGGAGCGGTGACGTCACGCTTCCGGGTTCAATTACGGCTGTACCGATGCCCGTCGTCATAATAGGACATACATTTCATTAGAATTCAGACAACTAAATTCTGCTCCGCGATATTCGCTGGCAGATTTAGGTCACGAGGAGTCTGAGATACCGAAACCAGGACGCAAAAGAGTGACGCAAGTTTCATCCGGAAGCGACGATAGCCTCCACAGCGGGTACTGGTAGAGAGTCACCGCGAGCCGATCTGACAGCGTAGTGTTAGCTAAAGATCACGTGGGCGTACCAAAAAAAAAAAAAAAAACATTCCACGTTTTGGAGTTTTGCAGGAATCTGCCCTGGGTCCGACTTTGTTTTCTTTCTATGCCAACGACACGCCACATCCATCATGGCCCGCATCTCCCTTCCCGCTTCAAGACTAGCTCACCCATGTTTCTGAGTGGGTGAATGTTAACTACTGGACTGTGAGCGCGCTTCAAAAAACCTAAAAAACGAAAAAAGATTTTTTTTAACAACCTAATTGGGACAGGCGTGTCAAATAATTAATTTTATGCGAAAAAAAATTACAGCAATATTGACGGCGCGAGGTTTATTTTAAATTCTGCGCGCAAAGTTCATGATGTCACGGAATGATCATACACTGTCTCCACCTCAACGTGATGGCCAAGCCAATCCACTTCTCCTCCACGCATCCGAAATGCATAGAGAGAAAACAAGTGGAAAGGAGGTGACTACCGACTAAATCGCGTCTCGCGCCGTCAATATTACTCTATTTTTTTTTTTTCTTTTCGCGTAAAATTAATTTTTTTTTTTTTTACACGTATGTCCCACCCAAACTAACTAAAAAAAACATTTTTTATTTTATTTTTTTAGGGGAAGAGTGCAGTGATACGCTTTCACACCACCAAGAGTGCTAGCTCCTCTCTTTATACCCTCTCAGGCTTAGTCCTGCGCAATGTTCGGTCCGCCTCAATTCTCGGTGTAACGTTTATCCCCAGATTAGATTTTACGCTTCACATTTCTAATGCAGTGGCAAAAGCTCGGCGTATGCTTGGCTTTGCTACGCGTATGTTAATTGGTCCAGTCGCCTTCCGAGAACAGTGTAAACAGCTCTTGTGCGTCTGTTTGGCATCCGTACCAGGTTCAGTTGGGGAGTAGACTGGAAGGGGCGCAACACCGTGCTACTAGGACATCCTTATTTCGTCTTGGTCACCCACGTGACGATCTCCCGCCGTATGAGACACGTCTGCAGTATCTCAAGTGGCAGACCCTCGAGCTGGCCTCCTCTGTCGAGCACTAGATGGCTGAAATGCTTTTATTTGTTCAGTGGTCCGACGCAGTAAGCGGACAGGACAACCTCTGCCTCTGTACGCGAGAACTGTCCGCCATCAACACTCTGTGGTACCGGTGGCCATTCGAGACTTTCTCGCTGTTCCACTCGGGGTCTGGACGCCGCTCCCTGGGGATTGTGCGGACTCACGAACTCTCTAAGCACTTGACATAAGCTCGACTGCCGCTTACTGGCATGGGCTAGTGACAGCCTGGCCTATGCATCTGTTTCTGTGTTGTTGGTAACTGAGCAGTGATTTCCCTACCCACCCCCTAGGGGTGGGGTTGTACACCCCCCTAGTTTTTCTAAAAGCACCCTCTTAAATCTTACGCAATTTTTTTTTTCTTTCTAGAAGTTGTTTTGAGCGCGTTGGCTCAAAAGTGAACGTCACAGTTTCATCAGAGCACAAGCCGTTTCGTCTCCCTGGCTTCTCCTTCAATTGATGTGAAGGAAAACAGAGGAGAAGTCTGCTCGTTTCTGCAAACCACGCTAAAAAAAAAAAAAAAAAAAAAAAAAAAAGTGCGTGTATTACAGGAAAAATGCGCGCCAAGTAGATGATAACTGACTCTTTCATTAATCTTTTTTTTTAAAGTAATTGTATTGTGTTCGTTTAGACAGAGGGTAATTTAACCAGCCTCAGTGGGCGTGCCTCGCTGAATTTATTTCTTTATTTTGTTTAATGTGCCCACAAACAGCTCGAGGCCTTATTAGTGCGCACATATTACATACAATAAAAGAACAGATACAGACAAACAAACAGGCAAGACGTGATTTAGAAAAGATAAAAGGAAATGAACAAAACTACGGAGAACAACAGAGCACAGATGTTTGTCAAGCGGCCAACAATGCTCTTCTAAAATTTAAGAGGCGTGAAAACAATTCTAAATCACTCCTATCGCGATTATAAAGGCTGCGCTGTGGCATTACGCAATGCAAGCATGACGCTTTGCATTGCGTAATGCCACAGCGCAGACTTCATTTTGAGGTCTAAACGGATGTTCCGCCTCATCATTTGCTGAGCTGATTTCCTAGATCGCAAAGATTGGCTCTTCGAGTGTTTTGCGGGTAAGTAGACGCGCAGGCATTTCTTAAAGTGTGGTACCAGAGACTGCATTTCATACTGTCGTCTTCTTTGTTACGTAAAAGGACAGGGTGCGACTACAACCTATTAATCATTGATCGGCCCTTTTTTATACCACAGGGGAAAATGGAAATTCTACAGGCACGAAACTATGTCAGCATCTCAAAGCATTCCTCATAGAGATCCCGGCACTCCTGCTATCGTTCTGGCCCCTTGGCGTAAAAATGGGCTGCGTGACCGCACTCGGACAAACGTGCCCGTGTGGTTCATTTATCACCGGCTGTCGTTCCTCGCCAAACTGTTGACACTATTCGTACTCTCTTGTTCGTGGCATAGTTTTTTATCCATGCTGTGCTTGCAATCTTCTCAAACTTTTAGTGGCTTTAACGATACCGTCTCCTTCCCCATAAATTTTATTCCGCATCACTAATTCACACATCCACAGACGCTTCGCTCGCCGCCGTGATAGCTGGAACTGCTGCGTATGCGTCAAATATGTCATACCGGGCCAGGAGTTTTTAAGGAGGATCACGTTGACGTCCTTCAGTTTCGTCATGCTACACTCGTTCAGCGCTTTCTTATGGACAAAATTCCCGGTCAACCTTGAGCGACCCTTGTGATCAATTATATAGGCTTACCAGTCAATTTTCGTGTGCAGCGTCGCGCGCGCAACAAAATGTACCAGGACAAGAAGACACATCCGAGCATCTGGAGCCCCACGGACGTGTGCGGCACGCTGTGCGAGTCCTGCGAATGCAACCACGACCCGAACTCCACGTGCGCCAAGGAACTCCTGGTGTGGAGGACCCAGACCAAGCCGCTGCTGTTCTGGACCTACGCGGTCCTCCACCGGTCCAGACTCCTCTGCGCCTTTGGCCTCTTGCAGAGCGTCCTCCGGAAGAAATACATCTACAAGACGGTCATGTGCATGCCCCTCCTCATTCTTTTCTTCGTGCTGGTGAGTTGAGCCCCTGCAGAGCGCAAGTTCGTCTGCTTCCAGAGCAGGGGTTGCGGTGACGTCAGAACGCCGAGCTCTGATTGGGTCCGATCGAAAGGAGAGTGGGTAGACCTCAAGGCAGCTATAGCATTGAGGTCTACCCCCTATCCCTCCATCAGAGCCAATCAGAGCTCGGCGTTCTGACGTCAGTGCAACCCCTGCACAAGAAGCAGACGAATTTACGGATGGAGACTGAGGGAGTGGAGAAGATGGCAGCGCGCGGGCTGGCTTTGTCTCTACTGACTGTTCGAAAGCCGAATGCCGGCATCTGGCGTGCGAACGCGAGACGCTGCATGAAGGGAATGCGACGCCCCTGTTCCAACCCTGTTCGCTCTGATTGAGGAAGAGAGTGATAGAGTCCGACTCCACTGGTCATTCTAAAGAGAGATCAACGCACTGCGTCTTCACCTGCTCCTCTCGCTCATTTTCTATCCAGATTGAGTTACATCGGTGGTAATACAAGTAGAACAAGGATCCTGATGGGCTATTCCTGCGACGTCATAGCTGCACGCGAAACGTATTTCTCACACTTTCAATAGGATTTGTTCCCCTTAGAAGGGCAACACCCTGTTACCTCCATGATGCGGAGTAAAAGTGTGACGCTTCTTCCACGACCAATGAGGTCATTTCGTTCGGTTGGTGACGACGCGAAACAAAAGTAAATTCTGATTGCCTTTCTACCGACGCAAATCAAGTCAAACTGTGTGCGTTGCGTCTGATTCATTCTAACCTGTATAACCTATAGCGTTCAACGAAGAAGTAACTTCAGACTTACTACCGGAAGTAAAGTCCCCATAAAACCCAGCACAAAGAAAAAAGTTTTTTTTTTTTTTTTTAATTTTTGGGAAAAGTTAGAAAACGAACAGCACAAAATGCTCCTCCCATGAAACTGTCCATTATTTGCACTTTAGCAGGGCGAATGCTAGTGAGGATGCGAGTGGAGGGGAGATAACCACCTATTCAGGCGAGCACGGAGCTTTGCGGGAGGGGCTAGCTTGTCCTGCACCATGCAACAGACTACATTTACGAGGCTGAGGCGAAATACTGTGCGTCAAGACATGGAATTAATCATGCCTTCGTTGTGCCCAGTGCAAAGCTCTGATCACGCTGGTTCAACTGAGGAAGTACCTCGAGAACTCCAGGACCCCTGCGGCCTATGTAAGTAAAGAACAGAAAAAGCGACATTGGGTTTGGGTTTGCAACACCTTTCTCCTCTATCGAACAGACATTAGGATTGCAACACCTTCCTCCCCTATCGAACATTTTTTTTTTTTTTAATAAAGACGTTTACAATCTTCTGTAACGCCCAATTAGAGCGCAGCTCCTGAGGAGGAGGATGGGAAGGTACGGAGAGGAGTGTATGCCCCTCCTCCTCTACCGTACCCTCCCTTCCTCCTCTCCTGCTTCCCTCCCATCTAGCGGGAAATTTTCGCTAAATCTCCGCTAAATTTAGCGGGGAAATTTTTCCGCTTAATTTAGTAGGTAAAATTTTCCGCTAAATTTAGCGGGGAAACTTTTTCGCCAAGTGGTGAAGTTTCCTGCTAAATTTAGCGGGAAAGATTTTCCGCTAGACTTGGCGGGGAAATTATCCGCTAAATTAAGTGGGTAAAATTTTCCCGCTAAATTTAGCGGGGAAATTTTTCGCTATATTTAGCAGGGAAAGTTTTTCGCTAAATTTAGCGGGGAAATCTTTTTTGCTAAATTTAGCGGGGAAAATTTTCCTCTAAATTGAGCCGGAAATTTTTTCCGCTATTTAGCGGGAAAACTTCACCGCTCTATTTAGTACAGAATGTGGACACAACCCTACTCCCTTTCACTTTAGGTCCGACCGCTGCTACACGATCCGCGAGCCAATCAAGCAGCCCGAGAAGTGCATCGTCACGGCGCACGTTTTCTGTGTAAATCTGCGCTATCGCCTGATTAACCAATCACGAACAGAAAAAAAAAAATACACGCACGTTGATTCAATAAACCCAATGAAATGCGGTAGCTATATATTAAAGGGGGGGTGCAACGATTTCCGGACTTCGCTCAAAGATTTGTGGAAGTTGCCCTCTGACACTTCTGAAGTAAAGAACAGAAAACCGATTGTTGCGTAAAAAAAAGATAAATATTGGCATTTCGGGCACCCCTCAACTCACTCCCAGTCTTCAGGGTCACACCTGGCCGCACTCCCAGTGACGTAATTCGGAGTGCCGTGTAGGTTCCCGTGTGCTATCTCGGAGGACGCTTCCTCTCCCTCTGTCTGCTGACATTAGCGGGCGTTATGCTGCAGCTTAGAGCCGAGCGAGGTCACGTAATCTTTTCGCCGTAGTTCCTTCGGCTGCCACTTGGGGCTGCAGGTGGGCGAAAAGCTCGACTTTTGCTTTGCGATTGTGCAGGGGATCGCGACATTTTTAATGAAGGAGGTTGTTTTCTCTGTCCTCCGGGACACGATAAACAACTTAAAAATGCAAGATGCAAATTATTTTAATCATAAAATCGTTGCACCGCCCCTTTAACATCGTTAGTGAAAAAAACGAGGAAAGGAAAGGGTACGGTGATGAAATGGCTGTAATATGCCACATTGAGGACGGCGTCTTAGGACGACGTCTAAGACGACGTCTATAGCACGACGTCCAGGACGACCTTAAGAACGACGTCGAGGACGACCTTAAAAACGACGTCAAGGACGACGTCCTGGAGGACGACGTCAAAAACGACGTCTCTGACAACTTCAAGGGCGACTTCTAGGACGACAGGTCACGTCAGTTTCAGCTACCGGCGCTTACGAGCTTAAGCGACCGGCGCTTCAGCCACGATCACTTCAGCCACGGGCATTACGTGACCTTGATTGCGTGACCTTGCCACGGGCATTACGTGACCTTGAGCGCGGTCGCGCCTATAAAGCTACCACTTTAAAAAAAAAGCGCACGACGACTGCGCCTTCACCGCGCGTGATTGGTGTAGTCGGTGATAGCAAGCGTACAAAGACGATGTGGCGATGCACTTTTGGCGCTGCTTGACAGGCTGTGTCGGACTGTGACCGACACGCGGAGCGGCTCTGTTTACCAACACGGCCGGAAGGCCGCGCATGCGTGGAAGCTATGTGGGCAAAAGCGGCCCGGCTCACTGTTTTCGCCATTGCGTTGTGTGACGTGCGCTCGTTGTTGACGTTGTAGGGACGCTTCTAGCTTTATTTGTGCGTCGTATTTCCTGACAACGTATGTCTTATGCTATGCCCGACTATTTGAGCTCGCTATCCGAGCCTGAACGGCAGCGGTATCGAAACAAACTGTGCGTGGACGGCGTTGCCTTCGAGGATCCGTACGCCGCAAACAAGGCCTACTGGACTTCCGACGTGAAGTTGCTGCCACCGAAGTCGACGGCTCACGTCTTCGTGTATTTAGTTCTTTCGCCAAGCCAGTTCACGGCCGACACGCTGCAGGCGCACAAATCTCTCGAGGCCTACGATTACTTCGAGTCGGTTTCCGCACTGCCGGCGGGATCAGCAGACTGTGGGCCTGCGGAAGGGTATTTATTAATTGATTAAATACACACAGCGTCTTCGAGTCGAGGTATGATATTTTTCCTACCCTCATGACCACAAGGCATGACAAGCAGTAACGCTTTGTCCGTTCTGCAGTCTTGGCGGTGATACGTTACAAGTAACGGCGTTACCAGGTACGCGTTACTTTTTTCAGTAACGTAGTAACCTACTCGTTACTTTTTCGACACAGTAACGGGCAACGTACTTATGTTACTATTTCAAGTAACGTAGTTACGTTACTCGTTACTACTTCCCAAGTCTTACAGAAATTACACTTCAATTTTTCCGTGTTTTTAGGCGTCAAGCTATGCGAATTTCTGAGTTTTCTGCGTTTTTCTTTGCGTTTTTTTCTCGTGAGTATTTTGGGTGAAACCGTAAATCGAGGTAAAGTAATTATGTTCAGTTTCTGCATGAACATAATGTGTCAAAACAGTAAAACGTGTTAAATCATAATTAAACGGTAACGCAGAAGTAATGTAGGTTACTTTTTATCGGTAACGGTAACGCGTTCCTTTTATTTTGAGCTAACGTAAGTCGGTAACGCGTACCTTTTATTTGCAAGTAACGAGTAATGTATTTCGTTACTCTTTTCCGGTAACGCCTACAACACTGCCGTTCTGTCGCCGATCCCCTTCTGCTTGGTAGCGCGGGCGCGAGCCTCCGGCGAGCGCTTGGCTGGTGCTCTGTGCTCGAACACCGTGGGAACAAAATCTCGGTGGTCTCGATCAGACGACGGTTTCCCTGCACATAAGCAATCCTCGGGACGGAGATTGAAATGGAAGCCGCACTTGCCTCCAAGAAAATGCTTGCCGCACACACGGTCGTTTGCGCGAGGCGACCATTATTTTCGATCCACGGATATTATCCACCTTCTGCGTTTTTCAGAGTCTGCCGGGAACTTGTGGAAACTCACTCCGCTGCTTTTCTTGTACATTTCGGTGCAATTAACGGCAACACAGCTTCGCGGCCTGCTGAAATGCTATGACGCCCATGCGAAACGTGCGCGCTTTTGCCCACACCACCCGGCTCCGGCGCGATCGCAGCGCCGCCGCAGCTCCGTGCACGTCATGCCCGCGTGTCGGTCTATACGCTGCGGACGGACCTAAGGTAAACCGGAGTGTACAGACCACCCCATCTATTATTTCGAAATATTGTCCATGGTGCACCTAGATGATCCATGAAACCACCTCTGGGTTTGCAGACCAGGCAGGGTTCGGACCACCACAGCGAGGACGACGACGTGCGGTCCAACATGGAACGGCGGATTCAGGAGGTCCACATCCATGCGGACGGCAAGGTAAAGATTTAAGTTTGTTTTATATAGCTTTAGAGAGCGAAAAGTTGGTTTCCTTAGTTTGTTTTCTCCACACCTCGGTGTTTACCCAACACAGGGTCTGTGGACATGCCCACAGGCCTTGTGGGTATGCCCACAGGCCTTGTGGGCATACTAACAATAAACGAAGTGACGTTTATTGTTAGTGCCGGATCTCTCCCGAAAGCAGTCGTCAGAGATTGCGAGCTTTACCCACTTCGGCTTTTGTGCTGAGCTGGGCACATGCACCGTGCATGCTGCATTGTTCGTGCATGGGGCCCCACGGTCTGATCTCCTACCCAATAGACGCTTTTGATAAAAGAGCGCCAACTATCGCACAGAAAGGCAACTAGCCCCGGGCGCCATCTTGATGGATACCGCGTCGCTCATACAAGTCTGCGCACGTTTCGATTTTGCAATACTAATTTAAAAAAAAAAAAAAACTCGCTTTTTTTTGTGTGTCCGTAAGTTTAGGTGGGAAGATGCTTGACTGTCTGAATTAGTGAAGAAACTATGTGTCTTGTTCTGCATTGATGTTCAGACTAAAAGTCAGTCACGATCGGGGTGGCGACTGCCCGTTCAACGTGGCGAGGCCAGTTTGAATCGGAGATTTTCAAGTGAGCCTGAAACACTACAGATAAAGATTGTTATTCAGTAACAGTGTTGGCTATCGGTTTTGAATGCGGCTTTATTCGTGTGGGAAGTTGCGTTCGTAGACGTGAAAGATAGGTAAAACTACGGCCCCGTATGCTTGTTTGGCAAGTTTAAACAGCTGATTAATTACAGCATTCAGACTGCTAAATACAATTCAAAGTAACGTCATCACAATATTTGTGTGATTAATACGTGTACAAATTGTTTTCCAATGATTGGTCTTTTTAGCAACTGCATTCGACAAGCCGCGGGAACATTTTTCGGCTGCTAGTACGACTTATTAAACAATACATGAAAATAAATTTCGTGCAACCCATTTTAAAGGGGCGATGCAACAATTTTTGTACTTTGCACAAATACCGCTTAGAACGGATCCCTGACGTTAATGACCCATGAAACACGCATTCGTTTTTCACCCCACGCAATAGAAGTCCCAGTAAAAAATTAAAGAAAAACGAGCAGCGTTCACCCCCTCAATTCGCAGCCAGAACAAGCGACCACGTGTTCTGGAGCCGATTATATGCCGCCAATGTTGATCATAGCCACGCGCTGGGGTTGGCAAAGCACAGGACACCGCGCTGAGTTCCAGACATTGCTATGGCTCGGCTATTGTCGTCGTTACAGCGATTGGACACGGGCCACTACCCGAATGCTTCTCGAGCTAGTAATTATCACGAGCCCAAATCGAGTGCCCACGCAATGCTCGGGTCCAATCTATGAACAGCATTCAAATATCGTCATATGGGTGTACTGCGATCCCCACTGTACGTCATCAAATTTTGCAAAGGAGAGATTGAATGAAAATGATCGCTTTTGTCTCTGAAATTACACCGCAACAAAGGAGTTTCTTGGCCAGTGGCGTTGCGTGCGAGTAACCTGGAGTCCCACTAGTGCCAGTAAGCTCGTGTTAAGTGAAAAACATTCCAATTGAATATCGTTGCACCGCCCCTTTAAAGTAGGTACTAAATTTGTGTGTGTGCAAATGTTATAATTTGTACTTGTACTTATAATTTGTACTTGTATTTGAACTTAAAAACAACCCAGTGAGAATTGCGATATAATCAAATTCGGCTTTTACATAACCAATCTATAGCGCCATCCAAGCAAACGGAAAGGAATACTGCATTCGCAAACATCTCCTATAGACATGAAGCCTATATAGGCTCTATCCGCTGCGCGGGCTGTCTGCAGCTTGCTAGCGAGTTTGACAGTCAGAGGACTTGTTAGCGACTAGCAATCGCTGTGTTCATACAGTCACCACATCACCGACAACTGTGCACTCTGCACAGCGTCTTACATAAACTCGCGACTGATCAAGAATACACTCTAGAATAACAGGATGATGCAAGAGCAAGCCTTTCAAATCGCGTAGCCACAAGCACTCACTTATCTTTCACAACAAGGTGGTTGCGAGCGCATCACCGAAACACTTAAAGGGTGTTCAAGGAACTCATCCGTACTCACTTTTAATAAATTAATGGTACCAAGCAATTTCTTAATTGTTCTTGCTGCAAGCAGAAAAGAAAAGAATTTCTCAGCGCGTGATAGAGAAGTGGAGCTTGTATTTCACCCACGACCTCCTCACCACACTACGAAACTCGTACTGGGGCGACGTAAACAAACCGGGAGCATCCTTCAAGATGGCGTCCGCTACCCAGTGTACCTAGCAAGATCTAACTTTTTTCCCCTGTTGTCAGACTTTTTGAAAGGGGTCTATAAATGGGCGATTTGCACAGCGCACTGACTGGTAACATATGGCGTTACCGAAGTGCATCACGTAGTAAGGATTATACGACTGAAAGTCGGTAAAATAAGTGACTTACACTGACAGCACATCAGCTGCCATTGTGGTGGTATCGCTGCTTAGCGCGTACTTTCTGTACACTGTACGCTTGAAACCACCATATTCGTTCTTTTCGGCGAGAATATACAAGAGTGATCACCAGCTCTGTCGTGATGACGTTACGTGCAAGCCATGTATCGGTCGCGTAGCTCTACAGCACGAGCTTCAGTGCTACGTGCTCCAAGCTCCGATGCACTCCGTCTCGGCTACGGATCCCGCCCTGTAGTCCCATGTATAGTTCTGAAGTAGTAACTACAGTTTGAGTTCACAACGCAAATTTTGCAATAAAACAAACTTAATACTTAAAAAAAAAAAAAAAAACATAACCGCGTACAGGTCATTCCACTTCCTGTGGCCTGTGTATCCTCCAAGCTTACTGTCACTAAAATACCTTCCTGTTTAATGTTTTGCAGCATCCTGAAAAGCACGCCGATATTACGCTCGGAAGACTAATTGAAAACCTGACGTCCCTCCGGTCTTTTTGCAACTTCGTTGACACAACTCGGACTTACCACAAGACCAGGGTGAGCCGACTGTATAACAACTGCCGAGACAGCGAAGAGAATATTAATTATCGCAATACATTTCACCCAAAACATATAGAAGAAAAGTACAGCAGCCAAACAATATTGGTTAGTGACGTCCACAGGTAAACAACATGAAGAAATGGGGGAAATAAAAATAAAAATAAGGGTGTACCATATTAATTCGCATTTTTTTTTTGCTGCAGATACCGGTTATTTATTATATATATATATATATATATATATATATATATATATATATATATATATATATATATATATATATATATATATATATATATATATATATATATAATAAATAACCGGTATCTGCAGCAAAAAAAAAATGCGAATTAATATGGTACACCCTTATTTTTTATATATATATATATATATAAAAGCATTGGTATAGGCAATAATTATTCGTGAGAGACGTTAAAACAACCTCCCCCGAACCTGTTTAAAGCGGGTGTAAGATCGCTGACACCCTTCATAAATTAAGGTTCTCCCATTCGACAGAACGATTTCAATACTAAAAGTGGTGCATTAATCGAAATAAGGCCGCCGAAAGGATGTGCGTAGGATGTAAGTATCTGGAGCACCTTTATTACATCCTTGAATGTGTCACAAAATGCAGGCTGTACTTCCGAGTAGAACCTCGGAAGGTTTGTTTGTGGGCTACTCCGGCCCTGTAAAGTATCATTTCCACGCTTGTGCAAGTTAAAACATACTCACTAATCACATTACTTCCTTAAGCGCACTTAAAGGGATACTGAACCGAAATTTTAAGCTCACAAAACAAGGCTGGACTGATGGGCGGGACGCTGCGAAACCCAAAGACATCACTCATACAGCGATATCTCTAACGGATCGCCGTATTTTTGGAAAAGAAGTGCGCGATTGGACCGACGAGGCCGACGAGACAAGTCACGTCACCATTCTCACTCCTTTTCTTCTTCGCTACGTCCCGTCGAGCTGGTGATCCGAAGCGAGGAGGAGAGAAGCGAGGCCGCTTCCCCCCATAATGACGTCATAGCCCTCGCATGATCGCTCCCTTCTTTTCCAAAAGTACAGAAATCCGTTTGAGATATCGGTGTATGAGTGACGTTTTGGAGTTCGTGGCGTCCCGTCCAACGCTTTTCAGGCCTTATTTTGCGAAATCCGAATTTCGGTTCAATATCTCTTTAATCCTGGTGCTACCCCGTTGTCAATGATGCCCATAAGCTAGATTTGCACCTTCAACGCTAGCCGATGCAAGATGGCGTGTTGTCCTCTTGCACTAGGCAGGCCTTTAATCTAATTGTATGACGTACCTAAATGAGGGTGATGATAACGATGGCAACGTTTGTTTTCTGTCAGATGGAGGCCTCGTTGCGGCAGCTACTGAATACCGTCCTCCAGCTGAACGAAGTCAAAACTTAGTGAGTATATAGTAGGCACATGGTCACGTGACTGCTCTGAAGCGCTGCCAAGCAGAAAGCTAACCATTAAGGTCCAGGGGCACGTGTGCTTTCCCTCTTACAGCCTCGACCCGAGGGGAGCATACGAGATTTGGCACTGACCGGCAGCACTGCGACCACGAGGTGCGTCAAAGTGTACCACTGATCTAACGAGGTAGAGCGGCTCAAAGCGATGAACTGGCAGCTGAAAGTGAATCCCGATGGGCCGCTGCCATGTTGCACATTTTTGACCACTAGACACGTGACCTTATAGTTTTACGCTTAGATTTTACCGAAGTACCGCGCACAAATAATTCCTTATTGATCTTTAATAACAGTACCTACGAGGAAAGTTATGTTTCGTTTGTTTTAAGTCAAAAAAGTGCTTTTACGACAAAAACTCGGGCAGCTTCGCAATGCCTCCGCTAGATGTCGTCAGCCGCGGTGCTGTATGTTGGGTTTTTATCGGAGCTAGACACTGACCTCTGGGGCTAACAGTATTAAAAAAATAGTTTATAATGTTGTTGTTGTTTTTTTTTTTTTTTTACAGCGATCGCAATACAATTTTCGGCTCAGCTTTGCGTAAAAGCCTCAGGATTTGGTACGGTCACGTGTCTAGTGGTCTAAATTGTACAACATGGCGGCAGCCAGTGCGGGGTCACTTTTGCCTGGTGTACGGGATACCATTTTATCACTCTTAGCCCCTCTACCTCGTCGCACTGATCTCTATTGTAGTAGTCAAAATCGCAGATCGAGGCTTTCCTTTTTTTTTTTTTTCTGGAATTGAGTGGTATTATTGGCGGCATTGCTTGACACCAGCAAAGGCATTGAACCCATATGTGAGAAAAACATGAAAAAGTGAGTTTTCTCTCATTTATATTAAATTCTGTCTTACTATCCCTGTTTAACGTCATCAAAGTTTCTCCACAAGACACTTCTGAAAACTTCAAAAAGTTCATTTTTATTCATTCCTCCCCTATAGACTTGCATGTATTGCATGGTGTAGGGCAATGGCCACAGCATGGTGCCGCCGTGGGCTTGTTGCGCGTTTTAGACACGGGGGGTGGGATTACACGCGCGGAGATGTGTTCCGATAAGAAACCGAAACCCAGAAACGTGTCCAAATTAAGCCTTTTTTTTTTTTCGGAACGCCGTAAAATGCTGCCCGTGCGTTATATCTAGGGCTCCGTGTTTTCGGAGTTTATTTTTTGCCGAAGATTCGGAGTTTATATCTTTTTGACTCCCAATTCTCCGAAATCCGGAGTTTAATTTCGCTCTGTTTCCTATTAAAAATAAATAAATAAATAAATAATAACCGAATTAAACGTATGCCAGATAAAAAAATAAAACGCGCTTGTATCAATTGAAATAGCTTTAGTTGAAGTTGGCGTTGGTGCCATAGCCATTGGCAATACTAATTTATCCACGACAAAAGTCACACACAAGTGGCGCTTCGATAAATGCCGATACCTTAAAATCAATAAACTCCCGAAGGACAACTTTTTTTTGGCAATGCAGTGGAAGGTACAGGCACGCGTTCCCTCTCTCATTTTGAGCGCAGCAAAGCCGTGCGCCGGCTCTCCTCCTCTCCCCATTTCCGGGGAGAGGAGGAGAACCCGCGCACACTCAAAATGGGAGAGAGAACGCAGGCCTGTACCTTCCACTGTATTGCCAAGAAAAGTTGTCGCGGAGTATAGGAAGCTCGTCATCCCATCCTATTCCATCAATCTAGCCCGCGGTCGCGCGAGGTGTTTGAACTGCCCCTCTTCCCAATTTCATACAATCCCTATGGTCCATAGCTTTCACTGTTACCAAAACATACCCTTTCGTTTCTCTAAATCACAAATCGCATGGCCCAAACTGGAAACCAAAAGAGTGGCTTTTGTCGTGACCCGAATGTACAACGAACGACCTGTTGCCCTGAATCAACCTTGAAGAGACAAGCGGCAAGACCCCTTTTGACAACGGTCCGAGATTCGAAAGATAATTATGATGGAATTTCCCCAGGACCATTGGCTCTGTGCTGATCAAACTGCAAAAAAAAACAAAAACAAAAAAGAAAGTCTTACTTTTTTTTTTTTTGCCGGGGGGGGGGGGGGGGGGGGGGTGGAAGTGGCATTGACACATAAATATTCGGAGTTTTTCGGATTTATCCGAAAACACTCAGCCCTAGAGAAAAAAAGGTTGCTGCCTTAGTGGTCTGTGTCAAAGGGCCCTTTAAGGAAAATTCTTAGCTTTCAATATAATTCGGTAATTAATTAACTTTAGCAATTAAATTGTTAATTATTGCTTTTAAATTAATGGTCTCAACCAGAATCTTGCTGGGCATCATCGAAAACTACTAAATACACCCTCATTACAATGATATAATCAATAATTAACCATTTAATTGCTCAAAGTGAATTAATTACCCAATTATAATGAAAGCTAATAATTTTCCTTAAAGGCCCTTTGACCCAGACCACTACGGCAACAACCTTTTGTTCTGTGCGATGCGTAGTATTCGCAGGAACGATTTTGCCCGCATTTGCGGAAACAGCCGATATATATACATATTCGAAAATATACAGATGAATGGACCGTACTTGATCGGATGAATCGGAGTTTTACGAAACCGCCAATAGTCAAAATAAACGGCGGAGCCAGGATTTGAACTCTGGGACTCCCACTGTCCGGGTATATGTATATACTCTACAGGGTGTCCCAGATAACTTGCACCAAACTTCACAAATAAACGGAACGGGGGGGGGGGGGGGGGGGGGGGGGGAAGGTCATCTGGCTCAGCAACACTTCCTTTGATTTCCTTGCTTTCAAAACTTTGACTGACTGCTCTGCGGGAGTGAAGCCAACTGTAAGTTATTAAAAAGTGTTTTGGGAAAGTGCACAATTTTTTTTTTCAGTGTGGTTAGTCAATTAGTTAATTAAGACTAATTATCCATTTTTTCATTATTCGTTTAAGAGTCGATGTGTGAATTAGATATAGTTGTAGAGTGCATTGAGAAATGCCCAATTAAGGTGTTTCCTACAAGATACGCCTTGCACGCTTTTTTTTTTTAGCCTAAAAAGAAAGTTTGCGAAATATAAAAAAGACTACGGCCGTGTTCCAAACTTTACTCGATCTTACTCCAGGGTAAGGGTTTTGTACCCTTGGCGTTCTAAAACCTACCCGCGTCCAAAGTTTTTCAATTTGTGCAGTCACGTGATACGATCCGCCGGAGTAACTCGGATCCATTTGGGTAAGATTTGGAACACAGCCTACGTGACCACGCGCGTCGTGCTTGCAGACGGGCTCTGAAGGAACGAAGCCCACCTTATCACTGGCGCGCTGTCCAAGACAGGGCTTCGTGTTGGGGTAGTCCCCGAAGGTAGCTCTGAGCGCAAGCACCAGCTGCCGCCGCAAAGCCCTGCATGTCTCGAACAGCGCGCCTGCAATTAGCAAAAACGCGCAGCGCGTTTTAGCTAATAAAACATTTTATTCGCTTAAACGCCTACAATGCCACCTTATAAATGAACACCGTCATGAAACTTATATTCTTTATCCTTTTTTTTTTTCAGATTGAATTCGTCGGAAGATCTCGCTTGTTCTCGCCGATAAATTTTTTACGAAATATTTTAATACTATGAAATGAGTTATTAGTTCTACAATTACAATTTGTTGTTGGCGGCAACATCGTACGAAAGCTAGGAAATTACTAAACTCATATTCATTATATTGGCGCTGCAATTGTACCACTACTTTAGTATTAAGTGTCTTTTGCACTGACTGCTAAATGAGACTCCACGTGTACGAAAAAAACGGAAAATGGCGAAATAGAGCAACCAGGTCTAAGGGTAGGTTCACACGAAATTTAAAGGTGAGCACCCGGAAGTTATTCGATCTATGAATACCAGTGCTTTTCTCTTCCAGACATGCTATTTATTACCTTTAAACTTCGAATAGCTCTTGAGAAAACGGCAACTAAAGGTGATAGCAAAAACCTACCGCACATTAAAGTTTTACCGCGAATTCCAGGGGCCTGACGTCACATGTACAACTTTTAGGTTAAGCGGGCAGTCTAATCAACTACTGTGTGTCGCGCTTTTTTTTAGATGCGGAGCATCTCTTGCTCGGGTCTATGTCCCGCGGCGTCGGCGTTGTAGTCGGCACTCGAACTACGCACGCGCAACTCTCCTCCTTCCCTCTCTCCAACAGCTGCGCGTTACTGTTACTCTCTCCGCTCTCTCTCTCTACCAGCTGCGTGCACTGCGCGTGCGTTCGCTTCTCCTCACACCGCGCGCGCACGCGCAACTCTCCTCCTCTAGTCTCCTCTCCTTCAAGTGTGAAAAAAAAATAAACGGCGAGCGGCGAGCGTTCCAAGTTTCTCTGCCGCGAGCCGCGACGAAGGCTCGCGTAGGGGGTAAGGTAGGGCAGTCGGGCGCCATCTCTCGACGTCAGCACGCAACTGACTCTTTCCTCGGAACCAACACGATGCTCCGCATCACCCCATGGTTCCCCTCGAGAAGATGGTGTAATTTTTTTTTTTTTTTTTTTTTTGACGAGTGAGGTTTTACATTATTTATTTCACACGGTCAAATTTCTTGTAACCCATCGGGTTACAAGAATGTTAATCGTGATACATAAAGTCGGGGCCGAGTTACTTTTTGCTGTGATGACTGTGTCCTGAAAACGTATGTTTTACCGGCGGGAATAAAGCGACACTAATTTGTTCCCTATCAGTCTGGTCATTATTACAGTCATCCCAGGGGTCGCCAAACTGCGTTTTTTTTTGCGGGTTCAATGGGTGAGCGCGGCGTTTGGCGAGTTCCGGTTCTTTCGGAAATTTTGTTTCACTATTGACAAAAGACGACAACGAGCTGCAAGTCTGTGCAGGCATGGTTCTCAAACCTCCAGACCAGTGACGTCACAAGGGGGGGGGGGGGGCGGACCGCCCCGGGTGCAGCGCTCAGGGGGGTGTCGCGGCGGGCCACGAGAGCGGGGGGGGGGGGGGGGGGGGGGGGGGGGGTGTCGCGTCGGGCTACCGCCCCGGGTGCCGCTGACCCTCGTGACGCCACTGCTCGACTGCATGCAGTTTTCAGAACCAAGCTTGGACAGGCTTGCAGCTTTCAGAATCAAGCTTAGACATGCATCGTCGTCGTTTGTCAACACCTAAACGAAATTTCCTAAGGAACTGAAAGTCGCCAAACGCCGCTCATACCTCCCCTCTGTTGGAAGATCAGAAGAAAAAGTTGTGTGGGATCCACACAATGTGACCAATTGCCTTAAACTCGAAAAAATTCAGCGACTTGCTTCCAGGTTCATCTTTAACAAATTCGGCTACGCTTTTTTTTTTTTTTTTTTTACAGAACTATAGTGAACTCACAAATATCCCAACTTTGGAATCGAGGACCAAATACGAAAGGTTGAAATTCCTTTTCCAAATTATACATAATTGTATAAAACTCAGCAAATCAGATTACTACGAAATCAGCACTAAAAAATCCTCAAGGCATCGCCAAAGCATGTTCATTCGTAATCCATCCGTACGAAATGGTTGTTTTAAATTCATTTTTTTTTTCCTGGAACCAACAAAGAGTGGAGTATGCCGCCCGATTCTTCTGTTTCGTCAAATTCCCTTAATGTCTTTTTAGAAAGTATAGATAATATTGTCGAAGGTGACAGTCGTGAAAAGCCTTAATTGTACAAATACGGACCAATTGTTTCTGTTGTTGTTGTTGTTGTTGTTGTTGTTATTTTTGTGAAATGTCCATACTTGCTGCTTTCAGTTTTGTAACTCTTGTTTGTTTTTAAGTGTACGAAGCGGTATTGTGCAATCCACTGTCTAGGTTGATTATTCTTTGTATAATGGTTACTTTTATATTTTTATTTTTGTATGCCCACTCCTGTAAGAGCCCAATGGGCTGACAGGATCGATAAATGAATGAATGAATGAATGAGCTGGAGTTTTGGCAGCCGTGCCGCCGTGAGGCAATCTTCTAAGTAACAAAGGCGGTAAAATCAGCCTCACGAACAAATGCCTAGCTGAGCTGCTCGGTACTGCTAATACGTCATTTGAGCAGAACTACAAGGTGCTTGTTCCACGAGTGAGACCGCACAATAAGGAAACATATTCAGCAATCGCTTTATGAGTAGGATTCCGTGTAACCACCAAAATTAAATGAAAAAATACTGCCACGCCTTTATTTTTTTTTTATTGTGGCTCATTACTTCAAATACCTCTATTTTATAGCTCTGCGCACATGTTCGTCTGGCCACCGCTGTTCTATGCCAACCGTTGCTACCAGCTTCTTGTTCCTCAAAGCGTAGTATATCTCATAATAAAGTAAAGGTGAGGTTGGTAGAAACTGGAAACCAACTTGGCTGTAAGTTCAGCAGTCTCGTCCTCTTCTCTGCACACTCAACACGCACAGCGTCAACACTGCATTTTATTTCGGAACATTTCAGGCTCCAGCCCTTGCATTGAGCAACGAAGAGCTCTCTCTGGAACTGCCATTTATGCCCGCAGATACTATCTCCGGCGAAATCCATTTTGAGCAATCTGTACAATGGTTTTCACCAAACTTGTAGGGAAAGTGCGAATTGTGTCTCATATGGCGAATTCGGGTGGTCATTTCCCGGCAAAATATTTTGCCATTTCTTCGGCAAGGGCGTTCGCGCGGTCAAAGGCTGGCGGGTGCAAGCTGTTCGGGTGGCGCTGCTCATGCGTGTGCTGGCAATTTGCCGGCAAAATATTTGCCCGAGCTCCAAGAGGTCGGGCAGCTTGTCTGCCAGACTGTATCCGGTATCGTCACATCCGATTGGGGAAAGGGAACCAAACGAAAGAATGCTTGCCGAAAGCGGCAAATAGCGGGTTCGAGTGGCAAACGAAGCCGTCCAGACAGACACCCATTTGTGTTTCGTGACAAGATAGCGAAAACAACGAAGATAAAGATAATTTATGTTTCAGGGAAGGCCAACATTTTCTGAAGAATTTGTCCAGCCTGCGCAAGGTCAGTTTTCTCCGAGACACGGGCTCATCAAACATTACTTTTTTTTTACAACTGTGTAATAACACGTTATTATACCGCAGAAAGAAAAATGTATGCATAGTGATGCAGTTGAAAACTTAGGATTCTAAAAAAGGTAATAACAATAAACAGAATATGAAAAGCGACGCTGGCAAGCCTCCTTGGGACCCTTGTAAAATGGCGACAGTTCCTCGGAAATCCAAACACCGATATATTGAAATTTGACCCGTAAGCGGACAGTCCCACACCGGTTTATTAATCTGCCTTTCCTTTAACCTTATAATTTAAGGTCCTCTAAGCTGTGTGAACCGTGGTAATGTTAATTACACACATCTCAAGGAGTCAAAATTTATATTATACTTCGTTTCACCTTATGTGCGAGCGAAGGCAAAGCTGGAAGCGCGAGCACGAAAGCTTTGTGCGTTCAGGCTTTGCTCGAGCGCGCGAGCTGGGGAGAAACGCAAAAAGCGCTGGTCTCGCGCTTCTAGCTTTGGCTTCGCTCGCAGATAAGGTGAAACGAAGTATAGTGGCACATACAGCGTGCTTATTGTACCATAGAATAACCGAGGAAGAAGTTAACAAAGCTCACACGCGACCCTGGCAAATAAAAACGCCAGTTGCCGGCGCTTTGTGTTCGGGTGGAGAGGGTCACGTGGTGCGCCGCTGGCGCGTTTTTGGTCGCCGGTGCCACCGGCAAGGGCTCGCCGGCGATTGACCACCCGAATTCGCCAATATTATGGGGGCCGCTCGCTCAAGACCGAAATCGCAGCTGCCGTGGATACCTCGGCAATTTTGCCTCACGGGCAATTTGCGCTTACCGCCACCCCCTAGCACGAAGGTGGGTAACTGCCAAATCCGTAAGTCATTGGATGACCTAATCACTAGGCAGGGGCGGAGTTACCAATAGGCAGAGTAGGCAGCTCGCGGCCAAATTAATGGACCTTTTCCACATACCGACGGCACCAGGCGGTGGCTGCACGAACTAAAAATCGAGGAAGTGACCTACCTGCGCTACCAATCGATAATGGGAGCTACGCTACCAGTTTCTTCGCTCTCTGAGCTGCGGCCCAAACGTCGTGTTTTTCTTTCCGTCCACTTTCTTTTTTTGTGTAACACAATTATATATATATGCGGAAATTACGTGCTCTACTCGCTGATCCACAGCCTCCTTCCGAATTTCCTCGATTTTTAGTGCCGACTTCCGCCGCTTGGCATCGGGCGCTCGCGCGTGCGCAGAACGCTTCTCAGGTCCATTGTCTCTATATTTTAAGTCCAACACCGAAATTAGCAACTTTGGGAATACTAGCTCCAAATCTAGTAACTTTGAAAATTTCAACTCTGAAGCTTGGCATTTTGCCGCCTAGGGCGACAAAATTACCAGTTCTGACGAATGGTACTTACCTGAAGATAGAGCGGGAATTATACGAAGCCTATGGAAGCACTTACTATCAAGTTCACAACTGCTTTTCCTTCTATACCGGAACTGACGTCAACGTTTCAAAGCTATTTTGAAAATAAAAAGTAGGTGGCGCCATAGGCGTTCCCCCTTAGGGAAGTATTCTCCCCTTCCGACTTCATCTTTCCGAGTTAGTGGTTACAGCACAGCTTGCGGCTGCATTGAGATGGTGGGGCCCCCACCAGGAAGACAGAGTATAGGCACTTGTGCACTCAGAACGCTTTTATTTCCCGTTCTGGTGGTGGCACCTGGTTGGAGCTCTCGCGCTACACGTTACCTCATGGTGCCATGTTGAGCCACCACGACCTGCGACAGGGAAGAGAATGTGATGATTCACCCCGAAAATGGGCAGGGATGCGGTGGGAGTGTGAACTTGATAGTAAGTGCTTCCATAGGCTTCGTATAATTCCCGCTCTAACTTCAGGTAAGTACCATTCGCCAGAACTGGTAATTATACTTCAGCCTCTGTCGCACTTACTATCAAGTTCACAACTGCTTGTTCAAAGCTTTCGAATGTGTTCTCAGCACCTGGGTTCCAAAGTGTGCCCGGGTATCTGATTGGCGTCGGTAAAAGCGGTTAAATGTCGCCTCGGAGGACCAGTCAGCTGCTGCTAAGATGTCAGCAAGTGGTACTCCGACCTCCACAGCTTTGGAGGTGGCTGCTCCTCGCGTTGAGTGCGCTTTGAAAACCGACGTGTCAATGCCCGCAAGCGTTAGTGTATGTTTTATCCAGTGAGCCACTGTGTCCCGTGCTGCTGGGCAGAAAGGCTTTTGCGTAGTGAGCAGAAGCTGCGTGTGGGTGCCTCGGAGTCCTGCAGTCCGTTCGAGGTACACCTGCAAGCATTCCACTGGACACAATTCCCGAACCTCTTCGAATGCTGGGAAGAAGAGGGTGGGAAGAGGTTTAGATGCCCCAGAAGTCTTTCTGAGGCCACTGAGCACGAGCTCCCAACCCGTAGATTGCTTACGAATGCGACATGTTGAAAGCAGGCACAAGTCTGACGTCCTGCCTGCTGAGGCAAGGGCTAACTAAGATAGCTAGCTTGCTAGTGAGCGTTTTGAGGCTAAGGTCTTTGTTAGGACCCCATGACTGCAGGAGGGTTGTCACTGTGTCAACCCTCCAAGGTTTGGGGTATCGGGGTTTGGGGGGGTTAGAATTAAACACTCCCTTCATAAGGCGCACCACTGAAGGGTGTTCCCCTAGAGGGCAACCGTCAAAGTTATGCAAGATCTGAGACAAGGCAGAACGGTAACATCCTATAGTGCGATACGCCAGGCCCTCCTTAAAGAGGCTAGCGAGGAAGTTGAGCACCTGTGTTAGGGTGGGAGAAAAAGGGATCAACAGTCATTGAATGGCACCAGCGTTCCCACCTGCGCCAGCAAGAGGTGTAGGTGAGCTGTGTTCCCCGCCTCCATGATGCCTCAATGAGGTGTGCAGCCTGCTCCGAAAGTTGGCTATGTGTTTGCTGGAGTTGGTCAGTCTCCATGCTGCTAGTGTCAGGCTCCCTGTGCTGAGCATTGGATGTACCTGCCCGTCGTGGCTGCGAGTAGGTCGCGTGATTGGGGAAGAAGACGCGGTTCCTCGTACGAGTGGTGCAGCAGCGAGGCGTACCATGGCTGAGATGGCCAGACTGGAGCTACTAGAATGAGCGGACTGTTGGAGGTCTGCAACTTGGCAATGCATATGCTCACAAGGCTGAACGGTGGGAAGGCATAGAGGCCCTGACCCGTCCAGTCCTGGCTGAGAGCATCCACTGCTGCCGCCTGAGGATCCGGCTTCCAGCTGTAGTAGTGCCTCACCTGGTGGTTGGAGAAGTCCGCAAAAAGGTCCGTGTGCACGGGGCCCCACAGACAGTTGACCCTGCTGAATGTGAAAGGGCACAGTTTCCAACTGCTGGCATGCATCACCCTCCTGGATGCTTGGTCTGCCTCCGTGTTCATGTGCCCCGGAATGTGTTGCGCCCTGACTGATATTCCCCTCGCCCAACACCACGACCATAGCTCGTGGGCTATTCTGGTGAGTTGCGGAGAGCAGGGGCTGCCCCTCCTGTTGATGGCCGCTACTGCTGCTGTGTTGTCTAGCTCGAGGAGGATGGAGCCCTGAGACACATTCTTTGCCAGCGCCTGAAGGGCCAGGAAGGCTGCCATCAGCTCCAGGGCATTGATGTGCCAAGTGGATTGGAGTGGAGTCCAGTGATGCCCGATCGTCCACCCCTCCGAGCATGCTCCCCACCCCTTCAACGAGCTGTCCGACTGTATCGTCTGCACTACTGGGGGTGTCTTGATCTGGCCCCTTGGGGTCTTCCTCAGTGCTCGGATCCACCACGCTAAGTCCTGTCGCGTGTCTCTGGATAGCGTAAGAGTGGTCGTGTATGTACCTCTCTGTAGGGCCCGTCTCAAATCTGTTTGAAGGTTCCTGATATAAAAGGAACCCTCCGGCAGCACCATTAGGCATGCGTTCAGTTGTCCTGCCAAGCTTGCAACCTGGCGGGCCGTGATCCCTGGTTGCTCTAGCCTCTGCTGTAGGTGGTCTAACAGGTTGGCGAGTTTCTCTCCAGGGAGCTTGAGCGTGAGTCGTCTCGAGTCTATCGATAGTCCCAGAAACAACAAGTCCTGGGCTGGTGTCAGTACCG